>JAHDVE020009740.1:0-521710 GCA_022606495.2 Halesus radiatus | reverse complement strand
ATTTAAACATACGCAGTACATTTTATTACAAAAGATAAAGTTGGTATAATAAATTTGACATTGTTAAAGTTCCTATTCCGCATCTACCTCAGCGGATCCAACTACTCAGGTTTCCAATAGACCAACCAGATTCCTCAATGCAACACAACTCTAAGCAAAACTCCTTCATCTGTCGGGCATCACACGCACCACTCACTATTTGACATCTTTAACTCTGCACCACCCTCCATAAAGTCACACCGGCGATCTATCGAGCCTTTATAACTTCAGATACCTACCCACCTCATACTACCACCAGTCTATTAACTTTAACTGTGCACCACACTCCATAAAGTCACACCGGTGATCTATCGAGCCTTTATAACTTCAGATACCTACCCACCTCATACTACCACCAGTCTATTAACTTTAACTCTGCACCACCCTCCATAAAGTCACACCGGCGATCTATCGAGCCTTTATAACTTCAGATACCTACCCACCTCATACTACCACCAGTCTATTAACTTTAACTGTGCACCACACTCCATAAAGTCACACCGGTGATCTATCGAGCCTTTATAACTTCAGATACCTACCCTCATACTACCACCAGTCTGTGCTTTTAACTCTGCCACACTCACAAAATCACCAGCGATCTATCGAGCATAACTTCGGAGAAATGCCTACCCACCTCATACTACCACAGTCTGTAACTTAACTCTGCACCACCCTCCATAAAGTCACACCGGCGATCTATCGAGCCTTTATAACTTCAGATACCTACCCACCTCATACTACCACCAGTCTATTAACTTTAACTGTGCACCACACTCCATAAAGTCACACCGGTGATCTATCGAGCCTTTATAACTTCAGATACCTACCCACCTCATACTACCACCAGTCTATTAACTTTAACTCTGCACCACCCTCCATAAAGTCACACCGGCGATCTATCGAGCCTTTATAACTTCAGATACCTACCCACCTCATACTACCACCAGTCTATTAACTTTAACTGTGCACCACACTCCATAAAGTCACACCGGTGATCTATCGAGCCTTTATAACTTCAGATACCTACCCACCTCATACTACCACCAGTCTATTAACTTTAACTCTGCACCACACTCCACAAAGTCACACCGGCGATCTATCGAGCCTTTATAACTTCAGATACCTACCCACCTCATACTACCACCAGTCTATTAACTTTAACTCTGCACCACACTCCACAAAGTCACACCGGCGATCTATCGAGCCTTTATAACTTCAGATACCTACTCACCTCATACTACCACCAGTCTATTAATTTTCTTCATTATATATATACAAATACAATATTTTTTCTTGTTCTTTTATTAATATACAATCACACATACGAGTATACATTTCAACTAGATCGACCCTCCCCCTACCTTTTCACCTTTCCAGACCCCATAACAAATTACATATAATTTTTAAATTTATATTTCTTCTTTATTTTGCATAATTATATATTTTTTAATTTGTTTTGATTTCTTAGAAAATCACGAGATTCACTTTACATCACTTATGCATTATGAATTTTTTATGTAAGCTGTTGGTCTCCCAGATAAAAAAAAAAATAAAATATTAATAAAAAAATAATAATTTTGTCTGGATTAAGAATGCTTTTTTACGAATTAATGTATGCGTGACTAATAATAATAAAATGAAAGAAAATGTGTGGAGAAGTGCAGAGAAGTTATGAAATCAAGAAATGTAATAGACCGTGATTTTAAAATTAAGTGTAGTTTTGCTTTGTAAAATCTTGAAAAATGTCCATTAATTTTTCATAGCGGGGATATGTCGTGATCGCGCGAGTAATTATTACGTATACTGGCTCTTCCGAATCCTTATCGGGGACCACTATCTGAATTATTATTAATCGGCCGGACCTTCACGGGTAGAAGTTTGTTTCAGAGGAAGTGTGTGAGTACCAAGTAAGTTTTAACCAACAAAATCAGGGTGTATTATAACTTGTGATAACTAATAGAATGCTAAATAGTCCGTAGTATTATTTATTTCTATATACACGCTGTTAACTAACACTGTGAACATAAGTAAAACAAAGCAATACAAATAACAGTGGAACAGAGAGAAAATACAATAAAAGTGGACTAGATAAGTAATGAAAAACTTATATACTTATATCATATAGGTATACTTGTATACCTACCTACAAATAACATTAGTTAAACAAAAACAGAAACAAAAACAAAGGTGATAAGTAAAGATATGCAAAGTCGATGATTGACTTTGGATTATTATAGTAACAGAAACAAAGAAAAAAAAAACTATTATAAAAGAAAAGAAATTTTTCGAAAACAAAAGGTTTTAGGATAGAAGAAGTGTGTTGTCAGTTCAAATATTGAAACATTACTAGGACTAGGGACTGATCATATTTAAACATATAATCTTTAGTAGTAGCATGTCGTATAACATGATACATAAGATATGTTAACTATAAACTAGGATTACTTATTGAAACTATAAATTACAATTACTTAATGAAATAACTAAAATTATTAAAACTCTCAGGTAGAAGACTTGTTTCTGATCTAACTTTTATTTTCAAAATTGATAATGGTTTTATAGACAGCCTAATTATAGTCAGCTTAATTAAATTTAATATCCCAACTTGAACTATTCGACCTAAAATTGTATTCAATTGTAACAATAATTTCAGAACTGAGTCATTCAAAAATTCTCTTATACCTAGACTCCACGCAGAAGGTAATATATTTTCAGACATAGTAGATATATTCAACTGCTCGGAATACAAATACAAACAAACGATTATCGCATACATCCCCAACAATTATTATTATATGTGTTTAGAGTAAAAGTATCAGTGAATGTGAAGAATGTGATGAATATTCACTTCTATAGCTAATTACTTGGAATAGTACTTATACTATGTTATTACTGAATTGTTCATTATAGAAATGAAATATTTAGTTGTTGTATATCATGAAGGCTATCTATTTTATCTATGTACCTACTGTGATTTGTTTTGCACCTGTGTGACTATTGTAGCTAATTAAATATGTAAAAGCACATATGGGGCGCATATAGTAAAATAAATAAATAAATATTGTATTATTATTATAATTTGGTATTAGTAGTTAGGCTAAATAATAGTAAACAGCGAGTTATACTCGCATACACGTATTATTTAAGTGAGTGTTTTTAGTAACTTTTCTAAAGTCAACAGAAATAGTAGAAATATTCAATTACCGCTAAATATCTCCCTTGGAATGGTTTGAATGAATTTGACCACCTTGCGTAAATCAAATGGTTCTAAATGAATTAACTAAAATACGACGAAACATTTGGAAGGGGATGTTTTCACGCAGCACCGAGCGGAGTCTATTAATATTGCGGCGAGTGGCTCCATATCGATGGCATCTAATATCCATACGCATACGGTTAGGCTGGGGGCGGTGAGATATGCGGGGCGCACGCGACACCTCCGTCAGTGTCCCACCAGGAGGGACTTACCCGAAGGTTGTTGTTCAGAAAAGCTATTCGAGCGGACGTGGACAAAGTCGGATATTATTCATGATTCACAGACACGATTTTTCTCCGGAACCCTCCTGAAAGTTTTTCCACCTTTGTTAAGGAGGATAATCATTTATAACATTAGAGTACGAGCATACTGTGGCCGTCCTGGAAGCGGGCAAACATTGGTCGAACGCGTAACTTAAACTAATTTGTATAGGCATATGTATGGTATTATGTTAAAACATAAAGTTGAGTGACACGCAACAATCGTATCAATATTACTCAATAATATGACTATTGAACTATTTATGAATACGTTAGACTGTAGCGATCATATAGTGAGCAATGGAAAAGTTGAGTATTACAACAACCCAGTTAAGCTGCCAACCCAATTAAACATAATTGTCTCATTTTATTAAAAAACTACATAATGAATCGCCAACAATGCACACAAATTAGAGCATGCTTGAGCAATTTTGATCGTGTCGTTAGGGCCTCTACTCTTTCTAGTATATATAAATTACCTATGTAACATTGTTAAACATTGTGTGCCACAAGGAACTGTATTAGGGCCTCTACTCTTTGTAGTATATATAAATGACCTATGTAACATTGTTAAACATGGTGTGCCACATGGAACTGTATTAGGGCCTCTAATCTTTCTAGTATATATAAATTACCTATGTAACATTGTTAAACATGGTGTGCCACAAGGAACTGTATTAGGGCCTCAACTCTTTCTAGTATATATAAATAACCTATGTAACATTTTTAAACATGGTGTGCCACAAGGAACTGTATTAGGGCCTGTACTCTTTCTAGTAGATATAAATCACCTATGTAACATTGATATACCTGGTAAAATTTTCTCGTTTATTGAAGATATTGCAATAACAGTTCAAGGAAAAACATGAGAAGATACAACCAATAAAGCTAACAGATGTATTGATATTATCAGAAAGTGGCTAGATAGAAACATTTTTACTTTAAATTATGTCTTAATAAAACTCTATTCATACATAAGTCAGCTCCTAAAACTAACCTTAATTTGATGTTTCATAGTGTCAAATGTAATCCGGCCACATGCTCAAGCTGTGAGGAGATGAAATCAGGAAAATTCATCAAGTACTTGGGTGTAAATATAGATTGTCAACTTAAACGGACTAACCATATATATAAAAACAGTAAATAAACCATGATTCTTAACTTATGTATTAAAACGAATGAGTAACTTATTAAATGCTAAAACCATGGAACTTCTTTACAATGCACTAGTTAACTCATCTCTTTCCCATGGAATAATTGGTTGGGACGGAACTTATTATAATCAAATATTACAATTAATAAATAATTACATAAGTACATAATTCAATTATCAAGATTATGTACCAGAAAGTCAAAAACTATCCCTCCAAACAATTGTTCCCAGAAAGTGATATTTTGGACCTACGACAGACCTATAGCATTCAATGTTTACATTTACATTCATCCAAACAACTTCACAAAACATTCAAATCACCCTAGCCAAAGACATGGTAATTGTGTATATGCAATTCGCCATTACAAAACGAGGTTGGTCCAAAGGTACACTAATTTTATTGCACCAAAAATATATAATTCACTTTTAATAACCTTTGAAGAGACCGTGTAAAGTCATAATATTAAATCTTATTAAAAGTATATTAAATATTGGATAAAAATAGATATTTTTCTTATAAGTCTTAACAGTCATCTATAGTATTTTCCCTTAGACATAATTCTAGTTTGTTCTCTTTTGTTTAAATTTTAATGTCAGACTTTTAAAATTCATCTCACTTTTTCACCTGTTGCTGGTACCAACAATGTTTTACACTGTTCAATGCCTTATTTTATGTTATCATTTGTTAGTACAACAATACATATGAGAATACATTTTTATAAAACCTACTTTCAAAACATTAGTACCGTACTTGTTTGTGATTTTAAAACGCCTACTAATATCTTATTATACTTATGTACGTATACTCGTATGTGATAATAACAGTAAATACTTTTTACTGTCATAAATAACCTTTGTTTGTTTGTTTCTTATTATCACTTTATGTCGTATTTTATCTTTCTTATTTTCGCTAAATAAGAAAAATTTTCAATTAAAAAACCAACTGAACTCAAAAGAAACAAAGAACAGAGACTTTCAAGAAAAAAAGGAATCTTCAGCCCCAAGATGATGAATGATTCAGAATCTACAGACAATTTTTTTATAAATGAAAAACTGACACAAATTAACAAGCAGCTTCTCTGGATGGCTAAGTTCACGAAATCACTCGGTTACAAATACATTTGGACAAAGGACGGAAATGTACTACTAAAAAAAATTAAGACTTCAGTTATTCGGATAAATGACTCCAACAATATACCACTCCAGTAAATATGATATAGGACAAGAATACTTAAGAAAATGGATTTCATTAACGAACATTCGGTCATAGATGCACAGGTATGTAAAGATATAACAGAACTTAATGACTACATAATTGAAGGAAACACCGACTTTAATATAATAAATCTAAACATACGAAGTATCCGTCTACATTGTGACGAGTTATGTATTTTCCTCTAATTCTAGGATTCCGAATAAATACTTAGTGAAACGCAAATGCGTGAATTAATCCCTTACTCCATCCCTGGTTATAAGACTGTCACACTTCCATCTAAGCATACTTCGCACGACGGTCCAACTATTTTTTATAGTGAGCACCAAATATCTAATGTTATAGTAAATATCCCTAATTGTAAGTAATCAAATGCCATCCATTTATCCTTCACGTTAAACAATATAATATAGTCTATAATTGCCATATATCTCTCCACTTCCTTAGACTCCAAATCATTTATCTGGAACTTACATATTTTATAACCGAAAATCAATGGCAACAATCAGACTTGTCGTTTATTGTTGGTGATATAAACATTAACATAGAACATTCTATCCTAGACCCAATTGCCAATGAATATCTAAATGTTATATATAGCGACGGATATCTATCTTATATAAATATCCCCACTAGACATGGTCGCCATACTGACTCTTGCCCAGATCACATATTACTCATAACCAATATTATTTTATACCATAATCTTCTATCTTAAGAAAAAGATATAACTGATCATTTCTCCACTTTCTTAGGTCACAGTGCCTTAAAATATCACCAGAAAGCTAAACACCAAGTGGGGTGAAATAAAATCAACTACCAAACACCTCTAGGTATGCATCTAGATGTAAATATTTCACTCAAATCCCAGATTAACAAGACAGTAAGCGCAGGTATCTTTCACCTGCGCCAAAACAAATGAATACGCAGAAATATTCCAGCTAATGGCACAAATATGTTGGTAAATTCTTATGTTGTGTCACGACTTGATTATTACAACGGCATATATGCAAGTCTCCCCAAAATATACTGACAGACTTCAGTCTGTTTTCAATGCTGAAGCAAGGCTGATAACCGGCGTTTCCAAATACTCCCACATATCTCCACATCTGCGGAACCTTCATTGGCTTAAGTGTCCTGAGAGGATCCAGTTTAAATTATGCTGGATGGTCTTTAAGGCGATACACGACATGGCACCACCCTACTTGTCGGAACTATGCACTTCAAACGATCTCTTCGATCAGCGTCTTCAACAGCCATAGGAAGACTCTCAGTACCTAAACGCAATCCCAATACCAATTTCGGAGGCCGAGCATTTCCGGTAGCAGGTCCAACAGCCTGGAACAAACTCCCTTCATATTTGCGCAAAATCGAGAGCTCTACTGAATTCAGATCAAAACTAAATAGTCATCTTTTTAAATTATCGTTTCCAGAATAACGACCGCATTGGTGTAATGGTGTTTTCGAGTACGCAGTCCAAAAGAATTACTTATACACCTATTTATCTTCTACCACCTAGATTACTTTCTTTAATTTCAATGAAAATTAGTACTTTTGTGTGCTTTACCACTGACAGCACGAGCAATAATCATAAGAGGTATTTATAATATTATAAATAGGTATGTTAGTTGTAGGACTCTAGTATTAAGCCATAGTTGTAAGTTAATTTGCAGTATTGTGTATAAAATATGCACTTGGTCATAGATATGTATTAGATTTAAATATGTACTAGGCTTATATATATGTTAGATTTACATTCTAGTTATACTTACTTAAGTCTAAATTGTAAGTCACTAGCTATAAGCCATAGATGTAAGTCTCGGTAGTTAATGCCTAGCCATAAGTCTTAGTGTTAAGTCAATAGTTACAAGTATAAGCAATTAGTAATAACGTTTAGCTGTAAGGTATTGGTTTTACGTCAAGTGATATGTTATTTAACTAATTATAAGTCACTAGCTATAAGCCATAGATGTAAGTCTCGGTAGTTAATGCCTAGGAATAAGTCTTAGTGTTAAGTCAATAGTTACAAGTATAGGCAATTAGTAATAACGTTTAACTGTAAGGTATTGGTTTTACGTCAAGTGATATGTTATTTAACTAATTGCAAAGCGCCCTTGAGGTGATTTTCCCATGAAAACGGCGCTATAAAAGTAATACAATTATTATTACTAAATAATTATTCAAACAAAGAATCTTTGAGCTCAGTTACCTCTAATGACCACCTTAATCAATCAATAAATACCTTCGATGCGATATTAAATAATAATATCAAGAATAGTCTAGAACTAAGACCGATACCTAAAAAAAACCTTTAAAAAATTAAGCAATGGATCACACGTGGACTAATAATCGCAAGCCAACACAGAAACAAACTATACAAAATTCACAAAAACTATGAGAAATACTGAATGACAGTACATAAAATCTGCTTCACAGTTGAACATGAGATCGAGGGTACAATAATTTTTTTAGAGCTTACAATTGGTAGAAGTAATAATAGACATACATTCGAAATATTTAGAAAATCAACTTTACAGATACAACAATAAACGCAAACTCAACTCATCCTTGGTCTCATAAATTATCAGCTTACCATCCAATGGTACGTAGACTCGTTAATATTCCTCTAGATAAAATAGCGTATGAAAAAGAAAAGGAAACAATGGCGGTTAATTACGGATAGGAGACAAATAACATTGAACAAATTATAAAAAAGCAAGAAATATAAAAATAAAATCAATTTAATATATCCGGTACACAATAATAAACAAGAAAAATTTGCAAGTCCGGAATTTCTCAGTCCATCCGTAAAAATTGTAAAATAAATTAAAGAACGTGGTTTAAATATAGCTTTTAGAAACAATAATAATATAGGAACTAGCCTAAAAAGTAAAAATCCCAAACGTAATAATAGTGGCATATATTAATTAAAATGTTACCACGCCGACTGCAACGCTACCTATATGGGGCAGACGGGAAGGGCTTTCTCATCTAGATTCAAAGAGCATATACGATGTTATAAAAATAAAAGCACTTCTTCAAAATTCGCAGAACATCTTTTAGTAAATAATCACGTCCCGCTTGACAACAACAGACCTAAACCCTTGCATATAGAAAGAAAGAGCCTAAGATTGAATTTACTTGAACAATTAGAAATTAACAAACGAACGAATGATCCTAATATAACATTAATTAATAAAGTAAGGAAAATTATATACTCACCGCTTCTCAGTATGTTCACATTATCAAAACAATATAACACATTTAAATAAATCAATTAAGAAAACATTATCATTTAATTACGAGTAAAAACACATTATAAATGTGAAAACCTCACAGAATTCAGAATTTTAATTGCTTTCTAACTAAATCGCTTTAGCTGATAATAAATCATTACCCATCCAAATTTTAAAGGACTGGTAGTTAATTGAATCATATAAATAAGTCGTCACAATGTGGATTAACCACAGTTTGAAAATGGCCTTGAACGCAGAAACAGCTGTCACAATAATAACCACTAAATATACTTGCAGAACTTAATAATGACTATTAAATTTGATTTACAGTAAATTTAAAAAAAAAAATTAAATGGAGTTGTACGAATTAAACACAAAAAACAATTAATAATTGATTAATGATATTTGTAACATGAAAATAGGGGGAAAACTTTTATCATTTTCGCGTTTACAACCGCTCTATTAAAATGTTAACGAGATGCGCCTGTCGCGTAGTGATAAACGAATTATTAACATTCGTAGGATGTTTAAGACAAAGTGACCATTGTACAAATATGCTCCATAAGTTTCCAAGAGGACGAAATTGAAAGTGCCAAATGCCTTTTATGAGAAGCCGTTCCAGGAAGTAGCGTCACAAGAAAGGGCGATGGAAAAACAACAAAAACTTTACAAGATATCATAAAAATCATGAAAGAAACAGATTCAGACCAACTTCCTACGTTTGTGGCCCGAGATCTCAACAAATTTCCACCAGCCAATAAGATTTCTTAAAGACTTGATAATGCTGGAAACCGAAAAGGCTGGAATGGCAACAATATCAGATATAAACACTTTAAAGCACGAGCTCTGTCAAATCAAAGAAACTGTTAGTTAATTCACGCAAGAGCGCTTAAATAGTAATCCACCACCAAAAAATTTGAGTTCTTCCATAAATTCATTTGAAATTTTAAACAAAAACAATGCAAGTAAAAAAAATATGCAAACAAATATGCAAAATAAGCCATGACATATAACCGCTCACGAAAGCTCATCAAAACAGAACGCCCCTCCCACCGCTCATACCGAATCTACAGATACAGTTCGTGAAAAGTTCCGAAACAAAATGAAGAATGCCGAAGCTGCACGATACCCGCGACCGCCAAATTTAAATAATACTAATACACAAGATTTTACGGTTGTTATAAATAAACATCGCAAGAAGCGACTTTTAAACAATCGCGGCACAGGACCTAATGTACGAAATTTAAAAATAGCAAACCTTTCAACAGGGCTATATGTCTCTCGTTTTGCAATTGAAACTAGCACAGAATACGTCAAGTTATTTTGCGAAAATAAAGGTTTAAAGACAAATAACATTGAAATCCTAAAACCCTTTAAAGAAACCCCATTAAGGACATTAAAGATTATGATTCAACAAAGCGACATTAAAACTGTAATGAACCACGATTTCTGGCCTCAAGGCATCGTGTTCAGAAGATTCAGAGAAGCTGTCGAGCGAATTACGAAAGAAACAAAACAAAATGAATGAACTAAACATTACTTCGGTCAATTGCAGATCAGTAAAAAGAGTAGAAAAAATTATTTTCGATCTGTGTTCTATGAACGATATTATTTTATTACAAGGGACGTGGCTTTTACCAACTGATTTAGGTTTTCTCAACGAAATTCACCCTGAATTCACGAGCTATGGGAGTTCAGCGGTAGACATCTCTAGCGGTCCACTAAGAGGACGACCATATGGCGAACTAGGTATACTATGGAAAAAATCATTCAGGGCAGTGACGATCGACTGTGAAACTCCCAGAATAATAGCGATTGATATCACACTAAACACTGGAACGTTACTTGTCATGTATGTATACATGCCTGTGGACAACACTGATAATTTACCGGAATATTTATCCTGTCTATTGAAATTGCACACGATAATCGAGGAACGAGATAACCCTAATTGTATAATTCTGGGAGACTTTAATGCCAATATGAATTCGCCTTTTGGGCGTGAACATAAATCATTCTGCTCAGAATATAACCTACAAATTGCAGATGTTGACATACTCCCGCCCGACTCGCACACACATGTAAGCGATGCACACAATACAACGAAGTGGCTCGACCATTCTCTCGTAACTCAGGCAGTACGCAATACAACTGAAGATATGCATATTGACTACAATTCCGACTGGTCTGATCACAGACCGATGCACACTACTCAAGGAACTATTGGGCTACCTACATATACTGCTAGCTGTACAATAGTAGTGGATCCATGCCGATGGAAGCCCAAAAGTCAAGCACAAGTGCAGTCCTACCCCAGATATGCACAATTAGCCATAGGTCAACTTGAGATAATTTGTGGAACCGACACAGCAAGTCATGGCATCACCATGATAAATGCAGCCCAAATTGATGACCTATATAAAAACATTGTATAAGTATTACGTACTGTATTGAAAGCAAAACATACCGCACCGAGCCATATTGATGGAAAATCTGAAAATAAAGACATAGCTGAAGTTTTCAGGAATACTTTTTGCTCCACACCAGTTCAACCGCAAATAATGGATAAACAGATTGATGCACCAACAAATCAACCGGAACAACAGCCGTCCATAGTCATCTTACCTGAGATGATCCAACGAGCAATACGCAACATGGCAGGAGGTAAATCTGCAGGTCACGATGGACTTGTCATAGAACACGTAAAACATGCGGGGGGGGGTACGTAACAACTCTGCTGGCCTCTCCCTTCACTGCCATGATCGGACTCGGACACATTCCGACAGAAATGTCCAAAACCATAATAATACCGATCCCCAAAAGCCGTCAATTGAACCTGACATCATCCGTTAATTACAGGCCCATATCTCTTGCCACAATAACTGCTCAATACAGAGGACTCCCAAATCTCAAAGCTGGATGAACTGATACAGCCATATATAGTATGAAACAAACAATTGAATATTATAAAGCCAGAAAAACAACGGTATACGCATGCTTCCTAGACTTGAGCAAAGCTTTTGACAGGGTTAGTCATAATAAGTTGTGGAAAAAACTGA
Organism: Halesus radiatus; assembly: GCA_022606495.2. Lineage (NCBI taxonomy): Eukaryota > Metazoa > Arthropoda > Insecta > Trichoptera > Limnephilidae > Halesus > Halesus radiatus. The sequence goes on along the minus strand of JAHDVE020009740.1, from coordinate 509,494 downwards.
CCGAACTACAAGTACAACCGCAAATTATTAATATATTGAGTACATGGTACAACTAACAGGAAAACTTTATCAGATGGAATGATAGCCTATCAGAAGCAGCTCAATTAAAGTGCGGCGTTAGACAAGGAGGCTCAATGTTTCCAGTGCTGTTCAATGTATACATGGATGAACTTAGCAAAACTCTGAAGAAAACAAGAATCGGATGCCACATTGCTGGGGTATGTATGAACAATATCAGCTATGCAGATGACATGGTCATACTAGCCCCATCGGTAAGAGCAATGAAAAAACTTCTAGCCATATGCGAATCGTACGTTATTAGTCACGGGTACAATGCTAAAAAATCGTCACTGCTGATTTTAAAAGCAAATACGGGTCCTGTTGTCATTCCGCCCATACGTCTCGGCGGAGCCAATCTTGAAATCTGCAGCGAAATCAAATTCTTGGGGCATGTCATCACTGATGACCTTAATGATAAAAATGACATAGAACGCCAAAGAAGAGCACTGAGCGTACGTGCCAACGTGCATGGGAGATTTAATAGGTGCAGTCCTCCGGTAAAAAGGCAACTTTTTCAGATATACTGCATGAGCTTTTACACTAGCTAACTATGGACAAGATATACACAAGGCGTCATGAAGACACCCCGGGTGCAATATAACCACGCTAACAGGGCGCTGTTCGGCCTCCCTTGGAGATGCAGCGCCTCGTAGATGTTCGCAGAGGGAAGGGTGCATGGGTTTGCTGCTTTGATGCGCCACAGAATAGCCGGGATGAGCCAGCGCTACTGGAGATCGGAAAACACTCCTCTCCAGGCTGTCGTCCAGTGGCAGGGCGTGCCCCTACATCGTAGATGGAGAATTTCCCTCAGGCCACTGTAGCATAAGTGCTAAATATGTTATTTTATTTTATTTTATTTTTATTTTTACTTATTTTTTATATTCTATTTCTACATCTTGTTATTTTTTAAATGTATTCTTTTTTATATGGCAGACAAAGTATTGCACTCACCGCTTTGTTCTGCTGAAATAACGACATTATTATTATTTGCCGATGATACCGCAATCACAGTACATGATAAATCCTGGAACGAAGTCACCGAAAATGCCAATAAATGCTCTTCCACTGTCAATGAATGGCTCAACCAAAACCTTTTAACATCCAACTGTTAAAAAAAAATATTTACGTTACTTTCCATAATACCAAAAGGACGGCACCTCTAACTAACCTAAATATCAGGTTCCACAACAATGTTTGCAACCCTGTTACATGCCGTAATTGTACAGAAATGAGTTCAGGGTATACATTTAAATACTTAGGAAGTATAATGGATGGCCAGCTTAAATGGATACATCCGGTATAAAAGCTATAAGTAAATTGAGGTAACTTCCATATTTAAACGATTGAATAACATAGTTGATATCAAAATAATGAAATTAGTATACCATGCACTGGTGCAATCAGCAGAATCTTATGGTATAATCCGATGGAGGGGAATTTTTAATACTTACATTAAACCACCTGAAACATCTCAAAAATTAATATAAAAAATAATGTTACATAAAGAAAGTACCTTCCCCTCCATACAATTATTCCATGAGGCTGAACTGTTGTTAGATATAAGATAAAATTTATTGTTTATAGTGCATAAAATCTACATTTAAAAAAAAAAAACCGCTCTAGTAACAGAATAAATAACGTACTTGAAGTACCTTTGTGCGAAACTAGCCTTGCGCAGAGACATGCTTTTTTTATTGCTCCTAAAATTTATAATTTTCTATGTACAGAATGTCTAATGAAGTGTCCAAATATATCGTCTTTAAACACATACAAACATGTTACGTAAAACTGGATCAACCTTTTCCTGCTATAATTGTATATTTTCCGCATTATCTTTTCTTTTTTTTTTAATTTCTTTTTCTTATTTAACTTACTAATACGTACGTTTATGTATATGTGTTAAGATGTATATATAAGTTAATATTAAACAACAAAAAAACAAAAGATTGTTTATAACCTTTGTACTTTGTTTTTGTAAACGTAAGTATCAAAAATTAATTAATGAATTTTTTTTTTAAAATTATCTTTTTTTAGTAGTGTACTTTAAACGCAGTTTTTTTTCCATAGCACCAATCCGTTCCTATCAAACACACATGCATAATCTCTCTATACTTTTAGGTTTTAGGGAATAGGTTTTTCAACATTCATAAAAACAAAACGATCGGTGTGCTGCCGGAGAAATATTCCGCCCTAAAAATAGTAGTCCGCTCAATCTACGCGATCCTCAAAATCTTGTTCCACTGAACTATTTAGAAAAAGTGCTTTAGACTCGGTACCGACTCTGGAAGAGAGAAACACACAAATGACACAGTAACATGGCCGCTCTTCCCTAACCTACATGTTAGTGTTCTTGTTTGTGAATGAGTTCGCTTTCTTTTCTTTTATTATTCAACAATTCTAGAACAGTACCACTTAATCTCTGTCGCATTTTCTTATCTCTGTTTTTATTTTTATTTTGCTCGAATGTATTAATACGACTCTTCCTAGATGCTTCTTTAAGATAGATTTAGTCTTTGGAGACACATTAAGTAAATCACCTCTTCAAATTATTTTTTTCCAGCATGTTTTCCTTGACGAAATCGTAAACGTGTACTTTGTACTTCTGTAAAGGTTTTGTGTAGGTACTTTGTGGGTACAGTACGTGTACCATGTGGGTACTGTGTAGGTACTGTTTGTGCACTGCGTGTGTATTGTGTAGGTATTGTGTAGATAGTGTGTAGGTACCATGTGGATACTTTGTGAGAACTGTGTGTGTACTGTGTGGGCACTGCCTGGGTAGTGTGTAATTACTATGTGGGTACAGTGTGTGTACTATATGGTTAGTGTGTAGGCACTATTTGGGTACTGTATGGGCACTACGTGTGTATTGTGCGGGTACTGTGTGGGTACTGTCTGGGTACTGTGTAATTACTATATGGGTACAGTGTGTATACTATGTGGATAGTATCGAGGTACTATTTGGGTATTTGGGTATAGAAGTACTACTATAGGTATGCGTGTGTATTGTGTGGGTATTATGTAGATACTGTATGGGTCCTGTGTGGGTACTGCGTGTGTACCGTGTGGGTACTTTTTAGGAACTGTGTGGGCAATGCGTGGGTACTGTGTGGGTACTGTGTGGGTACTGTCTGGGGACTATGTAATTACTATGTGGGTACAGTGTGTGTACTATGTAAGTACAGTATGTGTAGTATGTGGTTAGTATATAGGTACTATTTGGGTACTGTATAGGTATGCGTGTGTATTGTGTGGGTATTATGTAGATACTCTGTTGGTCCTGTGTGGGTACTGCGTGTGTACCGTGTGGGTACTTTTTAGGAACCGTGTGGGCACTGTCTAGGTACTGTGTACGAAATGTGCGAGTTCTGTGTAGGCGCGATGGAGGTGTTGTTTGGGTATAAGCGGCCAATCTACAGAACGGCCAGTCTCACCTCACCTCGCCCCGCCTGCGACTGTTCTATTGTTCTTTAGTGGGTAGATATTTTATGGGCACTGTATGGGCACCATATGAGTACTATGCAATATGCTGGTACAAGCGGCTAACCTTCAGAACGGTAGTAAATGCCTATGGGGCTCGTTTTGCCCCACCTCGCCCCGCCGGCGTCTGTTCTACTGTTCTTTAGTGGGTAGATATTTTATGGGCACTGTATGGTCACCATATGAGTACTATGCAATATGCTGGTACAAGCGACCAACCTTCAAAACGGTAGTAAATGCCTATGGGGCTCGTTTCGCCCCACCTCGCCTCGCTTGCGCCAGTCCTAATGCATACTTTGATGTTTTTTCAGATTGTTCGCATCCATCATCTTCTAATCGAAGGAAGTTTCATGAGCCCGGTAAGTAATATCCATATTATATTCTGTTAAAGCGTTTTTAATACCTCCAGGGAGTTAACTCCATCTCGCCCCGTTTAATGTTCCGCTCCGAACATAGCTTACTGGTTTTTTCATCGATAAAAATTCCTCCAATAAAAACCTACGATCTTTTGAAGTTAGTAAAACAAATGAACTAATTTAAAATTTCGATTAAAACCGTTCGCTTGTGAATAGACAAAGCTGCAACAAATACCTGCTACGGAATAAACGCAAATCATCCCTTAAAACATATAATACAAAGGTCGGCGTGTCAATCAAAGTGTTCGATATATCGAGTATTAAAAAAATAATATGTTTGTATAAAAAATCTCATTGAACGGAACGAATCTTTTGAACAGATTCGAAGCACGTTTTAAGAGCCTAAATATGAAGGCATTCGTCAAACTCAACTTATGCAACCGATTATATGTTTATTTCATTGGTATGATCAGATAGAATACTTTTTTCTGACCTAACTTTTATTTTAAAAATAGTTAATGGTTTTGTAGACAGCCCTGATGCAGTCATAATATTTCAACTGGAACTAGTTGATCTAAAATTTTATTCCATTGTTACAACATTTTCAGGACTGAGCTATTCAAAAATTCCCTTGTACCTAGACTTCACGCAGAAGTAATACTTTTTCAGACATAGTAGATAAGTTCAACTGCTCGGAATACAAATACAAACAGACGATTATTGCATACATCCTTAGCAATTATTAGTATATGTGTCTAGAGTATAAGTATCAGTGAATGTGAGGTACGTTTTGAATATTCGCCTCTGTAGCTAATTATTTGGAATAATACTTACACTATGTTATTGTTGAATTTATTCGTGAGAAATGCAATATTTAGTTGTTATATTTCATGAACTCTATCTATTCTATCTATGTACCTACTGTGATGTGTTTTGCACCTGTGTGACTATTGTAACTAACTTAATATGTAAAAGCCCAAATAGCCAGTGTATAATTTAATGAATAAATATGTAAATATGCATTATTGCATATTTTATTGATTAAACAACATATCGTATGTTGGGGCACGTTATATACTCTCTTTATCGACCCGGTCAAAGACCACCATTCAAAATAGAAACGTAGCTTGAAATAATTCAGCCGTACTTGGTGATAGAATCTTAATAGCCAGATAGGTACTTTCTAATTTTCCTCTTACTTATCTCCTTCTCCTTCGCACTCAGCCTCATACTAGCCCCGCAAAATTGGGACTCTTATGCGGTATCCAGATAAAAATATCGCGGTTATGCGAAGGGCAAAGTAATATTTTTTTTACAGTAACTCCACAGAGGAGGCTCTGAGGAAAATAATTTCCCTTGTGGCCTATATCATCTTTGGGGATGCTGTATGGAGGGTTTTTTAGAGGATAGGGGAGAGTGAACTCGAGTCTTGAAGAGGCCCATGTTGTAGAAAGGAGGAAATACAGAGGCCGGCAGATCATTCCGCAGCCGAGCTGTTGAACACAAGAACGAATCGTAGAAGTGACCCGTTCTCATGTGACAAATGTCAACTATGCGCAAATATTGGGCGCGCGTTTGGCCTGTTTCCTGACTGTGCACCGGTACCAAAGGGATCAATGACGCTCGTTCTTCAGAGTATATTCCATTAAAATACCTGTAGAAGAAGGACAGCATTCCCACTTGACGTCTGTGCTCCAAAGATTGCAATCCGTTTGTTAAGATAGGCGAATCCATCAAACACAGAGTCAAGGGTTTTTTCAAATATTTTGGGGCTTCCGACCAGAGGTGGCTGCCAAATTCTACAGTGTGGCGCAATTGCGATTTATACAGTATCAGGATCGGCAGTTATGTACTATTAAAGTATGTGCGGGCAGTGTACAGTACGCCTAGCTTCTGAGAGGCTAACATTACCCTGGCTTCGATGGAGCCCCCATACCAGAGCCGGTTACTTAATTGCTACCTTTGTGATAACATTGCTGTTAGCTACTGTTTTTTTTACAACCAAATTTAATTTATGTCTCAAAACTCTTTTACCATCGTTATGCATTTAAAAAAACCTTTGCTTTTTGAACTACCAAATAATCGAAAGCACTAATAAATTAGGTGATTTAAAAAAAGGCGCTTAAAAAATATATCAATTCCTGATACTATAATTTCTTCAAAATATTAGTATTCACTTTGTGGCGTCATTATTAATAAATTAATTAGAAATTACTTTGTATTCACCCTTAATTATTAATTGTTTTTGTGTTTAAATAGAAGGGAATCTATGAGACGCTGTATAAAAGTGAATGAAGCAAGAAGTGTATGCCAAGATCGAGTTGTTTGGCGGTCCGCCCTCTCTGCCTACTCCTGCGGGGAAACGGCGTGATGGTTAGTTAGTTAGTTAACTCCATTTAATTTTTTTTAATTTAAAGTACGTCAAATTTAATAATGTTATCATTAAGTTTCACAAGTATTTTTAGTTTTTATTATTGTGACAGCTGTTTAGTCGTTTAAGGTTAATAATGTATTTCCCCTATTTAAATGATAATGTTTTCTTAATCGATTTATTTAAATGTTTTTTATAACATACAATAATAATAATAATAATAATGTTTTATTTCAGCAGAACAAAGCGGTACGTGCAATACTTTGTCTGCCATATAAAAAGAATACATTTTAAGAATAAAAAATTACACGCTGTAGAAATATAATATAAAAACATAAATAAAAATTAAATAGAATTAAAATAACATATTTAACACTTATGCTACAGTGGCCTGAGGGAAATTCTCCATCTACGATGTAGGGGCGCGACATGCCACTGGGTGACGGCCTGGACAAGAGTGTTTTCCGATCTCCGGTAGCGCTGACTCGTCCCGGCTATTATGTGGCGCATCAAAGCAGCGAACCCATGCACCCTTCCCTCTTCGAACATCTGCGAGGCGCTGCATCTCCAAGGGAGGCCGAACAGCGCCCTGCAAGCGTGGTTATATTGCACTCGGAGTGTGTCCATGACGCCTTGTGTATATTTAGTCCATAGTTCGCTAGTGTAAAAGCTCATGCAGTATGTCTGGAATAGTTGCTTTTTTACCGGAGGACTGCACCTATTAAATCTCCCATGCACGTTGGCACGTACGCTCAGCACTATTCTTTGGCGTTCTATGTCATTTTTATCATGTAGGTCATCAGTGATGACATGCCCCAAGTATTTGATTTCGCTGCAGATTTCAAGATTGGCTCCGCCGAGACGTATGGGCGGAATGACTGCAGGAACCGTATTTTCCTTGAAAATCAGCAGTGATGATTTTTTGCATTATACATCAGTCCGCGACTAATAAAGTACGATTCGCATATGGCGAGAAGTTTTCTCATTGCTCTTACCGATGGGGCAAGTATGACCATGTCATCTGCATAGCTGATATTGTTCATACATACACCAGCAATGTGTCATCCGATTCTTGTTTTCTTAAGAGTTTTGCTAAGTTCCATGTATACATTGACAGCACTGAGGACATTGAGCCTCCTTGTCTAACGCCGCACTTTAATTGAGCTGCTTCTGATAGGCTATCATTCTATTTGATAAAGTTTTCCTGTTGGTTGTAACATGTACTTAATATATTAACAATTTGCGGTGGTACTTGTCGTTCGGTCAGTTTTTTTCAAAACTTATTATGACTAACCCTGTCAATAGCTTTGCTCAAGTCTAGGAAGCATGCTTATACCGTTGTTTTTCTGGCTTTATAATATTCAATTGTACAATACAAAACATTTAAATAAATTAATAATGAAAACTTTATAAAATAATTAAAACAGTAAATAGGGGAAATACATTATTAACCTTAAGCGCCGAAACAGCTGTATCAGTTATGAAAATTTTATCAGTTAAATAGGGGAAATACGTTATTAACCTTGAGCGCCGAAACAGCTGTATCAATTATGAAAATTTTATCAGTTAAATAGGGGAAATACGTTATTAACCTTGAGCGCCGAAACAGCTGTATCAATTATGAAAATTTTATCAGTTAAATAGGGGAAATACATTATTAACCTTATGCGCCGAAACAGCTGTATCAATTATGAAAATTTTATCAGTTAAATAGAGGAAATACATTATTAACCTTAAACGCCGAAACAGGTGTATCAATTATGAGGACTTTATTAGTTAAATAGGGGAAATGCATTATTAACCTTAAGCGCCGAAAGAGCTGTATCAATTATGAAAACTTTATTAGTTAAATAGGGGAAATGCATTATTAACCTTAAACGCCTAAACAGCTGTATCAATTATGAACATTTTATCAGTTAAATAGCGGAAATACATTATTAACCTTATGCGCCGAAACAGCTGTATCAATTATGAAAATTTTATCAGTTAAATAGAGGAAATACATTATTAGCCTTAAACGCCGAAACAGCTGTATCAATTATGAGGACTTTATTAGTTAAATAGGGGAAATGCATTATTAACCTTATGCGCCGAAACAGCTGTATCAATTATGAAAATTTTATCAGTTAAATAGAGGAAATACATTATTAACTTAAACGCCGAAACCTGTATCAATTATGAGGACTTTATTAGTTAAATAGGGGAAATGCATTATTAACCTTATGCGCCGAAACAGCTGTATCAATTATGAAAATTTTATCAGTTAAATAGAGGAAATACATTATTAGCCTTAAACGCCGAAACAGCTGTATCAATTATGAGGACTTTATTAGTTAAATAGGGGAAATGCATTATTAACCTTATGCGCCGAAACAGCTGTATCAATTATGAAAATTTTATCAGTTAAATAGAGGAAATACATTATTAACTTTAAACGCCGAAACAGCTGTATCAATTATGAGGACTTTATTAGTTAAATAGGGGAAATGCATTATTAACCTTAAGCGCCGAAACAGCTGTATCAATTATGAAAACTTTATTAGTTAAATAGGGGAAATGCATTATTAACCTTAAGCGCCGAAACAGCTGTATCAGTTATGAGAATTTTATCAGTTAAGTAGGGGAAATACATTATTAACCTTGAGCGCCGTAACAGCTGTATCAATTATGAACATTTTATCAGTTAAATAGGGGAAATACATTATTAACCTTATGCGCCGAAACAGCTGTATCAATTATGAAAATTTTATCAGTTAAATAGAGGAAATACATTATTAACCTTAAACGCCGAAACAGCTGTATCAATTATGAGGACTTTATTAGTTAAATAGGGGAAATGCATTATTAACCTTAAGCGCCGAAACAGCTGTATCAGTTATGAAAATTTTATCAGTTAAGTAGGGAAAATACATTATTAACCTTGAGCGCCGAAACAGCTGTATCAATTATGAACATTTTATCAGTTAAATAGGGGAAATACATTATTAACCTTATGCGCCGAAACAGCTGTATCAATTATGAAAATTTTATCAGTTAAATAGAGGAAATACATTATTAACCTTAAACGCCGAAACAACTGTATCAATTATGAGGACTTTATTAGTTAAATAGGGGAAATGCATTATTAACCTTATGCGCCGAAACAGCTGTATCAATTATGAAAATTTTATCAGTTAAATAGAGGAAATACATTATTAACCTTAAACGCCGAAACAGCTGTATCAATTATGAGGACTTTATTAGTTAAATAGGGGAAATGCATTATTAACCTTAAGCGCCGAAACAGCTGTATTAGTTATGAAAATTTTATCAGTTAAGTAGGGGAAATACATTATTAACCTTGAGCGCCGAAACAGCTGTATCAATTATGAACATTTTATCAGTTAAATAGGGGAAATACATTATTAACCTTATGCGCCGAAACAGCTGTATCAATTATGAAAATTTTATCAGTTAAATAGAGGAAATACATTATTAACCTTAAACGCCGAAACACCTGTATCAATTATGAGGACTTTATTAGTTAAATAGGGGAAATGCATTATTAACCTTAAGCGCCGAAACAGCTGTATCAATTATGAAAACTTTATTAGTTAAATAGGGGAAATGCATTATTAATCTTAAGCGCCGAAACAGCTGTATCAATTATGAGTGCACCGGTAAATGCCCTATCATTACTTTTAATCAGAGTGGAAGAGTATCTTCCACAGAGTGGAAGATACTTTCAGTATCGCCCTGGTGAAATACCACCATTCAGAATTGAAACGTTGCTTGAAATGGCTTTTAGCCGTGTTTGGTGACCAGATCTGAATAGCCAGGTATTCCCCACCTTCCTCTTCCCCTTCTCCTTCCCCTCCCCTATACTTCAGCCTCACAACATTTCCCAATTGGGGATGCCATAGTCTCACTGGCTCCAGACGGTTGGGAGCAGTTGAGACTCTTGTGGGGTATTAATGTAAAAAAAAAAAAATCCAATTTTTTACATTGAGTTTGAATTTTTTTTGGTGAATCAAATTTTTTTATGCTAACTGGAAGAATGTTGTAATTTCTTGTCGCAAAGTACCTAAAATTCCTTTTCCCAAAAGTAGTATGAATTACAGGAATTTGGAGTAAATCTTTGTTGGCATTTCTAGTGATACGAGTGTTTAATCTTTTTTCATAGTATTTACTTTTGTTTGAATAAAGATTAGTGAGGATTGTTTTTGCGTAAATCTCCCGATTGTCAAATACTCTCACTGTATTAATGATTAAGTAAGAGTCTGTAATTATTTTAAAAACATTTCCCTATTTAGAGCTACATGGAAATAATTGTATTCATGAAGATATACACAATTGAGATTCAATACTAAGGGATTCAGGGCTGCATCCCTGAGTTTGTTCGCCGGCTCATAAAACTTTGTGATAAGTAACTTAATATTATCAATATTACTCAAAAATCTTTTTTTTTTTTTGTACTCAATTTTAAACGGATTTTTTCAACATAGCACCAATCAGTACCTATGAACACAATCTCGATACACTTTTTTCTGGATTTATTATATTACCATACTATGTCAATATTAGCTTTTCCCCCTTCTATTTTTATATAATGGCACTTAACATGAACTAAAATTGTCAATTTGACTATCCTAAAACGGGATTTTTTCCTAGTTGGGCAGACGAAGCTTTCTTAATTGATGTGTGTTTCAAATAAATAAATATTAATATTATTAACTACTGTAAAAATATTTTTCCAAAAACTTGCCTACACTGCCTGTTGGAATAAGGATTATTCATGCCAGTTCATCGGTCACCTACTTCCAAATAATGCGTGCTATTATGTGCATCTCCCTTGCCCCTCCCCACTCGTTTGACCATCCGCCACCAGTACAATTAAAAACGCTGCCGATAACACAAGTTCGGTACAATTAGAATAATATCCAGTGAAACAAGTGAAGACATAATTGAATTATCCACAGCAAATGGTGCAATCGGTGAGTCCCCTTTTTTTACCATTTCCCTCTATATTTTTCCTTCTCAATCCTATGCCATAGTCGCTCGTAAAGTCCTTTTACATAAATTTCTCAACCCCAAAACCATCCTGGTCATTACAGTCAGGATCGACAACCATACGCACCCCCCACCAAGGAATATGAATAATATTCCGTGGTAGTAATAAGAATAAAAGTCAGTAACACAAATACGAATAAGTGGTGTTCACTGGTAAGTCTACGCAAGCATTGACAGAGTTGCTTGTCTACCGCTAGCAAAAAAAAATGTTTCTCTGAGAAGAGTGTCCCATACGTCCATTCTTAAAGTGATGGGTCGAAAGAGTCTGGCTGGGATGAACATGAGCACCCTTGCAAAATCACCAAACGTAGCGAATCACTTAGGGTGACCTGTAGTAGAGGTGTTGGTTATCCATTAAATGATTCCCGGGGCGGCGATACATACATCCGCCACCCAAGTTGTAAACAGTTGGGGCTCTTATGCAGTATACGCATAGAAAAATCATACAGCATTTCATACATACTTAATTGTTAAGAGGAACGGCTGCGTGGCCTGTTTCACACAAAATTTAATTTTGCATTTGAGGCCAAAATGCTCACCTAAACCTAATGATCTTTTCTTCATCAAAAAGTATAGTAAATATCTATTACGGATTAGAAGTAATTTATTTATTTTTGTTTTACTTTATGAAATAGAGGCCATTAAGAAATTTAATTTTTTGCGATTTTAGAGGCACCTTAACAATTATTAAGGGGCTAGGGGTGATTTAAAAAAAATAGCATGATGGTGGAATTTAAATTAAATTACAATCGACCAATTTACGTTGGAACACAAATTTGCGGTACGTGATTTAAAATACCCGAAAAAACGTTTTTTTTTAAATGTATGTTTTTATAATATTATTTACATAATCATATTTACATAGAAAATATGCTAATTTAAAAAAATATATATAATACACCCGCAAATAATTTTCTAAGTTGTCTCTAAAATTATGAAAATCGATTTTTTTTCATGGCATATTCATCATAATTTAAAACAAAAATACATAAAATACTTTTCATCCATACTAGATATTCACTAAATCTTTAATAATAAAAAAATATACATTATTCAGTTAGGATGGATATTTTGGCCTTGAATCCAAAATTAAGTTAGGTATGAAACAGGCATCACAGCTGTTCCTCTTAAGACCTGGAAAAACCTCACCTCCCAAATTGAATCTCCCAGGTCAGAAAGCAGTTGGGACTATTGTGCGGTATTCACATAGAAAAATTATTAATCATTTCATACATACTCGTACTCTACTGTTAACACCTGGACAAATCTCACTCCCATGATCCCGGGCACCCCTGCTAATTCACCAAGCGAATCTAATCACTTGGTGAGACCTATGACAGAGGTGTTGGTTATACTTTAAATGGTTCCCGGGGTGTCGTTACCTACACCTGCCTCCCAAATCTACCAGGTTGAAAGCAGTTGGGACTCTTGTGCAGTTGGAACTCTTCTGCGGTATTCATATAGAAAAATTAAACATCATTTCATTCATACTCTACTGCTAAGACCTGAAAAAACCTCACCCGCGTGAACCTAGGCACCCCTGCTAAGTCACCAAACATAGCGAACCACTTGGGGTGACCTATGGTGGAGGTGTTGCTTATCCATAAAATCCCGGGCGGCGGTACCTACACCCGCCTGTCAAATTGAATTTCCCTTGTTAAAAGCAGTTGGGACTCTTGTACAGTTGGAACTCTTCTGCGGTATTCATATAGAAAAATTAAACATCATTTCATACATACTCTACTGCTAAGACCTGAAAAAACCTCACCCGCGTGAACCTGGGCACCCCTTCTAAGTCACCAAACATAGCGAACCACTTGGGGTGACCTATGGTGGAGGTGTTGCTTATCCATTAAATCCCGGGCGGCGGTACCTACACCCGCCTTTCAAATTGAATTTCCCAGGTTGAAAGCAGTTGGGACTCTTGTGCGGTTGGGACTCTTGTGAGGTATTCACATAGAAAAGTTATACATAATTTCATACATACTCTACTGTTAAGACCTGAACAAACTTCACCCGCATGAACCCGGGCACTCCTGCTAAGTCACTAAATATACCGAACGACTTGAGGTGACCTATGGCAGAGGTGTTGGTTATACATTAAATGGTTCCCGGGTGACGGTGCCCACACCTGCTTCCCAAATTGAATCTCCCTGGTTAGAAGCAGTTGGGACTCTTGTGCGGAATTCACAAAAAAATCGTCGAGGTAATAAATCGTTCGTTGGCGGCGGTACCTATACTCGCTAAGAAGCAGATATACGAGTTGATAAGCAAAGCACTCTGATTGGTTCATTTAAATCGTTTAACAAATGAGCACAGTGAAGAACCACTTGCACGCCTTTGATAAACAAGCGCCCTGATTGTTTCATTTAAATCGGATCAACAAAAGGAAAAAGTGTAAAATGTATATGTGATGGAAAAATGGGCGTGGGTACCAGGAAAATCTTTATGACGAAAGTTGATCTTTTGGATCAACGTATATATGCCTGCTTCGGTAATGGATCATCAAATTCTAACGGATCAACAAAAATCTGGCGTACCGTCACGTCTGATCAACATAGTATGAGAAGGGATCTCTCTATATATATATATATATATTGTAATATATACAGAGGGCGCCCACGCGAGGGCGACAGTGTAATATGGCGATGGCCCCAAGTTGGCCGCCTGTGTAATATGTGGGACAAGATGCCAGTGATAGAAATGGCATAGACAGGTTAGGTTGAATTCACCTTGACGCCAGGCGCGGGCGGCTGACTCAGGGATTCACCTGGATAGCTCAGTAGATAGGAGCATCACAGCTCTTCTCTGCAAGGTCGAGGTCGGCGTTTCAGCCTCATACCTGCGTCGGGGAAAGGCACTCGAACCACCAAATGAAAAGACGTGAGCTTTCTAGACAAGGTTTATTATACGGGAAGGCAGTGACAGGTAGTACATACGGAGGTTATAATAACAATTGGCAGTACATAACCAATCTGACGTTAAAATATTTCTCTCTTTCTGGTGAGTCTAAAATCGGACTAGTTATTTAAAGACACAGTTAAATACAGCACGGAAGGAGGTTTGAAATATAGCTTTCATAGGTTGATCGGTGTCTCTCAGCACGCTCCTCCATCGCAAAGGGTGATGCCGAGGAACGCTGGATCCCACACGGACAGCATCCGGTAGTTCACAGGGAGTTATGCACTCATTACTCACTTTACTAATTAGATTTATGCAAAGACAATCAGTTTACAATGCACTACTGCATGGAAGGCAAGATGACGCCAGAAACCATGGGCAACGGCTACCAGCTAAGGACGCGCCACACGCACCTCTCAATTCTAATGTCGGACTTCTAATCGTGAGCGGCGGTTTTCGCCGGATGACCGGGCGGGAGTCTCGCTCCTGGTGGCGAAAGCCGGGACTAATCCTAGCGTATGTTCGAGAATCTTCTAGAATCTCCTTTTACTAGTAGCGATTCGTTACATAACAATATATATAGAATTCAAATGACAGAACACCAGTCTGATTTCATAAGCAAATATTATTTACTTACATTGTCTAGGCTTCGGCGATAATTTAATAATTATTTAACTTCATTATTAAAATGTACAGGCGTAGTATTCAGAAATTGATATGGGAAGTTGTATGATAGAAATCAGGCCACTGCAAGTATTTTCGAGGAACTATACAATATATTTATGAAAAGAATCCTCTCGAGTATTACACGGATCGATGAAGAAGATAGTGTATCTTATTCACCTAATAAAAAACGTGGAAATTTACCAATGAGTTTCATTTTTCAAAAAAGTTCATGTCATACCGGAGCTGAGGGTCTATTTTTTAATATTTTTGAATGTATAATATTAATTATATACAGTGGGAACTTATACCCGCTAAGCCACTTCAAGTAGCTTGTCAGCGGGAGTTTATTTCAACAATATTATATATTACAACAATAAATAACAATCATCATACAAATGTAGGGCAAAATTAGGATATAGTGGCGCATGCATGTTGTGATCAATGTAGATAAGTTGGAAAAAAAATTAAAAAGAAAAAATAATGGTAACATTACAGTTTTGTTATTGAGATACTATAATTCAATTTTATAACACCGGTAACTTTCAATTTTCTGAAAAAAGCAATAATCTGTTTCACCTGTGTGTAGTTTATTTAGTTTCAGATTTATCATCTGACGTTTTCTTTGAATGTTTAAACCCTAAGTAGCTGCAAAACAAAACATACTCATGGGAGATTTTAAATTACCATGAATTTCAAAACCAAATTCCTTTAACCTTACCCCGAAGATTTATGTTATTACTTTAATCCGACAGTTGATCCCCTGAAGTTGGCCCCCCACATTTGGCCTACCGACAGTTGGCCCCCTGGAAGTTGATCCCTCCGACAGTTAATCCCCTAAAGGATTATTTCTAAATTTCGATGAGTGCTATTCCAAAGGGAAGACGTCCGGTGAGCCGACCTAGACACAGGTGGGAGAAGCGACTCCGGAGGCTGTATGAGGATAGACTACGGACGGACCCGGTTAACACAGCACAAGACAGGGATGCCTGGAGGCACCTTATCGATGCGATGGGTCCCTGACTCGAGTACGATAAGGGGAGGAAGATGTATGTGTGTACTCCTTTGATCCAATAACTTCATTTATTTGTCATTTCAACGTCATATTAGTTTTATACAAAATTCAAAAGTCAAAATAGTAGCATTTGGTGATGCTATTCCGAGGGCTTATGGTTGTGTTATATACTGATACATCAGGTGGCAAATATGCCTTTTCTGATTCTATAATTGCCTTTTTGTGAATTCATTGTCAGATTTTCAATTTTTTTTCAGCAATCACGTAAAAATATATATCGTAATCGTTTCTATCATTTCGCAGGTGTTGACAACCCTAGTGAACTCTAGATTACTGCAGCGGAATATATGCAAGTCTCCCCAAATACAAAATCAACAAATTGGGATCAGTTTTCAACATTTCATCAAGATTTATCACCGGCGTATTTAAATATTGTCAAATTTCAGAGCATATCGAAAATCTCCACTGGCTCAAATGTACTAAAAGAATCCAGTTCAAGCTTTGCCGGAGAGTATTTAAGGCACTTAACGGAATGGTTCCGTCTTACTTATCAAAACTGTGTATTCTCGAAAATACCAATTCACGACAGTCCATTATTAGGTCAAGAGCGTAATCAGCTATCGGGAGGTTGAAGGAACCAAAGCGCACACCTAATACTAAGTTCGGTGACCGTGCTTTCGGAGTATCAGGAGCTAGAGCCTGAAATGAACTGCGCATGACTTAAGAATTATCGAAGACTCGACGGAATTCAGAAATAAACTTATAACTCATCTTTTCAGAGGACCATTTTTTTACAGTAACTCCACACAGGAAACCCTGAGGGAAATAATTTCCCTCAAGGCCTATATTATCTTTGGGGATGGTTTGTGGAGGGTCTTTAAGAAGATAGGAAGCAGTGAACTTCAGTCTTAAAGAGACCCATGTTATAGGATAGAGAAAACACAGAGGCCGGCAGATCATTCCACAGCCGAGCCGTTGAACACAAGAACGAGTCGTAGAAGCGACCCGTTCTCTTGTGATAAAGGTCAACAGCGTGGAAATGTTGGACACGCGTTTGGCGTTTTTTCCGACTATTCACCGGAGCCGAAGGGATCAATGATGCTAATTCCTCGGAGCATCTTCCATTAAATATCCATAAATTGAAGAAATGCACACGTAAATTGCTTAGCCGGGCAAGCCGATTAGTGCCTACCAAAGTCACTTATTGAATAAGTAATAAAAAAATTAATAAATAAAATTCACGCATAGGTGCACAAATGTGCCCATAGCCCGAAATACTGTAAATAACTAAATGTGTAAACAAAAATAAAAATGTTAATATCCATTAAAAACTACTTACGCTTTTTAAGGTAATTTTAAAAATATTCTCCAGTCCTAAAAATTATAAATATTTCTAATAAATTTCTAATAAATATTTATAATTTTTCTACTTCAACTCTTCTTTTGCCACCACTATTCTAATAAATGCAACATCAATAGGAAAGGAGGATAAAATGGCAAATATAAAAATATCATCTCTGTCTAACTTTTCTAATAAAATTGTGTTTGTATGGAGCGACCTGCCTGCATACAGGCAAGTATGTTTATAATGTCACTGAATATGAACTAAACTTATCAATTTGACTGTCCTAAAATGGGATTTGTTCCCAGTTGGGCAGTCAAAGCTTTCTTACATTTTATTGTTTAATAATGTGCGTGTTTCAAATAAATAAATATTGTTATTTCATTTTCATTTGATTGCCGTCAACCGGACGTTTATTGACATATTTTATAATTTTTGACAAATGATAAACAAAAATAATAATTTTATCAAAAAGTTTTATTCACTATGCACTTTTGTTACCTAAATTTATTGTTTCGCTACCGGTTTCGACAGATCTGTCTCATTCACTAGCGTTAAAAACTAACTTAAATTAAACCAGTACAGAAACAATTAGTCACCACTAGGTGAGGGTAGTGGAGAGGTAATTGGGGGGGGGGGGGGATGGGGAGGAGTCAAAATTTCTAGGTCTGGTGTTACTAATGTCTAGAAATTGTTACATAGTTAATACCCAAAAAAATAATAATAATGTACTCGTACATCATTTGTCCATATTTGATTCTATATATTCCTGATGAAACATGTTGATATGTGTGCATTAATAAAGTGATTAATACAAAATATTTTTAATTTATTTATATACAAATATATTATTCATTCAATTCGAATTTTAAACCTTGCTGTCGAAATACATCATTTGAAAGGAAAAAACACTTTCCATCTAGGAAGTTTAAACATCTTTGTTCATTTTTGGATGACATTCTACGCGTCGAAATCTGGTTATCAAAATCAGATCTGCCTTCAATATCCTTCACTAAATGCAAACATTTAGTTGACCTTATCGTTGATCATTATCATAAGATCAACTGTCAAATCTGACAAATCCAGGGGCGCTATTCCCGTTCTTTTAAAGGAAGATTCCTTAACTTTTTCCTTAGGGTTAAAGTCTTCTTACTTAACTGCGGTTCCGGTTCTCTCGGATGACAGCTGTCAGCTGAATTCAGCGAGTGACATTCATCAAAAATGTCAATATTTGCGATGTTTTGACAAGAGAAAAACTCAATATTAAGTATTTTACCAATTACGTTATTATTTACCTTAAACATAATTAGCTACTTAACATTATATAGATGTTGACATCTTTGACAATTCACGTCATTCAAATGTCACTTTTAGAACTAGACACAAACAAAGGTCATTACTATCTAATGAGGTAGGTACCTTTTTATAAAACGTGATTCTTCGTTAAAAGGCTTACTCGTGGTATTTAAAAATTTTAAAAAAATTAAATGAATTATAAGATAATATAATTGTTTTTAAAAGTTTTAGTTCAAAATTCTATGTCACTTGAAGATATTTCATCAATTTGTGTTTTCAAATAATCTATTGACAATCTATTTAGGATCTTTTTACTATGTTTCAGAGTAATTCCGCAGTTAATCAAGAAGTTTTTAACCCTAAGGAAAAACGTAAGGAATCTTCCTTAAAAAGAACGGGAATAGCGCCCCAGGTCTTTTGATGTCAATTCTCCGCCAACGCTTCGGGATTCTTTCATCCAGGAATTTCTTATGAGTACCTCAATATTAAAAGGTACCTGTCGACCATTTAAGCAGTTTTATTTAAATTTCGGAGTAACTACATTTAAAAAAAATGTACATTTTACAAAAAAAAAATACAATGCAAAAAGTCCCGATAAACTACTTTTTGGTAGTTTGTCTAACGGGAGCTTGTCATTCAAAACTCAAAATTTACAATTAAGGTTACAAAACATATATACATCTATATAAAGTAAAATCATAAAAAGATATTAAGAAAAAAAACAAACTTATAACAGAAATATTTCTCAAGAATCTCATTCATAAATATTGAAAATATTTCTATAAAAATATTTAAAAAATTGAAAAAATAAAAACATAATGACCACAATAAATAGTACATAAAATAATATTTCCTTATTTCTAATACAAATAGCTTCTCTCAGCTAGCCAGCTTCAATATATTTATTAACTGTGTAGTTTTAATACAGTTTTTTTTTTATATCAGCGGGTAACATATTTGAACAGCTAGAAATCATGTGATCTAAAGTTCGTTTGTATGCTTAGAAACCATTAACCCTTCATTAAAATTGAGACGAGTATTTTAAGTGTACTGTAGTCTACTTGTATTATATATAGGGTTATTAATGTGCTTAAATATGATATTGTACCACAGAATAGATCTTACTGAAAGAATTTTGAGAGTTAATTCACAATGATAGTTTCTATACGGAAAATATAATTCTGATTTTTTTAAAACTATATTTAGAAATAGAAGTTTCCCGTAGCGAACATTATTGCATTCGAGTTTAGAAGAAAACATAAACGGTCATTAGGTACATTTTAATAATGCGGTACATGTGTAATGCCTGTTTTCGTTTGTTTCCTTCTCATTCATGGCCGGAACGGTTGTTATTGCCTTTTTGGATTGGTAATGAAAGCTGTTCATATTGAAGTCGTAAGCGACCTAATTTCCAACTCTTTTTTAGCCATTAGGTGTTATTATTCGGGCGTATCCAACCACTTGATGTGGTTCGTGTTCGGTCAGTCAAAAAAATAGGCATATTCAATAGGCTGTGGTAAAGTAATGTCCTTTAACAACGCAAATTCTTTTTTTGTGTGAATACCGCACAAGAGTCCCAACTGCTCCCAACCGTCTAGAGCCAGTGAGACTATGGCATTCCCAATTTGGGAATGTTGTGAGGCTGAGGGTATTGGAGTGGGGAAGGAGAAGGGGAAGAGGAAGGTGGGGAAATACCTAGCTATTCAGATCTGGTCACCAAACACGGCTAAAAGCCATTTCAAGCAACGTTTCAATTCTGAATGGTGGTCTTTCACCAGGGGCGAGACTGAGAGTATCTTCCACTCTCAATACCACTTGCCTCCGAGGGCAAATATCCCTCCCGTCGATAATACGCAATCAGAAATATAGACAACCCGAGCTTCTTCTTCTGCACCCCTTACTTGGCCAGCCCCCTACTTACTCAGGAACAAATACTCCAACCAGGAAAGTCGTTATCCCCATACCTCAGCTCTAAGTCCAGAGTCTCCAGCAACACCTCGAGGTGCAACGGAGACATTAAATCCTCCACCAGTAACTCATACAGAGCTACTTAAGCTGAAAGAGCAATCCGCCGCTATTGCTAATATCATGAAAAATATTGAAACCCAACGTCAACTGTATACGAGCCAGTTAAATTCCATCAATGAAATCTTGAGAAAATTCAATGTCTAGAATAACTTATAAACCTTCCATTTTACAGACCGCGTTTTGGAATGCAAACGGCACAGTCGTAGACTATCGAGGCGAAATAGAAGCGTTCCTTCAGAACTACAACCTCGACGCACTGCTTATTAACGAATCATGGAATCGATAGGAATATTAACAAAGGCGGAGGTTCGGCAATCATAGTCAATAGTGCATTAGATCATTGCTAGGTTCATTGCCCTTCAACGGATAACATAGAAACAACAGCAGTTATCATAAATACCACATCAGGGCCTGTTAAATTAATCTCGGCCGATGGTCCACCAAAACGTAAAATTGTTCCATCTGAACTTGATAATATCTTATCTGATGACGTCCCTACCATTATCGCGGGGGACCTCAATGCCAAACACAGAGATTGGCATAACAGCCACAATAACCAAAAAGGGAGAGATCTACTGAAATATAGTGAGAATAATCAAGTTTACATAGATGCACCGGATGTGCCCACCTAATATCCAGGTAACGGAAAACCTGATGTTATTGACATTATCATTACTAAAAATTCAAGACACTTTCATAGTTTACAAGTCCTCTATGAATTATCATCCGACCATAATCCGGTATTACTCAGCCTATCTGACGGCTCGTTACCAACATCTCCTCAGAGAAAAGGTAGAACAAAAATTCTATGGCACAAATTACCCGAGCTCTTGTGATGAATTCGAGTTTTAGCAGGAAAATCTTTTTTTTTATACTTTAAAATAATTCATGTAAATTTGGAGTCTCGAAGGATAAGGGTGCGTTGCACATCTTAGAATGATTTCGGGGTGGCTGAAAGGAAAGTACCAGAGCTTTATAGAACTCATAGAGGGAAAATTTATTGTAAAAACATTCCTTAATAATGAATTATAACTTGTGACTTGTGAATCCTAAACAAACATATAGAAATCGACGATAACGGGATTATACAAAAACGAACACTTGAACAGAACACATGTGAATATTACAGACTGGGTTACAAGATAAAGGACCCAGAAATATTCCAGTGACGGCGGGTGGTATAAACTCGGCGATGGAAAAATATCCGAAATAATCGTTGATTGGATTGGAGAGTTGTGCAATTTCGGCGTGAATTACGTATTTGGAAAGGGGGAAGCAGATAGAAACATTGTCTAGATTACCATTTTGGGTAAATATAATGATTTACAAGCATATTAATTGACATACTAAATAGAATCAACACGGTGTAGTTGATGTTAAAAATTAACTAGTTGCTATGGTTCGAAGCCGCAAACTAGTGCTTCACCTAAAATACGTATAACAAATTAAATAAGGATTTTTGAACGACCCGTGTATAAGTCTTGGAGACGCCACTGTAATCGGTAACAGTTAAAATGAATAGGAATCCTGCGACGCGTTGAAAGATGGGCACGGTTTGTTTCGAGCTAGGACAAAGATATCTCGAGGGTCATGGATGGATGATAGTGACACTCTACTAGTAGACCCTAGGCTGCAGGTAGTAAATTATCAAAGTAATGATGGTATGAAGGCGAGAATTCTTCTTTTATGAGAGGGTGATAAATTAGGTACCAACGTTTAAAGCAAGGTGTTGAAATAATGAAGTTACCGAGGCACGTTGAAGAATTAAATAATGTGACATCTCTAAGAATCAGGAATTAATTATTGATTTTAGAAATGAGTTGGAACATTCTACCTATCCTTAGGACTGAAGATAATAAATTATCAAGTTAGTGACGAAATTAGTTATGAATAATATATCCAGATGCGCATTAAGAGAGCAGTGTGCCTGTTGTTTTGTTAATATTTTCTCGCATCTTTGTATGCGAGGAAATAAATAAAAACTCATATGAGTAAGTAGTTCGATCTTGAATGCGATTCGGTGTCCAGCGCAACTGGGAAGCTGCCTTTTATTCTGCACTCAGATTTACGGTTTTGTGAGGAATGGAGTAGGATATAGGTAAAGTCTTGATGACTTCGATTATGAAATTGAGCTTACCTAGGTTTAAGTCACTAGCTACAGGTCCAAGTTGTCGTTATCTATATAACTCTTAGATGTAAATCACTAATTATAAGCCAGAATTAGGTAATTTCTAAGCTGTAAGCCATTAGTAATAAAACTAATATGTAAATTATTAGATATAGTCTAAGTGATAGGGTATATATGGTGGAAGTGGCCCATTTGTTATTGTTATTATTATTGCCTGAACGGATTTCTAAACCAAGCAATGGGTACATTTGGCACTCACGCTACTAGCAGGAACGGTACCTATTTGGGTTCGATAGTGGGATCAAACAGTAAGTAAATATCTTACTCAGAATAGTTGGTTTGGAGGAGATAATTTAAAAGAATTATAAGTTTGTTTAAGTTGGCGAAGGATACCTAGTACGGACCTGTACGACGAATAACGGGAAGATAGTCGGTGTTTTTGGAGAGTTGGGCAGAAGGTACGTGGTCGATTCAGGGGAGGGAGGATAGTGAGTTTTAGACAGGCAGGGAGAGTGGTTGTTTTTAATTTGATAAGGCGAGGACACAGTCGGTCTTAGATAGGCAGAGAAAGGGGAGGGTGTTTTTAGAAGACGGGAGTGAATGTGGTGGTTTTTGTTTAGGAAGAAGTCTGTCCTAGAGGTTGCATGGTTTTTTGCATGCATAAAAATACGTGACAGTGGTAGTTGTTTTGCGGGTTTTGTGTGTGAAATTAAACTAATATATTTTGGATATGCACTTAGAAGTGGGATAAGTTTTTATTAATTTACTAACAAGTACATTAACCCGTTTCCTAACATTTGAAAATCCAATAACGTTAGACAGTTCGCCTCGAGTTGATACGTCGGAAATTACGTGCGGAGCTGTATTCAAGTATTTTTTTTCTGAAATTGCAATAGTTAAATGAAATGTGATTTAATTCATATTTTGTGTTGAACGAGTCATGACAAAAATTAAATATAATTGCGTTTAAAACTTTATTCAAATAATTCGGTGAAAATGGAATTGGTAAAATCGAATTTATTCCGAACGCCAAAGCGAATAAAATAGGAAAATAAAACGACAAAATTAAATATTATTTAATAATATCCGGATTGAGAGATCAATAAGTTTGAAAAAATTGTACAAATCGGTAGATCACGAATTGAAATTAGGAAACACTAGATTGTATTAAGTAGATATTTCTAAATTAGATTAAACATACCAGGCAGGGAAGTTCATTATTTTCCGAAAATTCATATTGGCGTGTATATATGTGGAAAAATTATGAAATTTGTCGGAGTTCAGGTGAGTCAGTCAATTTAATATTCAAGTTTTCAGGTTCCCCGGGAAGGAGAGGATGGTGACATGAATTATATTTCTAATGATGTATAAGTACATGTATTGTATATATATATGTATATATTTATTTCTAATGTTTAATATATAGGTCGACCGTTATCTATCATGAGTAAATGTTTTGTAAACTTGATCAAAGCCGTTCTAATCAAATATTTGTGTTCAAAAACATTTTAAGGTACCCGAGCGGTACATTTACCTCCATTACATATTTTACGATAAGCCTCTCTTTTCACATTGAATTATATTTAAACGAGTACTATAGATAATTCAATTGTCTTCCCTCAATACCAGTACTCGACCTTTAAATATTCATAAATATTTATTTTTACATAAATACATTTAGGTATTTATAGTAATTTCCGTTAGATACTTACCTGTATAAACCTCCCTTTTCGCATTGAATTATAATTAAAGGAGTACTATAGATAATTCAATTGTCTCACTCATTACCAGTACTCGACTTTTAAATATTCAAAAATACCTATTTTTACATAAATACATTTAGGTATTTATAATAATTTCCGGTAGATACCTACCTTTATAATTGTCTTTTATTGAGTTAACTCATAATCAACAACTTCAGTGCGTCTTTTATTGACTTTTACTTTGGATCCCGTGTGCGTTGGTTAAGGGGTGAAACGAGTGAAATCGTCTGAAGCTCTCTATCGCGTAGGAGGGCGGGAGAAGGGAACGAAATACCAGTCTGGCTTCACCTAATTATCCCTCGTGGACAAAGAACCAGACTTGTTGAATGTTGAGGATACCGTCGCTTCCAGAGGGTGGACCTGGTTTCCAACCATCCTGGCGTTGGTGAGTTATTTTCCCAGAATTGCGTCGACATTAAGGGTGTTTGAGGGGACTCGCATTCCGAAGTGTCATGGATCGATGCCTATCTTTGACGATGTTCAATGACGAGGGGACATTTTCACAGTAGGGTATGATAGACGGGAACGATTATTGTCCATTGGCTTTCCTACCTGTTTTTCTGCGAGACGAAGGGACACGAGGGACAGTTTATTCGCTAACCGCTTTCCTGATGTACGTGTGTATTTTCCTAGTCGTATAGTGAAATAACTTCGGCTAAAAACTTGGCCTTTACTAAGAGAATGTATGTTTATGTATGTGTGTATATATGTATGTATAAAATGTATAATGTATCTATCAAATCTATATGGCCGTTATTTATTTTATGTTTATGTATATGCAATGTTTAATATATATATATATATATATATATAAAACTAAAATATATATATAAAAAAAATATATATATATATATATATATATATAAAACCATTTATTATATTTATGTATATTTCCTATAAAAACTATTTATTTTATAAATATATATTTTTCTCTAACATCTAAAATCAAAACTAACGTTACTAAATATCAACATCCCAAACGATTTTTTATTAATTCAAAGATCGTTATCATTATAAAATAAATCAATAAATCCAAATTGTTATGCTTCCTGACGGGGGTCTCTGACACATAAATATACAGTCGCATATCTCAATGACCTTCATCTTCGACTGTTATTAAAACAAGGTCAACATTCCAAACCACACCCTCCTTTTATCGAAGTATGTAGATACGTATAAGTATGAATATATATTCGAATTTCAGTACATCTTACGAAGAATAGGTACTTTAATAAACGTCGACATTTAATTAAAAATTAACTATCATCTTTTGCGATGAATCTTTTAGAAATCACGTATTTGTAGTTTGCGTACATACATATTTTTATAGCGCCATTTTCATGGAAAGATTCAATTCAAAGGCGCTCCACACCCGTTCGAACATATTGATGAATTCAAAAGAACAAACTAATCCCACATCATAGAAAAATATCAAAATAAGCATAACCATTCGTCGACAATACGTTCCCAAGTTATTTTATAAAATTAATTTTATCTTCGACTTAGGTTTTCAAGGTTCAGGCCTTGCAAATTTTGGGCTTTTTGGAGTCCTACCTTTTCTCCAAACAAAAATCAATCTACAGTTAAATCCAAACTACATGAGATAGCAGGGTCTCATTAAATCAACCTGTCAACCAAACCAAAAAGTAATATATTACGTATATTGTATTATCACTTTTATGTATATTCATATGTAGTATATCTGAATATCTGGCACAGATTCACGACCTATGTTGGAGATGTCAGATCCACAATTTTCTGGGAAAACTGGAGTATTGTGGATTATAAAAAACTCGTATTGTTTACATATATTTATAATTTATACCTATCGATTGGGCAGAAATAATTGCTGATTTAAGCGTGGTTAATTCTGAACTCTTGATTCGGGGGACGGCCTTTCAACACGAACTTTGCAAAAAAATCGCAAGTATCTAATGCTGTTTGACGAGGGGACGGAACCGGTTTGATCTCCTTTAAATGTAACTGTCGGGAGGACGGGAATTCGGAGGGTCTCGGACCCATGGATAAGGAAGGTGCTCTTTCCGTCGCAGTACAGGGGATGACCAATAGCGCACGAACTAAAAGAAGAGGTTACGTATACCGTTTGGTCAGGCTGTGCGTCTGTGAGGAAGGGGTTACCAACCGGAAACGTGGCCATCCGAGTACTTTAGGGGTTGGTCTGGAGCCGAATTGCAGCAAAACAAACCGTATTCGATCACTCGTCATAACAAAAGCTGTGAAAACTAAAAACCTAATCATGTAATTTTCCCAAATTTAGGAGAGGATGGAGATGGTGCCAAAACAAGTAAAACTGTACCTTTTAACCATGAAATTTATTGAAACTAATCCATGTAGAATAACACTTAGTACGATGAGGAAAGGCGATAATACTGTGATCATTACATTTATGTATACCAAATTTAAAATTGAAACTACGTCGTATTATATAGATCAGAAATAGTGCAATTAGTATAGCCCAGAAGCTAAGTTTTCCCATTAAAACTCACGATAGAAGAAAAATAGAAAATTTAGGGGTAAGGTTAGGAAAATGCTAGTCTTCCTATAGGAAATTAACGTAGATTGCATAGTAGGATAATAGTAGAGAGATTCAGAACATTAAAGTCTAAGATAGGGGTAATGACGGAAACACTCGAATGTTAGCATAGGGCTATACGTTACACGCTGGCCAAGGAGGAGAAAAACCTCCAATTGAAAGGAAAACTACAAAGAGTTTTTCGATCACATTTGTTAGGAAAATTTAAGGCAGCAGTAGAGGAGTCATCTTAAATCGGTGGCGCGAACTGAAGTCTATTGCTAAATTAAATCATAAACGAAGGAAGGGCGGGCCATCACATCTTTAAAGGCCAGTGGGGGGGGGGGTCATCTCACTCTTAAATTCAATAGCAGTACTTACATCAATCCCTGACGAGGTTACCCTAAACTCGGTTACCGCAAATCTCATGGAAACCATAAAAATAAATGTTAGCGCCGCGACAGTAGAAGTGCCTAACGATACGCGACGCCCTAATCTTCCCGAAGAGATCAAAGAACTTATTAGGGAAAAAACCAAGCTTGGCAGGATTGGCAACGATTCTGCGATCCAATCGATAAAATCAGGAAAAATCGCTTAAATCACGAAGTGAAGAGATCCCTGTGAGAATTTAGAAACGAGAGGTGGAATGAATTTATAACCACTCTTGATAATGACAGAAATGCTCTCTGGAAGCTTTCTAAGGCGGTACGAAAACCCAAGACCAGAATTTCGCCCCTCCAGGGACCAAATGGAATAGTATACTCGACTGCATACAAGGCAAAAACCTTTGCAGACAGTCTGGAAGATCAATTCTCCCCCGATACCGATCACGACGATCCCTTGTTTGTATCCGAGGTGGATGCCCACGTCAATAACATCATTACCATGGAATCCGACGACATTCCCATTAAATTCACAACTCCCGAAGAAATTCATAAAATCGTTTGCTCGCTTAAAAATAAAAAAGCTCCTGGCCCAGACAACACTTCAAATAAAATTTAAAAATGCCTCCCGAAAAAGGGTATCTGTGCACTCACTACCATTTGTAACGCCTCTCTGCGCCTCCGCAGCTTCCTCACGCTTTTCAAACAAGCAGATGTTTTACTCATTCCCAAACCAGGTAAAGATCCCATTCTAGCCCAAAATCACAGACCGATTAGTCTTCTCCCGTGCACCGGCAAAGTTCTGGAAAAATTAAAATTATCTCGATTAAAGTTAATAGTTCAGGAAAATAAAATAATTCCTGATTTTCAACATGGATTTCGAGCGGACCACTCTACGCTACATCAGCTACATATACGTTCATTATACGTTCATTATACATTATACATACATTATACATTATACATACATTATACATACATTAGCGTTTCTACGCTTTGTAGAACGTATAACCCAAGGCTTCAACATTAATAAACATACAACGGTATATTCACTCGACGTCAGCAAAGCCTTCGATAAATTATGGCATAACGGCCTACTTTATAAAATGGACCAATTTGACATACCTCGTCCAATGATTCAACTCATCGCCAGTTACCTACTAAATCGTTCTTTCCGTATAAAACTAGACGGTGAATTCTCATCAATAAGGCTTCTAACCGCTGGTTCAATATTTAATTTGTACACCAGCGACATCCCTAGACCAATAGATCATAACATTCAAATTTGCAATTTTGCCGATGATACTAATATCGTGTCAAGCTCTACCCAAGAGCTCACAGCCATACGCCGAAGCTATCCTCCTGGAGGAATATTATAAAAAGTGGCGCATTACAATAAATACTTCAAAAACCGCAGCCACAATTTTCACGCGTAGAATGCCGAAACGGCCCCCAAATATCAAAATATTTGTGGAGAGCGTATCTTGGACTAAGTCAATAAAGTACTTAGGACTCGTTTTAGACTCAAAACTCACTTGGAAAAAGCATATTCAAGAAAAAGTTAAATCCACAAATTGCGCCATTCGTTCTCTCTACCCATGCTTGGTAAGAATAGTCAATTATCCACAGACAATAAAATACTCCTATACAAAACCACCCTCAGAACAATATTTTCATACGCTGCACCTATTTGGGGAAACGAAGCAAAAACACACATAAAACCCTTATAAACCCTGCAAAACAAGGTCATTCGACTAATATTGAATGCTCCATCGTGGATCAGGGTTAACACTCTACACAAAGACACAAATATTCCTCTGATAAAGGAACTAATTAAATCACTTTCCGAACCATTTTATGCCGGATTACCCGGCCACGAAAACTTAACAATAAATTCGTTATCAGACTATGATGCGAACTCTATATTTAAATATAAAAGACCAAAAACGGTCCTCCGAACGGAGTAACTCCTGAAGCATTTCTGCACATAGTTTTTTTTAAATATTTTTTCATTCCCATAATTTTAGTAAAACATTCAAAACGTGGAGATTTAAAAAAAAACCTTTTTTAATAACAAGATTATTTTTATAATAATTCAATCCTGAATATAAATTAGACCAAAGACCAAAGATCGGCCCGTTACAGATTCCAGAAATCTATAATTAATGTTAACCTGTGGTGTTGGAGTCGAACCTCTGATTTTAGTATGGAGATCTCACTGTTTTGGTTTGGTAATATAAAATAGATGGCAGTAAAAATCAAATTAGCTATCTCAGAATATTACTGCTACCTCCATTTATCAACCTACAACATATGATGTGTGATTCGGGATTATTGGGCAATTTGTCACAGGGTTTATAACCATTGCTCTTGTCACTTTATAAGCACCGTATCGACTAATTATCAAAGTACTATAATTATAGTAATTTACAAAGGGAGAATGTTTCGGTAATACATTTATGGGTAATAACACCAGATCGATCGAAGAACCGCCGGAGGACCAATCAATTATCAAATATCAATTGTCGTAAAGTTTTTATCGATTCTAGATTTGCACAAAACGAATTTAAAGATCTCCTAGATAATCCGCTACGACACGCGTGATAATCCCTTTAGATAAGAAAACCTAAGCTAAATACAATTTACACGAATATATTAATAAGTACTGAAGAGTTCACGATTTAACGTAAAAATCGACAAAACAATTTATATGTCAACACAAAGAATGTCTTGCGTATTCAACAAATTCCGAAAACCATTGCAGTACCGGTGTGAGACAGATGAATTGTTTTCCTAATATTTTTCCACAGTTCAAACTAATACACTAGTATAATTTCTTCAAATGATTGATAACTTTGTGGCATCATTATTAATTATATAATTGAAAATACACTTTGTATATAACAACTATTCTGAATTTGCAAATCATATTTTAGAAACCAATCATTCGTTTGATATAAATAAAGGTTTAAAAGTTTTACATACAAATACAACTGGTTTACAATTAGATAAATTTGAAATTTTAGAAATAAGAAAAAGTGTTAATAGCGAATTAAATTTAATAAATAATCAAATATTTTTTTAAAATAGTTATCTCTTAATTTTATTTTCATATTAATATTAATAATAATAATTTTTATTTATATTTCTAATTTAAATGTATTATTCAATGTTATATAATTATTTTATCATTAACGTTTTTGAACTGTTACTTACCTACTTTAATTCATTTTTGTTTATGCTCATATTTTGTATATTCTTAAATTATTATTTAAAATTTTTATCATTTTTCTATACTTGAAATTATTTTTTTGTATTCATTTATTCCTGAAGACGATAGCATTGCTATCGAAACATGTAGAAATATTTATATATTTTAAGTAAAGTGTATTTTCAATTATATAACAAATACTAGTAATTACTCTTTAAGCGATATCAACATATCAATTGCCGATGTACAATCTCAATAAGTTAAACTCAATACAGACAAAGGCCCTGGCCCTGATTGCATCTTAGCAATTGGCTGCTCTGTTTCACTGTACTTTCTCAATCTCTTAGGAAAGGCGTTTTTCCAGATTCGTGAAAGATCGCGAAAATAACGGTTCGGTGGTTTTATGCGCCACAGAGTAGCCGGGACGAGTAAGCGCTACCGGAGATCAGAAAACACTCTTATCCAGGCCGTCGCTCAGTAGCAGGGTGCGACCCTACACCATAGATGAAAAATTTCCCTTAAGCCACCATAGTACAAGTGCTAAATATGTTCACTTTTTTTTAAATTTTTATATTCTATTTCCACATCATCTAATTTATTTAGATGTATGCTATTATAACATGTTAGTATGTGTTTGCTGCGCTCTCTTCGGCCTGCATCCATGAGTTTTGTCGTCGGCTCATAAAGCTGAGTGATATGTAACTCAATATTATCAATATTACTCAATAATATTATCTTTTTTAGTACTCAATTAATACTCGACGCTTTTTTTTCCTCATAGAAGAACCAACCAGTACCTATCAAACACATATCCATAATCTCTTTATACTTAATTATTATTTTTTTTTCTAGATATATTATATTACCATACTATGTTAATAGTAGCTTTTTTCCGTTGTATTTTTGTATAATGGTACTTAATATGAAATAAAGTTGTCAATTTGACTCTTCTAAAACAGGATTTGTTCCCAGTTGGGCAGTCAAAGCTTTCTTACACTTTATTGTTTAATAATGTGTAATAATAATAATAATAATAACAACTAGGTTTTGCCTATTGCAGTCCTGCAATTGGTTGTGAATAGTTTTGTATATGTGTTTAAATGTGGATGAAGCAAGGAGTGTGTGTGTTAGAAATAATTTTTAAAACGAATATTTGGAAAAATATTTCTACTCATCCTCCTACCCCTACTCCAACTCCTACTCCTACCCCTACTCCTACTCCTACTCCTACTCCTACTTCTACTCCTACTCCTACTCCTACTCCTACTCCTACTCCTACTCCTATTCCTACTCCTACTCCTACGCCTACTCCTTCTCCTACTCCTGCTCCTACTCCTACTCCTACTCCTACTCTGACTCCTACTCCTACTCCTACTCCTACTCCTACTCCTACTCCTACTCCTACTCCTACTCCTACTCCTACTCCTACTCCTACTCCTACTCCTACTCTTACTCCTACTCCAACTGCTACTCCTACTCCTACACCTACTCCTACTCCAACCTCTACTCCTACTCCAACCCTACCACTACCCCCATCTGTTGGTCTAATGTACCTACCTACCGGCCACCTGACAGCCGCTGATTCAAGAGATCTATATGCAAAAAACTCAAAAACCCAAGAAACATCAGAAAATCAATGAGATTATGTAAACTTCGATTGCCTTGAGAAAATAATTCTTTCGTCGTGTCCTAGTCGTCTTAAATTATTTCTCCTCGCTTCAGTGTCGTACTCAATTAATTATAACATTATCACTGTAACAAATAAAAAACTATATCAAGTTCTGTGATAAATAATCGTAATATTTGAACAATGGATAATAATAAATATTATACCACTGCAATTAATCTTCGTTGAGTTTACTTAACGGGGAGAGGGACGTCGGAGAGTTATTATTTATTAATTCTAAATAATGATAATATTATTGTGCAATACGATAAACATGGTGTTTTTAAAGAGAAAAATATTTATTACTTTTTTTTTTTAATTTCCATGGGCCTAAATTTATCAAAATATAATCAGAAATATTACACATTTCTGACCGTTCTACGCATGTTTTACAAAAACGTTTAAAAAGTTGAATCTCCTTAAAAAATGCTGTGAAGGTTTTTCTGTAACTTGCCGATTTGATAAATTAAAAAAATAACAGTGTGTAGATTAATTTTTTCATCAACATTACGTAACTTTAATTTTTTTTTTGTAATGCGGATTACAAATCTTTGGTTATATTTATTTACAAAAACGCAACGATAAAGGATTAAAAATACGTTTCTCCACTTTAAATATCAAATTCGTATTTTAAATATTTTGTAAAACGTACAATGGGACGGTCAGAAAAGGTAATATTTCTGGTTATGTTTTGATAAATGCTAAGCCTATGTTAATTTATAAAATATTTAATAAATATTTTTCTATTTAAAAACATTATGTTTATTGTATTGTGTAATAATACTACCATTATTTTGAATTAATAAATAATAACTCTCCCACGTCCCTCTCGCCCTTAATATAATAATTTGAATTAATTCATCACTCACCTTGTGATCAAGAACATCAATAACACAATTAATGCAGGGACCTAATATTTCCTATACTACTAATTTTCATATCCGACATTGTTCGTTAAGGCATGCTATAAGAATCACGGAAAAAAGAAAGATTTCCTTATTAAAGAAACTCCAGGGAAAAATATAATGACTTTTGTTTCAGGAGATTTTTTAAGATTACGAGTGTCGATCCGCGGCTGACTTCGTTTGTATGAATTTGAATTAAGCCAAAATGATCCTTGCGGTCGCTTAGACTTGAGGGAAGAGTGGTCGTTTTTCGCTTGCGATTGGACTGATCCGCGTCTAACTTCAGTTGTCTGAATTTTTCCATACGATTTTCGACGACATCGAAATTTGAGCAATTCAGAGCCTTACTTTCTTTCAAAATCTATAGGCGGAAGGTCGATTTTGGCTTGGCTTTGAAATACCCGGGCACTTTCAGCGAAAACGAACCTTGCGGTGTTTTAAATGGATAGGGCACTAAAGTCGCTTTTGGCCTGGCAGGCATAGTCTGATTTTTTGGCTTATAGAACAATACTATATGGTATATATTCTTTATTCCAGAAGATATGCAGGGGTAGTGCAATGCAGTACGTTCTATAAGTGATAGTAACACAAACAAAAAAATGACGATGGGTGGTTAAAATAAGAGGAAAAATAATTATTACACCTCTTATGAAAATGGTGTCGTGAACTTTTGTATAAGTCAATAAGTATTCTCTCGTGTATTCTTACTAGTTTGAACCAGTTTGAACTACTACCGGTGTGCACAAATACATTCCAACGCGCACTCTTTAAAATGAATTGAATATATTTATCGTTTGAAATAAAATGGCACATTGCCATTTTGAGATTTCTGTGAAATTGGCTCTCGGAAGGAACATGGAAAATCGCTTCTCGGAATATCGATACAAAGTAACGCTATCTTCACGCTTCGTTGTTTGCGGGTGTTACTTATTGGAGAAATCGAATAAAACTTGTTCTCAGTTACTGTTTTAGTTTAGTATACCGTACACCGTATGCCCTCGTGGCTATAGGTCGTATGATCACAGTTTAATTCCGTGTAACGGGTGTTATAGCATCCACACGTCCACGCGCACCCCTTTAAGAAAAACAAAGAGGATACTTATAGTTCTGTAAATTTTCTTTCTAACCCATACGAATTTCCTAACATGAAAATTTATAAATTATACGAGTATATTGACAGGAGAAATCTCTACCAGTAGTATCGAATATAATACTTTATGAATGTGTGCACTATGAAGGCATCCTACTCGTACATCTTTTTGTAAAGTAACATAATGTACTTTATAACAATAATAATATTTATTTGAAACACACATTATTTTACAGAAATATTTAAGAAGGATTTGACTGTCCAACTAGGAACAAATCCCGTTTAAGGACAGTCAAATTGATAAGTTTAGTTCGTATTAATACACATGTACATGAGAGAATATAAAAGAATCCATAAAGTAAATTTAAGAATTTTTAAAACAAAGTGGTTTTTGTTGCATTTAAAAAAAATAATTTACTGCACTGTATTATAGAGTAATGATGAATTACATTTGGGATATAAAAGCTTAAAGTATAAAGTATAAAAGTTTAAAGTATGATATGCATTTTTTTTAATTTAGTGTAGAGTATTAATGAATTACTTATTATTATTATCATAATCTACTTATTATTACTTACTTACTACTATTTACTTCTTATTACTTTCTGATTACTGCTTATTACTATTTACTTATAATTCTATTTTTTTACCTACATTTTAATGTTTACTTAATACTATTAACATAATTTTTATTTTTATTTACATACTATTATTTACCTATTTTTATCATTATTATGTACTTATTATTATTATATACCTATTAATATTTACTTAATATTTAATGTGTATTATTATATGCTTATTAATATTTACTTATTATTATTATTTACCTATTATTAATATTTAACAATTGTAATCTAAAATTTAATTTTTATTGTTTATCTACTACTAATATTTACTTATTAATATTTTCTATTATTTACTTATTAATATTTACTATCATTTACTTATTAATATTTACTACTCTTTATTCATGTATTATTATTTACTTAGTATTTACTGATCATTATTAAATTGTAAAGACGCTCGTCTCAGCACAGGCCTGTCCTAGGGAGATGAGTGGATAATGTTTTTGTTGTCATATTTAAATTTAATGAAATTAAATAAATAAATAAAATAAAATTAGATATGAGATATAAAAGTTTAAGTATAAAGTATAGAAGTTTAAAATATGATACGCATTTTATCAATTTACTGTAGGGAAAGAATGAATTACACATGAGATGTAAAATTTTAAAGTAAAAAGAATAAAAGTTTAAAGTATGATATGTATTTTATAAATTTACTGTAGAGAAAGAATGAATTACATACTCGTATGAGATGTAAAATTTTAAAGTAAAAAGAATAAAAGTTTAAAGTTAAAAAAACTAAAGAATGATATGCATTTTTTAAATTAGTGTAGATTAATAATGAATTACAAATGAGATGTAAAAGTTTAAAATAAAAAGTTTAAAAGTTTAAAGAATATAAGTTAAAGGTATGATATGCATTTTTTAATTTACTGTAGAGAAATAATGAATTACACATGAGATGTAAAAGTGTAAAGTATGAAGAATAAAAGTTTAAAGCATAAGATACTAAAGTATTTTTTTAATTAGTGTAGAATAATGATGAATTACAATTTAGATGTAGAACTTTAAAATATAAAGTATAAAAGTTTAAAAAATTTAAGATAAACGTATGATATGCCTTTTTAAAAATTTAATAATGAATTACATATGAGATGTAAAAGTTTAGAGTATAAAGTATAAACGTATAAAGTGTACAAGATTAAAGTATGATATGCATTTTTTTTTAAATTTAGTGTATAGTAGTAATGAATTGCATATGAAGGTTTTATTAAAATTGTACATATCTATTAATTAACAAAAATCGAGAAGCTATACATTGATCAGTTTACGCAAGACGTTTGTACTTTTCATTTTCCATGTATCGGGTATTATGTTAAACAATTTTGGTCCTAAGTATGAAAATTGTCTTTGAGCAAGGGATGTCATGGTTTTTGTTGAAACTATTGGATTACTTCTTGAGTGTCTGGTGTCGTGATAGTGGTCGATAAATGGGTCGTGGTGACGTTGTTTATAATAATAATAATAATAATACTTGGACGATTTACATAGCGCCATTTTACAAACGGTTAGATGTCTATGCACGAGAGACTAGAAGTATTTAGTATTGAATTCCGTTACGTAACAAAAGTACACAATTATAAAAATAGGTAAATAATAATACATATATAATGAGTAAATATTATTAAGAAAACAAAAATATGCTAATAGTAATAAGCAAATATTAATAAGTATTAAGTAAATAAGTAAGCAATTGTTCAGTCTATTTTACAATATGGAATTATTGGCTGGGGGGGAACATATGATAATATTTTAAGTCCACTTAAAATAATTCAAAGCTTGATAATAAAGGTAATTTTAAAAAAACCATCATCATTTTCCACTGAAAAGCTTTTTACAATATTCAATGTACCTACAGTAGATAAAATTTATAAAAAATATGCAATTATTCAAATCTTTAAAGAAAAAATGTTAAATAAATTACAATTTAATATATCCGCAAGGTATCAGCAAAACATTAAAATCCCGCCATTCAATACTAAGCATACGCAAAACACATACCTATATCTAGGAATAACTTTTTTTAACAATCTGCCATCTGATCTTAAAATTATAGAAAATATCCATGAATTTCAACATAGATTAAAAAATTACCTCAAACTAATGTAACAATTTTTTTAAAAAATTTTATTTATTTTTATTATTATTAGATTTTTTTGTCTTTTAATATTATCTTCTCTTCTTTTCTCCTACTTTCTTTTCTTTTTCTTTAATACTATTACTAGTGATAAATTACAAATTTTACACGACAAATTTCATATTTTCCTGCTATTGTACAACAATATTTCAAGTTATGATTTGATTAATTAAGCGATAATCACTCACCAAACACAAGAACCTTGTTTCTTTATGGTGAGGAATAGCTATATTATATTTTTTGTTACACTATATGAATCATGTCTTATTTTTATATACTCTCTGTAAAAAAAAATATCATATTAAATAAAAAAATAAAAAATAAAAGTAGGTAACAAAAAATAAATAAATAAGTAAACACTAATAAGTAAGTAATTATAAGTAAATAGTTATAAGTAAGTAAAGTATTGACTATTGAGGTAGTTCTTAGGTAATTCAAAAAGGGATGTGACAGTTAGTTCGGTAGTAAAAAGCGTGTTACTTTTCTGCGACGAAAAACTCAGGTGATTTATTCTAATTAATTATTTTAACTCCATTTTCACAACACGGAAAGCTTTTTAGTTAAATGGGTCTTTTTACTGGAATTATTTCTATTTTTTTTATTATACCTTACTCCAGACGGGGAGAGTTGTGCGAATTGTGAAATATTTCTGAAATTATTTAGGTTGTTGATCTTTCTGTCTTTTAAAAGATAAAAGTTAACTGAATGAAATTATTTCACATCCATCGTTCCAAGTTCCATCATTGCGGAGACGGTTAGGGGAAAAAGTTCGTTTCATAGCAAAAGTAAATCTTCAAATGCATCATGGACATCATTACGAAAATCAACAATGTTCTCTGCGTAGATAAAGACAAATTCAACATTAAAACAATCCACAGAGAGCCGGAAAAGATTGTCCCCAAAAACTAAGACTATTGGTAGTAAAATTTAGGCAAAAGCATAAGACCTGACCTACCAAGCTAGGCGCCTATTGTAGGCCGAATTAATAATGACGCCACAAAGTAAATACCAATCTTTTGAAGAAATTATAAAAATATGTTGATAACAATTTATTAGATATACTCGTACATGTGAAATATTAACATAAAAGCATCATCCATAATTTATCATATTTATATGAAATCGGTGTGCAGACAACGTGTGTGGTGTACTCAATAAAGTTAATGAATTATTTACTTACAAAAAACAATGTTTAAAATTTATCTCACTGAAACTCGGTGGGTGCAAAAATACAAAAGTGTTTGTTTTCACGATGGCCAAACAAACGAAGATGTTAAAAGATGATAAAAGTCTTAAAGACAAAATATGTTACAAAGAAAAGTTCAAAGATTTCACTTGATTCAAATTTAATTTTATATTTTACTTTCAATTATTTAGACATAAAAAAATTTTCAGCTTCGGCTTTTTGTAATAAGATTTTATAAATGCATTCACAGAATTTGAGAAAATAATAAAACTGTGATGTGTACTTATTTCATTGTACAATCTTGATATATTTTTTTTTTTTTTTTAGTTTAATATGAATCAATTTTAATAATTTTGTTATTAAGTATTGCGAACATTTTTAGTTGTTATTATTGTGGCAGCTATGTATATTTTCTAATTAAAACGGTTTTACCAATAGTAAATCATTGTATTTTTAAAATCTATCCAAATTAAAATTGGGTGGGAGTCAGTAAAATTATGAAAATAAGTCGTCATAATATGGATTAACCGCAGTTTGAAAATGGCCTTCAACACCGAAACAGCTGTCACAATAATAAAAACAAAACGTACTTGGTGAACTTAATAACAAGATTAGTACATTTGATTTATATTAAATCAAAAAAAGAATTAACTGTAGTGTACGAATTAAACACACAACAATCAATAATTGATACCTTTGGTATAAAATTATAATGTCCCATATTACTCAGTACTCGTATGTCAGTCCAGAAAATATTCTTGTGTATCTTGGTTTAACGTATAGTGTGATCTTACTCACTAAGTTACTATCAATTAGATTATTCACAATTTTTAAAATACTTATTCAATACAATTAATATTCCTCTTTTACCGTGGAGGCTATCATATTCTAAACGGTTAAGACTCTGCTGATAAAGACGGTGAAGTGACCCGATCGATATGAAAAGATTCGTGAAAAAATTCTTCTGAACGGATTTATTTCTATTTATATGTGTATAGACCAACTAATTGATCCATTTTCCAGGACGCTACAAACCAAGAATTGTATAAATTATGAGGCTAATTGCAGTTTTAAAAAGCTTTCTTGTTCGTGCTAAATTTCTTTTCCTTATCCTGTTCTCCCCGCTTACCGTTTTTTTCCATATATTGGTTGAAGTCAATTAAGTGTATTCCGAGGTCTTTTATTAATGCAGTTTTTTTTATAATATTATATATAGCCTGTATGCTGTACGAGAAATTCGTGTGGAGGAAATTGCTTTGCACTTGCCTATGATTAACTCTGTCTAATTTTCCTCGTACCAAAAAGAAACAGTGTCCAGTTTTTTTTGTAATCTTCTATAGTCTTCTTCTAATTTGATGGATTTTAAAAGTTTTAAATCATATTGTCAAGTAAAAATTTGCATTGTATTCGAGACGTAAAGAAAGCCTTGTGGAACCCCCGATGTGAAAGTTATGGAAGAAGAGTTGAATCCGTTGATAAATAATACATACAAATGTAAACATTAACAGCCGTTCTTCCGGACATTTCAAATGACCAATCTGAGTCACCGATAGTCAAGTATTTTGTGATATATTAGCTCTGTTTGCTTGTATCCAACCATTTTTCATCATAAATTATGTATGGAGGTGCCTGCCCACTATAAAATAGTGTTCGCCTACTTTCATACACGATAAAATAGTAGCCGCCCACTTTAAAGAAAATAGAGAGACACGAAAGAAAAAGCTTTCAATGTAAAATCAATATAGGTGAGTTATTATTGTATTTATCATGAATACATATCATTTGCTTTAAAAACTAAAATATAAAGTAACATTTTATACATCACAAGTGCGTATGTTAAAATATGTTGAAAATAAATTGTTGACTTGACTTTTGATAATGTCGAGAAGCACATTGTTCGTTTCGTACATTTGATATTTGACGTTTCTCGGTGAGTGAAAAAATAAGACAAAACGTAGCTTATATTTTCTCAAATAAGTTGGGTTCTCTTTAGCTCTATTTAAAACATACAATAAACATGTTTTGATATTCGGAAATGGAAATGCATATTTGTCATTCAATAATTGAATCGCGTAAAGAAGATCGTAATCTAATAATGACATTTAATATTTCGGTGACGTTTGTTCATAATGTTGACACTTTTTATAACTAGTATTCTGCTGAGGAGAACTTTATCCACAAAAATCGATATCCCAAATTTATCGTAAATTTGATCGAGAATTTCTTTCCCAAGAGCGAATTTGTGCATTCGAACAGCGTTGAGGCAAAATTTCAGCTCAGATGTTGCTCAGTAGGGTTGGGAAGAATGGGCGTAATTGTTGTACATATACATTGATTAAACATTAGCGCCCGCGTTTGTCGCGAGTTAGTTCGCGTATTGTATGGGAACATACTGAAAGAAATTTATACTTTCGAAACGTCCCGCTATCGCAACCGCTAGGATTAAGTCAGTCAATAATAATAATAATCGGATGATTTTTATAGCGCCGTTTTTGTGAAAAATCACCTCAAGGGCGCTGTACAAATCTTACTTCCTATTCTTACATTATTCCTATATTACATCTATTACATTTTTTTTTTTTTGACAGGCTATCATTACACATTATTTATAGACCATATAAAGAGATGCAGTTAAATTATCAAAACTAAATACGGCTTGATCTAAGTTTTCATACATGTTAAATTGAGAGAAAAAAAATGCTAACTGTATTTATTCCTTACGATATATTGCAAAACGCTAATAAAAATGATAGGAGTCATGTGAAGTTGGGCGGCGGTGAGGACGGGGGCCGGGGGAACTGATCCATATCCATATCCAATCTTCTTTGTCTTTGTTGGTGACGCCCCTGGGCGGCCTGACGGGACTGCCCGTACGCCAGGTAACGCTTGTCGGCCGGCTTCAGGATCTGGAAAGAGCACACCAGCGTGTCGTCCATTTCTCGCCCCAGCCGGTGGTGTCCTTGTCGGGGTCGGACCACAGCAGGTCGCAGAGCAGACTGGTCGGGCACGTCCGTGGGCCGCATGATGCACCGGATCTGCTCTGTAGACTGGAGGTCAGAACTCAGGTCGCCGTGACAGCAGAAGATCTTCTTGTCAAATGTCTTTTCCTATTGCGCCTTTCTCGGCAGCCACGAAATCTAATTTTACGGGTTGCGATTGTGGTACAACGTTCAAGGTTATACAACGATATCTTTTTGCAGCTATTAAATGGTCCAAAATAACACATTCACTATTAAGTTTGCGTCGTGCAGCACGGTCGTAAACGATATTGTTTACAATCACCATAGTTCAAAGAATAACATTGTAAATCAACCATTAACTTTGGACACTTCCCTAGGCTTTTAACAGGCAAAGGTCTTTAAACAAGCACATGTGGCGACCGATGACCGATGATTTTGGGTTAATTTAGAACAAAATGACAGATTTGAACTTAAAATGTTTGGGTTTTTATTTGATTTTTTATTATAAACTTGATTTAAGCCCGAAACGGCCACACTAAAATTATATGATTTTTATAAATGTAACCTATAAATTATTACGGTTATTTTACGCTATTTTAACACCCGAAAAATTAAGAACTAAGCAATATTTCCCAGATAAACTGGAGCGCTTATAAAAAGCTGCCGGCTGCTGCGAGAGCGCCAAAAAAGTCGTGAGGTAAATTGCGCCCGGCTCACGAGTTCAACGTAAACGCGCACTTAATCCTATGCTGCAAATCTAATTTATTCAAAAAATCCAAAGGAACCGGTTTTAGAAAGAACCAATTTCCTCATAACAAAAAAAAAGCGTTACCATGATACGGACAAAACATATTTTGAAGAGCAACATGAATGAAATATGTATTAGTAAAAAAAAACGCTCAAACAAGAGAGGTGGGCTTGGGTGCTAAAATCAGTAATCCGACAGTATATTGCCTAATGTATGCTGATGTTGCGGTGCTGATTGCTAACAGTATGGAAGAACTTCAGTCCCTCGTACCTAGGATGAACCAAGCATGTATGATGTATCTAATAATGAATGTAAGTAAGTCTAAAGTCATGGTGTTTGAAAGAGAGAGTACGAAAACAGTGTACAATATAATTGTGAATGATGAATACTTATAGCAGGTCGGTGAGTTGGTGATTTGGGAAGTGTGTTTACGAGAGATGGAAAGACTGATATTGAAAGAAGGCTGAATGCAGAAAACT
The DNA here is from genome assembly GCA_022606495.2 of Halesus radiatus. NCBI lineage: Eukaryota > Metazoa > Arthropoda > Insecta > Trichoptera > Limnephilidae > Halesus > Halesus radiatus. Next base: position 467,118 of record JAHDVE020009740.1, on the reverse strand, counting down.
CCACTAACGGGGGACTGGACGCGATTGTAGCGAACAAAAACTTGTCCAAACAAGCGAAGGTAATAGTCCACAATAGTGTGTTAATACCGACTCTGATGTATGGCAGTGAGGCATAAAACTGGCAGAGGAAGGATGATAGAAGAATGAATGCTGTAGAAATGAGATCTCTGAGGCGAATGTGTTGTAAAACAACTTATTATCGTGCGGAAAATGTTGAGATTCGGAATAAAGGATGAAAGGCTGATGAGTAAGATTAAGAAAGGGATGCTTAGATGGTTTGGGAATGTAGAGTGATTGAATGAAGAAAGGAGTGTAGGGAGAATATATGACGCAAATATGAATGGAAGAAGAAGTCGGGGACATCTGAGGAACACATGCCACGATTAAGTTAATCAAATACTTGAGTCGGGCCATGTCAGAAGTCGGAATAACAGAAGAGAATGTATGAGACGGTGTATGAAAGTAAATGAAACAAGAAGTGTATGCCAAGATCGAATTATATGGCGGTCATTCCTCTTTGCTCATCCCTGCACGGAAACGGCATGATGGTTAGTTAGTTAGTTAGTTAAACGCTCAAATATGCACCATCGACCAAAAATGCTCAATTATGATTTACTAACCTCCAAATATAATAAAATTTATGCATATAATCGTTGTATAAAATATGTCTTTTTATAAATCAGAAAATGTTTGTCAATAAAAACTCACATTTAATATAGTATACTTACGAGTATGTTCAAGCCCTCTACAATATGCTAACATTAATTGGATATCCGCATAATCAATAATTACTCGTATAGCCTTCTTCCAAAAGGAATTTCACAAAAAATAAATAATTCACGCCATATTAAAAAAAAAACCTTTGGACTACTCAACGGAAGAATTTCAAGTAGGGTTGGACGGGGCTAGTTGAACCATGGGCTTGTTGAGCCACGTAAATATCTTCGGAGCCAAAAGACTTACGAAGAGGGCCGAACATGTTCTAGCGATCTAGAAGTGGAAGGACCGAGACGACAAGCATTTAGTCGCCGCAAGACGTTCATACCGTGTGCACGGGAAATTTTGTAAATTTCACGCCAAAAGGAAAAACAAACGAAAATTGACTACTCTTTTGAAAATATATACCAAGAAACAAAGGTACTAATTTAAGGTAAGTCAATTTTAAATTGGTGATTACTTAACTATATTATTTCATTTAAAAAATAAAACAATAACTTTGTTTACATCACTTTTTATTTTACACTTTTGCCGACCGGGTTTCGCTACTACCGTAGCTTCTTCAGGGCAGTATAATAATAATAATAATCTGATGATTTTTTATACCGCCGTTTTTGTGAAAAATAACCACAAGGGCGCTGTACAAATATTACTTCCTATTCTTATATTACATCTATTCCATGAAGTTTTTTTTACATTTATTATCTCTTTTTGGACAGGCTATCATTACACATTATTTATAGACAATATAAAGAGATTCAGTTAAATTATCAAAACTAAATACAGCTTGGTCTAAGTTTTTTATATATGTCAAATTGAGAAAAAAATAAGTTAACTGTATTTATTCCTTACGATATAATGCAAGACGCTAATACAAATGATAGAGTGATTGTTTCCATTATTTTCAAGAATGTATTTAAGCTAAGACAATGAATTATTATCCATATATTTTTAGGATAAATAATACAGAATACTCTTAAAAGGGGAGAGCGGTGGGGGGGATGGGGGCCGGGCTGACTGATCCATAGGGCCTTCAAATCTTCTTTGTCTTATTGACGCCCCTGGGCGGCGCGCCCGGACGGTTGGTGTTGGTCTGCACGTACGCCAGGTGGCGTTTGTCGGCCGGCTTCAGGATGTACAAGGAGCACTTCAGCGTGTCGTTCACTGACATCATTGCACTTGTATTATCGAATTCCCAGCAGTAGTTGGGCGCCGAAAAGCGGGTGACGAGTTTCCACTTGGCAAATAACTCATACCCGTCCTCTACCACTTGATGCACCCGGCAGATCAGGTCAAAGAAGTGCTTTTTTAGGAACTTGGTCATTATCTCAATGCCGAAGGTGAAGGTGAAGCTCGTTCTCGCCACAGCTGGCGGTGTTCTTGTCGTGGTCGGTTCACAACAGGTCGTAGAGCAGCCCCTGGTGAGGCACTTCCCGGCTGTATACAATATTTTTTACAACCACCCTAGCCCGAATAACCGTTGTAAATCACTCACTTTTGACACTTCACTAGTACATGTGGCAAGAACCTTCGACCGGTGACCGTTGCCCGATGCGTTAATTCAGAAGAACGAAGGAGATTTCAACTTAAAATATTTGTTTTTTTATTATAACTTTATTTAAGCCCGAGACGGCGGCACTAAAATTATGTAATTTTTATAAATATCACCTAAAAATTATTGCGGTTATTTAACGCTATTTTTATTGCAGAAAAATAATAACTTCCCAATATTTCCAAGATAAACTAGAGCGATTATAAAAAGCCGCCGGAAGCCACGAGGGCGCCCTACAATACAATATACAGTATACAACTAGACTATGAACTAAGATACACATGTGTTATGGATTGATAAAAACAGGCGAGTAGAGGGTCAAGGGTGGGAGATCAGCAGGTACCTGCTGACCGGAAAGTGTGTGTACTTTGTTTATTGGGAATAATTTAAGAATTGGACTTTTATTTAAATTTATTTGATTATTTATGAGTATACTATTAGTGTTTTTGGCTTTCCTTATTTCTAACGCTTCCAAATTATCTAGTCGAATGCCTATTCCATTTTTATGCAGTAAACTAGTGCCTGTATTTTTATTGAATGTGTGGTCTGTTTCTAAGAGATGGTTAGCAAATTCGGAGAAACCATTATTATTTAGACATCCTAAGTGTTCTTTTACCCGGATATTAGCATTACGCGACTTTTTGCCTACATAGAACACCGGGCAATGATTGCATTGAAATGAATAAATGCCCGAGTGGCCTAAACCGTCTTCTTTATCTTTACCATTAATTAAAAATTTACCTATACTACTGTCTGTGTAAAATGCTGGTTTAATATCTGACGGAAGGTTTTTAATAAATTGATGAGAAAAGTTATTCATATATAAGATTCTACGCCATTGGTACGGTTGATTATTATTATTTATTACATTATTATTAGGGGGGGTACTGTTGAATAAAAACTTATTTGACGACATTTTTTTTAGTTTATTTAGTATGTTATTGACTAAGTTTTCATCATAACCATTATTTATTGGGATTTGTTTAATTATGGATAATTCTAGTGAAAAATTAGCATTTGATAATGGGATCGTAACCTACCGGTGAGTCATCGACTGGAAAGCGGAATGTTTGTGGGAGGTGGGATGATTAGAGGTATTATGGATGGTTATGTCTCTATTAGTGGGTTTACGGTAAATTTGAAAATCTATTTTATTGTTTATAACTGATAACGTAAGGTCTAAAAAAATTAAAGTGTAGTTGATTCCTATTTCCGTGGTGAATTTAATTTGCTTATGGAAGGAGTTTATTAGTAGGAGAAAGGAGTTAAGTTGGCGCTCCGTACCTGTCCATATACATAAAATATCGTCGACATACCTCTTTCATAAAAGCACTTTATTTAGTAGGGGAGATTTACAGTTCAAAATATTATTCTCTAAGTAGTCCATGCAGATATCAGCAATAAGGGGAGATGTGGGGGGGCCATAACCAAGCCTTCTTTTTGTTGATAAAAAACATGATTGAATTGAAAATAGTTTTGATTTAGACAAATGTTAAAAAAGTGAGACAGATCATTAGCGAAATTTTTAGATAATATGGAATTTTGTAATAATTTAGACAATATATTTTTGCTTTCTGTTACCGGGATATTAGGAAAGAAGTCAATGACATCGAATGAAACTATTTTTGCACTCTTAGGAATATGTAAGCTTTTCAGGTCATCAATCAGGGTAAAGGAATTCTTAATGGTATGTTTGGGGGAAAAGACTTTAAGAAAAGAATTATTAAATATATTATTGATGTCTGATGCTAATTTGAAGTTCGGGGAATTGCAAATTGACACGACGGGCCGGATTGGGTTGTCAGTTTTATGTATTTTTAAGAAACCATATAATTTAGCGACTTTCAGATTTTTTGGTATGAATATATTTTTGATATGAAAATATATATTATTTCAATACTAAAATTGTAGTACATTTAGTAGTGTATGAGTAATCCAATGAAACGTTTAATGAAATATGGGTGGAGCAAGTTGAACAGTTCGGTTCAACTTGACCAATTCAAATTCCTTACATAATGTATTTATTTTGGACTTTAACATATTAATATTACCGATTTTTTAAACTTTCTTTATCTGCGCCTACAAAAAGAAAGATGGATCGTGGTTCTGCCTCCCTCGATTAATCGATAAAAGTAGCAGAATCTTTTATTAATCAAAAACAGACTACCCGATTTGCAGCAAAGATCAGTATGATGTAAAACAAAACAAAATTATAAGATTTATCATTGAATTTAAAAACCAAAAAGACACTGAACTACAAAGATATAATGGAATATACACCTCCGTGACAAGTATTACCTGCAGAACAACAAAAAAACTTAACAAATACTTGCTTCAATTATCAGAAATATTTTTCGGGTTAGCACAAAGGAATGTCCGTCGTCTAGCATATGATTGCGCCATCGAACATAAATTAAAAATGCCTGATACTTAGATAACTAATAAAATGACTGGCAAAGATTGTAGTGATTTCACCCCATCCTATGTTAGTTATCGCAGAATTAGTTGAATCACCAGAGATTTCCATACCAGTAGCCTCAGCAGTACACGGTACACCGACAGCGAGAAAATAAGATGTTTCTCCCCATACCAACAAAAGTGAGAAAAAGAGCAGCTATTTTAACCAACACTCCAGAAAAGGATTTTCTTCCTCAAGAGCAATCTAAAAGGCGAAAGTCTACAGATAAGGCAAAAGGGAAGAAATTAAGGAAAAAGTCTTCCCTTTGTCATACTCATCATCCGACACTTCTGATGAATATGCCTGCCTCACGTGCAGTGAGGTTTATTCAGACAGCTTACCACGTGATTAGTAGGTTCGTTATCACGTCTGTCTAAAGTGGGCACACGAAAAGTATACATCTAGCACTATTCTAAGAAAACTTAACTATAACATTTTTCATTATGCCTTTTTTTCATATAAAAATCAAACTATTAGGTACCTAATTCAGTATTCTTTCATTATTTCAATAAATTTAATTTAAAGCTCATACTGTTTAATAAACCATGAGTGTGAATGATAATAAATATTTGACACCACATTGTTCAACAAGCCCCTTCGCGTAGTTCAACTAGCCCCGTATAAGGGTAAAGTTGAACCATTTCCCTCTCTAAGTGAAAATTTAAATATCTTACATATGATCAATGTATTATATCAGTTCATGCATATCATTATAAAGTCAGATAATGAAACTATCTAGTTTCTCAATAGCTTAGAATTTAAGCTTAAAAATTAGCAAAATCATGTTCAACTAGCCTGCCTGGATTTAGAGATTGAGGTGGACCACTCCTCGTCCGTTCTTCGTGATGGTCCGCCCTTCCTTCGTCTGATTTAATTTAGCAATAGACTTCTGTTTACGTCACCGATTTGAGGTGACTCATCTACTGCTGCCTTCAATTTTCCTAACTAATGTGATCGGAAAACTCTATGTAGTTTTCCTTTCAATTGGAGGTTTTTCTCCTACTTGGCCAGCGCGTGATGACTAACCCTATGCTAACATCCGAGTGTTTCCGATTTAACGTATGATTTATATCGAGTTTTCTAGGGGGGATGGGTGATTTTCAATCTTTTCCTTAATTCCCGTTGTGTAATTTTTTGTTTCGAATTATTGGCAAAAAAAATCTCATTTTGTGGTAACCTCAAATTCTTTGTAGCGTAGGGAGACTCTCGCATAACATTGACAAATTTATATTTCTAACACTCCTATCTTAGACTTTGATTTTCGTTTATATTTTAAACTATCTATTACTACCCTAATAGGTATTCTACGTTAATTTTCTATGGGTGCACAAGAATTTTCCTAACTTTGCCCCTAAATTTTCTATTTTAACCTATCGTGATTTTAAACGGCAAAACTTAGCTTCCGGCCTATATTAAATACAATATTCCTGATCTATTAAATACGATTTGTTTACATTTTTAAATTCGGTATACATAAATATAATGATCATAGTATTATCGCCTTCCTTCATCGATCTAGGTGTAATTCTACATTGTTGGGTTTCAAAATTTTTTTGTTTTTCTTGTCTTTACGCCGTCTCCAGCCTCTTCCGATTTTGGGAAAAGTTACATGATTTGGTTTTAGTTTTAACAGCTTTTTTTTATGATAAGGGATCGAATATGGTTTGTTTGCAAGAAATTCGTCTCCTGACCAACCCCTAAAGTATCTTTATGGCCACGATTCCGGTTGATAATACCCCCCTCCACAGACGTATAGCCTGGCAAAGCAGGTGTACGAACTTCTTGACCTTAGTTCGACCTTGATCCCTAACATCCCCTATACCATGATAGGAAAGAAACCTCGTCATGGGTACAAGACCTTGCAAATTCCCGTCCTCCAGATCAGCTATATTTAAAAGAGATCAAACCGGCTTCGTCCCCTCGTCAAACAACATATACTTGCAAGTTTATGCAAGGTCCGGGTCGAAAATCCGTCCCCCGTATCAAGAGTCTGGAAGTAACTTCGCTTATGTCAGCAAATATCTCTGTCCAATCGATAGTTACATATTATATATATACGAGTATATGTAAGCAATACGAGTTTTTATAATCCACAATAATCCAGTTTTCCCGGAAAATCCTGGACCTGAAATCTCCAACTCACGTCGTGAATCTTAGCCAGTTATTCAGACATCTTACATAATGATGTACATATAAACGATAATACGATACACATATGATTTTTGTTTGGTTGACAGATTTATTTAATGAAGCCGTGACTTCCTCATGCAGTTCGAATTTAACTTTAAGTTGGTTTTGATTTGAGAAAAAAGTGGGACTCCAAAAGGGCCCGAAATTCGTGAAAGACCTGAGCCTTGAAAACGTTAATAAGAATAATTATAATTTTATAACAATAAAAAAAATTGAAACGTGTTCGTCGACGAACGATTTCACTAAATTTTGAGATTTATTGTTGTTGGTTTGATAATTCTAGGCCATTAAAATAATTGCGATGTTTCAAAATGTAGGGGTGATACGTATATGATGATATTAATTTGGTGGGAACTATAGATTATTTTTATCTGTTTCTATGAGCTCATCGACAAGTTCTATGAAATAATTTGTGGTATGCAAACTACAAGATACATACTGATCAAAAAATTATAATTCGTCTTAAATGACAATACCTATTTTTCAATTTGTCGACTATTGTAAGAGTACATGTTTGTGAAATGTACTTAAATTCGGATACGTTGGTGTTCTGATGGAGATCGTACATATAAATATCTATACATTTTGATAAAGGAAGCAGGTGATTTGGAACGTTGTCCTAGTTTTTAATACAAACGATAATGTAGGCCATTGAGATATACAAGCGTTTACTTTTAGTGTCAGTGAACTCCGTTGAAGTGTGTGATAGATTGCTACCTATCTGGGAAGGTTTTGTTTACTAAATGTCATTTTGACCCAGTTTATAATATAAACAGAATGTTGGTCGTCGAGATACGCAATTGTTGGTTGTTGTTAGTAGGCTCAGCTGATTTATGAGCAAGATATAAAAATCGTTAGCTTTTTTTTAAAGTAACTCCACACAGGAGACCCTGAGGGAAATAATTTCCCACAAGGCCTATATCATCTTTGGGATGCTGTGTGGAGGGTATTTTAGAGGATAGGAAGAAGCGAACCTGGGTCTTGAAGAGACCCATATTATAGGATGGAGAAAACACAGAGGACGGGAGATCATTTCACAGCCGAGCTGTTGAACACAAGAATGCCAGCTAATTTTGGTAATCAACCAATGAGTCAAGAGGAACAGATAATTTCCGACCGCGTGGAACGGCTTGGTTCGGCTAAGCGAGGCCCGCCATGACACTCGTAATTCAAACACAGAGCGATCAACTGCGTGCTTCTTTTGTGCACGCAGCCGTTTATTATTGCATCATCCGATTCGAGACATGGAAACATCAACTGTACACGGGCTTGGGCTTATAGAAGACAGTTACCATACTACCCCTTATAAACACCTGGAATGGTGTCTCCTTAATTGTTAGAATCAGTGTGGAAATGTTGAATACCTGTGTACTTTGGACGCTGGCCACATGGACTCCGGCTTGCCGATGGCGTCGCTTAAACCCTATCCACTTAAGCCGCTATCAACTTCCTTCTTATTGTGTGCTGTACACGTGTGTTTTCCCCCATTAACTTGTCCTGTTCGAGCTCCTTCAAAGAGAGAGAATTGTTTAGAACAGTGTAGATGCCACCTTCGTGGTGAAACCTGCATATAACTTATATGTCCATGTTTTGTTACGTTTTGTTAAGTTGAAAGCACGCCGTCTCGTCAATTAAGTACAGTAGATACCCACTCCAATTCTAAGGCTGCGGCAGACCCATTTGACTTTGAGAATGACAATCATTATGCTGTACCAAGCTGAGCTAAGCCATGTTGGAGCAGGGACCAGTTCTGAATCTGATCTCAGGGTGAGTTGCACTGTTTTTCTTTACACCAACCCTCTTTTCCTCCATGTCCCCCTGTAACTCTGGGTTCCATCGTGGGGCTTTTCATCATCATCCTTCCCTCTTTTTCCCCACTTTTTTAACACTGGCACTTTCCTAACATCATTTATCCTGTTAAAAAATATTTGGTAATTGTTTTTAACAATCGTATAAGTAACTGTGGAATAAATATTCCGTTCAAAGATGAACAATTAACTTCATCAATTAGTTGACAAATTAATTTGATCTCCTTTGTAATTAATATTGATTTATTTGTTGAAGAAGAAAATATTAACGAACTTTGAAAGAAAAAGAAAAGTTCTATCGTAATGGCGTGGGATAGAACCTGGCATGTAACTTAGATAATGTAAATTTCAACAATTTTTTTTAAATATACGAGGGTTTCGGGAAGTCAAGGAACGAAATAATAATATTATCCTTTCCAATCAAAAAATCTCTTTTATTGAGCTAGGTTAGAAATAATACGGTTTTTGATAAAACTCAAATCGTATTTTATCGGCGATATCAAAAATATTTTTTACCCGAAAGAAACAATCTTCTAATGAGCGATTAATCATACTACTTTCTCATACATTTAAGTAAATATCTTATAGTTTAACCCAATATAATATTAAAATATATAATTAGGTAGTTAAAGGAAAAATGTGTCTCTTACTTAAAACAATCTTATGACCTTTTTTTTAACTATTCTATCAAAAGCGTTCACTTGTAAATGGAGAGGAAATTACACTTATGAGTATATAAATACTAAATAAAGATGAGAATTAGAAAAAACTTTTTAATTATCTTTTGCCGTAGACTTGTAATTCTATTAATTAATATTAATTCTAATTACTAAGTGTTAATAAAATAAAACACGTAATTTCTAACCTTTATTTTATTTATATCATCTCCTTTATAGAATATTAAAAAAACTGAATATTTACAATTTACAACCACCTTGTTTAGATACAAACTATATTACAATAAAAACTTCCACACACACCATAGAAGATATTAGGCAAAAAAAAAACGAATCACAAAAACAATATTTTTTTAAATAACTAATAAATATACTTTGTTTTCACCGCTTTATAAATATAAATATATATCTACCTGTTTCGAAAGCGATGCTTTCATCGCCAGGTATATATGGAAAAAAATAATATTATAAGTATAGATAAATGATAAAAATTATAACACAATAATGTAAGAATTGACAAATTATAAACATAAACAAAAATTGATTAAAGTAGATAAGAAATTAATCAAAAATTCTAATATGTTGTAAGTATGTTGCTTGTTGTATGCTGATGATGCGGTGCTGATTGCTAACAGTATGGAAGATCTACAGTCCCTCGTATCTAGGATGAACGAAGTATGTCTGAAGAATGAGCTAATGATGAATGTAAGTAAGTCTAAAGTCATAGTGTTTGAAAGAGAGAGTACGAAAGCAGTGTGCATTATAGTTGTGAATGATGAATACTTGGAGCAGGTAGATAAGTTTGCGTATTTGGGAAGTATGTTTACGAGAGATAGGGATATTGAAAGAAGGGTGAATGCAGGAAACTTTATTAACATTATTATAAAGCATTGAATAACAAATTTATATTAGAAATTAATAAAGAAATTATTTTTATTATTATTATTGATAAAGAAATTATTTTTATTATTATTATTAATGAAGAAATTATTTTTGTGATTATTATTAATATGAAAATAAATTCAAGAGAAAGCTATTTAAAAAAAGATTTATTTTTATTGATTATTAAATTTAATTCACTATTAACGCTTTTTCTGATTTCTACAATTTCAAATGAATCTTAAATTTTTGTATGTAAGATGATTAAACCTTTATTTATAGCAAATGAATGATTGGTTTCTAATCTATGATTATTGATATGGTTATAAAGTCGCACAATTCAGTTTGGTAGAACTTTATGAGTTTTTTTTTAAATATTAGCATAAATCAACAAAATAACATAATTGTTTTTCACATTTTTCATGCATTCCTAGAGATATTCGGTTACTTTGCTAGCGAATTTTCATTTTTTGATCTCTCGTGACTATTGTTGATTGTTCCCTGGGAAATGGATGAAAATGGTATTTAATAATGTGTAGATTATAATTGGTCGTACTTTCTTCAATTCGCAATAAGATGAATAATCTAAATTAGCATAGAGGTGTTATTTACTTCTATATTGGAAACTAAATGGAACAGGAATAAGCGGGTTTTTAAAGTTTTACCATATTTTGACAATCGTTTACTTGAACAATCATGTAAACGATTTAAATTTAAAGCAGCCAAAAATGGTTTTTCTCCATGAAATGGCAATCAAGGTTAATTTGTCAAGTATAGTGGGATGAAGCGCGTTTGCAAAGATTACCCCCAATTGAGCTAGATTAGAAATTTTATATTTTCTGATATAGTTCATAAAACTATCAAATAAATAAGCTGTCATCAACGACATCAACCATATCTACGCGAAAGAAACAATGTTCTAACGATTGACCTAATAATAATAATTCGACGGCCTCCATGCTCAAGGGGTAAGGCTCTCGACTACGAATCCGAAGGTTGCGGGTTCAAATCCCGGCCTGCGCAAGTAAATTTTATTTATTTAATTTGTGCTGTTTCACAATTAATTCATTTAAAAATAATATACTCGTATAGTATATTTGCGCACGTTCCAGAGTGGAAGATACTCTCAGTATCGCCGTGGTGAAAGACCACCATTCAGAATTGAAACGTTACTTGAAATCGCTTTTAGCCGTGTTTGGTGACCAGATCTGAATAGCCAGGTATTAACTACCTTCTTCTTCCCCCTTTCCTTCCACTCTCTAATACCTCCTGCTTCGCAATATTCCCCAATTGGTGATGCCATAGTCTCACTGGCTTCAGACAGTTGGGATCAGTTGGGACTCTTGCGGTATTCATATAAAAAAATAATTATAGTGTTTTCTCTAAAATCTTATACCCCAGAGATAATACTAAAAAGTATAATTACGAAGGCATAGGAAAATTATGTTTGTTAAACTAACTTAATATACACGTTTTTGTTGCCGCTTTATTCAATAAAGTGGCTTAAAAAAAACATTTATCATTTAAATTATAATGTCAAGCCACAAAGTGGTTGCTTCCTTCGATAATTTAATATATACGACTCTTAAAAAATGTGGAGATCCGGAAATAATAAAAGGCTAATGAAAGCGTACGCTGAGATGGTTTGGGTATGTAGAGCGGACGAAAGAAGAAGGTAGTGTAAGTATAATATATGACGTGAAATTAAATTGTAGAAGTAGTCGAGGATGCATAAGACATGGCAGGATCGAGTGAACTAAATACTTGAGTTATGTCAAGAGTCTGAATAACAGAAAAGAATGTATGAAACGATGTATTAATGTGAATGAAGCAAGAAGTGTGTGCCAAGATCGAGTTGTTCGGCGGTCCGTCCTCTCTGCCCACCCCTTCGGAGATACGGCGTGATTGTTAGTTAGATAAACTTAAAACAATCTTATAAGGATTTACTTTAAAAGAAGTATTTTTATTTAAATTATTTTGTTTATAGGCCATTACCAACTTGTAATTCTAATCATTGAATTGAATTGAAATTGAATCTCCAAAGTTAGACGCAGTTGGAACTCTTGTGCGGTATTCACAAAAAAAAATCATCAAGGTAGTGTTCATCCAATGAATCGTTCCCGGGGCGGCGGTACCTATACTCGTTAAGAACCAGATATACGAATTGATAAGCAAATCGTATCAACAAATAAGCACAGTGAAGAACCGCGTGCACGCCTTTTTGAAATCCATCAACTCGTAAACCCGGCATCAATACTTTCTTCACCCAAAATTTTCCGAAAAAAAAATTTTTTTCTACAGCATGTAAAATCCCAAAAAACTTTGTTTATCTAGGTTATTTATCTGCTACAGATGAATACATTTTTATGATTTACCATCAGTTTTCGGAGAAGGTGTATTTTATATTTGAGCGTATTTAGTGTGTAAATTAATACGTATGCTGCAAACGCATTAATTACTCTAGGAATATTTACATTGATTTCAAACCGTTTTTGTTATTCAAGCAAATTTCATAAATATCCTTTGTGCGTCAAAGAAATAAACAAAAAGAGGAAGTGTTTACATTATATATTATTTAAATATTTAATTGCTATATTTAAAACAATTGATTAAATATTATTTATACAGCGATGTAATATGCGATGAAATAATATTAGCACTTGTAGCGAACTGGCTGATATATTTACGTAAAAAAGCGATCTAGTATTGCGATAAAACCAGAGCGGGAAAAAGCTGTCGAATGTATTTGTTGGTTGGCGTTATCGCCGTAAATTATATTTATTTGGTTTGGACCCTTGTTTGGTATTACCTAAATTGAATAGAAGACGCGACGTCGACTAAACCACCCACCGCCTGCCAAATGTTGATACGGAAAATATCTAATGAAAATAATAATATATCATTATTTGAAACATACATTATTTAACAATATTTAAGAACGCTTTGACTGCCCAACTAGGAACAGATCCCGTTTTTCGACAATCAAATTGATACTTTTAGTTTTTTTATTGTATAATATTAATTATATACAGTTGGAACTTATACCCGCTAAGCCACTGCAAGTAGCTTGTCAGCAGGAGTTTATTTCAGCAATATAATATAATACAACAATAAATTACAATCATCATACAAATGTAGGGCGAAAATTATTATATTTAGGCGCATGCATCTTGTGCTGTACATAAGTTGAGAAAAAAAAATTAAAGAGAAAAAATAATGGTAAAAGCATTACAGATTTGTTATTGAGATACTAGAGTCCAATTTTATAACACCGATTTAAATAATATTATAAAAATGTCAATATCATAAAAAATATCAAAATTATAAAAGTACCAATATTATAAAAGTATCAATATTATAAAAATATCAATATTATAAAAACATCAATACTTTTAAAAATATCAACATTATAAAAACATTAATATTACAAAAATATAACTATTACGTAAATATCAGAAATATCAAAGCATCTGTAAGTATTAAATAGATTACGAAATAAAAATTTAAAAGATATATACATAAAACAGCAGTTCAGGTTGGTTACAATGAGGATAGACTTAAATATAATACTAACACCGTAACAGTAAGTACACCAGATATCTAGGAGCTATACAACCAAGGAGACCGTCATATTTGTTACCATCAATACACAAGGTTACTTTCCAAAAGCCAATACTTTAACATCTGTGAGAATTTCATCATAGGACAATTGTTTTTAAATTTGTACGGCAATTTGTTGAATATAAATGGTACAATGTATTCAAGGGTTCGTTGACCATATTTATTTTGAAATATTGGCACTATCATTCCTATTTTTTGTGTGAAACGTGTATTGTGTACATGATCCACCACTGCCTTATACGGACTTTCAGATATATGTTGCAGTAGAATTTTATGCCACAAAAGACCACGAACAGGTAATACATTAATTGATTTGTACATGATATCAATGTCTCGCCTTTGCTTAAAAACTGTTTTACTTACTAACAATTTTACCATGGCGTTTTGAATCAGCTGTAAATGTTTTATGTTGGTCTTACAGGAGTGTCCCCAAGAAGTTATACCATACCTTATAGTTGATTCTGCTAGAGACAAATAAATTAGTTTCATAGTTTTTATAGGCACATATAATTTTACCTTGTGGAATCTTCCTACAATGGCTCGAAGTCGCTTACAGAGGTTGGAAATTTGTACGTCCCATTTCATATTACAATCCACCGTAACACCTAGATACACGTACTGGTTGACTAATTCGATACTTGTACACGCGCAGGGCTGTTTGGTATTATTGTGAATGCAATTAAATGAATGGGATATGATTGCAGGTGCCTCGCTGTACCTTGCATGCGGGGATCTTATATGCATCAATTTCGTTTTTTTAGCATTGATTATTAGACCAGTCATGTGACCATTTTAATAAAGAAATAAAGTCTACCTGTAACAATTTTATTGCAGTATCCAAATTTTCATGGGATAGTATAAGTGCTGTATCATCAGCGTATACATAATGTTTAACAAACGAGAATATTTTGTTCATAAGTGATACAAAGATAATATAGAGCGTTGGACCTAAAATTGACCCTTGTGGAACTCCTGTTTTGACATTTCTTCTTTTACTAAATTTGTCTGATATTTTTACCTGGATTTGGCGGTTGGTTAGGAAGTTTTTGAATAGTTTGAGAAAGTTTCCTCTTACCCCTATTGCCTCCAAAATATTTAACAATTTCATCGGGTCTATATATATATATGTATGTATATATTTTGTATATTTTTTTATAACTATTGAATGTATATTGTTGTATGGAATGTGTGGGACTGCACTAACCTCCCTACATACCGGAATAAACATTTATTATTATTATTATTATTATAGTATCAAATGCCTTTGAATTGTCTATAAATAGTACCAAAACATGTCTTTTATTATTCAGTTCATTATTTATATAGTTAGAGAAATCCTGAAGTAACATTTCAGTACTTTTTTTTATTGAAAACCAAATTGATTAGAAAAGCACTCCAAGTATTTGGTTAGTTTTAAAGATATGTATTTTTCAAGAATCTTTTCTAGAGCGGGTAATATACTAATCGGTCTATAGTTTTCTATATCAGTATGTTTCCCATTTTTGTAAATAGGTCTGATAATACTACATTTGAGTTCATCTGGTATCACAGCTTGTGTTAAAATTGTGTTGATCAGATGGGTTAATATAGGACCCAAAATATCTATGTGTCTTTTTATGTCAAACATTCGGATATTATCTATGCCAGGGGACTTTGAATTTTTGAGAAGTTTGACTATACTCAGTATGTCTGCGAGTGATGCTCGTGGTATATACAAACTTTGCGGTGACTCTATCGGGACAATATTTGACGCCTTAAAATCACATTTATGAACCATTGAGGCTATGTTATCTGAAAAATAATTAACAAATTGGTTTGTAACATTTTCCGCAGATTGATTTTTAACATAAACCTACTAATTACATCGTCACAGTTACTCTTTGTCCTACGTCCTAGAATTTTATTTATTTCATCCCATGTTTTTTTGATATCTGAAAAATTATTCTTAAATTTATCATTGAAAAAGGTTGTTTTACTTTTTATTATTAATTTAGTAACAAAATTACGAAAAGATTTGTATTGTTTTTCATAAATTGCATTTGTTGGGGAGCTTTTCCACCGCTTAAATAAAGAATCTCGTTTTTTAATGTGTGATAGAATATCTTCTGTCATCCATTCTTTTATAATCCAAGGTCTTGCATTGGGTTTTACATCTATAAATATTTTACTATTTTCATATACTTCGTTAAACTTGCTTTTTATTTGACTATATAAATTATTGCAATCATTTGTCTGAAGCAAAGCATTCCAGTTATAATTTCTAATTGAAAAATCTATTCGTTTTTAAGATAAAATTGAGACTTTCCGCCCTTTATTTGTAGGCCTTTTATTAGTTTTATAGTACGGAATGTTCACAGCTGTTGCAAAGTGGTCTGCAATGATGAAGTCACAAACACATGCGTAGAGTGTGTCAGTTTCTTTGTGTTTGCTATTATATCTAACAAAAATATGATCCAAACATGTTCGTGTCATTTTACTATTTGCTATAGCTTCCCTTGTAACGTCGTTTATACATTTTGTAAAATAGTTATTTGAAAGAGCATTTTCATAGTGAATAATCACAGGATCTATATAATTTAACAAATCAATATTTATGTCACCAAATATTAGCATATTTTCATTTAATAATTAGTTAATTAGTTAAGTGATTTTTCGCAAAAACGGCGCTATACAAATCATCCAACTATTATTATTATTATCTGCCAAATGATGAGTGCGCCGCCTACAAAAGCACCTTCAACCCCCTTGAACTTCAGATCCCGTGCAAGTTCTAGACTCTACATCTGATCCCGTAAGCGAGACGATAGACCAATACAGATGTACGTTCCTTTCAGCGAGGTTGAAGAGTATTCGGATGTATTTTAACCCTAGTCCGGAATTCCCGGGCCGTGTCGCTTCTGTTCCGCGGGTTTACTTAAACTGTTTACTTACATACTTTTTCTGTTACTTTTCTTACTTAATAAAAAGTCTCTGTTTCGAACTCGCTCTGTAATTTGTTTTTAACGGATATAAAATAGCACTCTAATTGGAGGTGCTTTAAAAATGTTATGTTATGCTGTAATAATTAACAATAAGGTGTTGATTGGCAATAACAGCCGCGTATCCGTGTATTTTTTATACGTTGTTTTATAGTTTTTAATAATTATGTATTTAAAAAAACTGCTCCGTTAGGTAAATACTTTTTTACAATTTACAGTTACTAAAAAAAAATCAAAATGAAATTTATTTACATATGTGTGTATGCTGTCTTCATATATATATACATATAGTGATGTTATTGCGGTGGTTTTTGACGGAAACGGCGCTTCATACTAGTACATTATCCAGGTATTAGTATTTCAATCAATCACATCTTGTTATGTGAAAGTATGAATAACGGCCTGGACCCGCCGGAGCTCATTAACTTCATATACATTCACATACCGTCAAGACCAACCCGACAAACCGATTTTTTTATTTGCCCCCCATGCAGGAACAATCTTAGAATAAATTCTCCAATTCCCCGTATTTGTGCCCAATATAACGCACAATTTCACAATATCGACATTCTTCACAACTCCCTTCCAAAATATCAAACCGAAGTAATACGTAAAACCACAAATTGATGGACGCGTAAAAAACGTATCGAGAGCATTTCAGTCCCGATCCTATCTTTCTCTTCCTCTCCCCCCTCCTTCTTATTTTGTTTTTTTCTTTATGTTGTTAGCTTTATAAATAAAACATCTGTATTTAACCACTGTTAGCACAAGAAACTTTGTTGGCTTACTTTATGTTAAGCTTTTTTTGTACACATATTTGTTAAAAAGCGGTTTGTTTCTTACAAATAAATAAATCATTATTATTATAGTCATTCGTTTGTAGTATGTAAGGAGCTATCATAATAAGAAATTCCTCTGAAAAATATTTAAAAATCTTCAGATAGAACAATAGACGTCGATTCTGCCTCTGACCATACTCGTATGAGCTTGGGTACGACAGTCAAATCGTCCTTCGTTCAAAGCATGCTTGAAGAGTAATATAGAGGCACGTAATCTTATTAAACATCGCATTGAAGATTCTAATTTGAGCCTAATTCCGAAGGAAAAAAAAATTATGAAAACATTTGTATATGGAGGTACTTACCGCACACTGCACATTTATTCTGTACCTATATCCAAACGCCACGATACGCCAGTGAAATAATGTCACAGCATTGTTATTGTCGATTGGATCGGGAATGTTTCGTGGAAGGGTTTTCTCATATTTTAAATGACAGATGATTACAACTTGTACAAATTCTTCCTAGCTACCAGCTACCCGTATAATATATGTAAACCAAAATCACGTGACACCCACAGCGTCCTGGAATAATTAAAGTAAAGCGAAAGAAAGTTTCTAAACCCACCCACCCCCATCCCCATCCCTCCTCCCCCGGCCACCTGGCTGCGTCTTTTGAATGTATTTCACATATTATTATACTCTCTGAAACACTTTTCAGCTTACCTAAGTCAAACTTTGTACATCATAAACAAATCTGGTTACGTCGGCGTCGCGTCGCGTCTCGACGCTCAGGATCATCCTTTCAATTTAGGTTTTAATCAATAATTATTCCCAGGTGTACAATTCAATGCGCTGTTTTAAGACATTAACATGACATCGACAGCGATTTGGATCGCATTGCGTATGGTCACGTAAGATAATTTGGAGATTTATTGTTAGTATTAATTTCGAATGGAATGATAACCATATTTCACTATTTAACGACAAGAGGTTATCGTCGAACCACATTTTTAGAATGGTCTTTAAATAAATTATTTTTTATGATTTTTCTTCAACTATAAGAACTGTATTACCGACCCCTCCATCTCCACTCAAAATCCATTTTATACCCTCTGTGTCGGACATCTTGCCGCCTATTTTAATGTTGTATGTTTAATTTTTAAGAATAAGTCTAAATTGTGAGGGAATCGGATCGTAGGGAAAATAAATGTTGCTTCACTCTCCGCAAACGCATCCGATTCCCGATTTCTTGTATATACGTATGTAACAACGGGTGGTCTGTGGCCAAGCTTGTTCGCCCAGACCACCCTGACTTAGAATGAAATAAAAATGACAGAGCGAGATGACGTGGTGGGAGAGAGACGGTGATGTCGGGTAAACTTTCACGGCGCTGCTTGATGCAGATTTTTGTATCGATGGCGCCGTGAGAGTTCAACTAGGCGCCCGGCGTAGCGCCTAGTTGGCATTTGTATACAGGCCAAAAAAGAGCAACTCGTCAGTCATCCAGCGACGCTCGAACCCACATCACCTCTGCTTCCCTTACCACTCTACCTCGCTCTACTTGAACCGACCTGCCTTCTTCTTCTCTGACCCCCCGCTGACTCTTGAACCACCCCCCGGACTACCAACACTCACGGAACCAGACCCTCGCTTCATCACGGACAAAGCCCAGTCGAGCTTTTTGCACAAAAGTGTGTTTGTGCAAAAGGATTTGTCGGTATTTCGCAAGATACAAAATCGTGTATTTCGCAAGTTACAAAATCGTGTATTTCGCAAGTTACAAAGTCGTGTATTTCGCAAGTTACAAAATCGTCGTCGTTCCTCCTTGCAAAGGGAACAACAGGTTGTGGCTCCCTCCCTTCCAGCCCACTTCGCAGATCGGTAATGGAGGGTGTGTCAGAGTACGTCTGACGCATCCTCCATTACCTTAGTGAGCAGGCTTAAATATAAGATAGCTATCAGCGATGCGAAATAAATTAAATAAAAGCCCTACAGTAGCTACACACAGCCCACTCACTGGGTAGGGAAAAATATCTCCACATCTGTGCACCTCTAACCACAGTTGACACAGGAAGAAGGAGATATTTTCCTTGGAACTGTACACAAAAAATGTACAGTACGATATATAAGAACTGTATCGTCGGCATAAGAGATGCTTTGACCATGAGATGGTTGAAAAAAAATATTTTCTTCTCGTACATACAAAATGAGTAATATTGGTCCCATAACGGTGCCCTGTGAAATATTAATTTTTTTGTTCGCTAATTTTGACAAATTGTTGGTGATTTTTTAAATAACTTTCGATCCATTAAACGGTTTTTTCGTTGATGTTAGAAGTTTTTAATTTTTTAAAGAAGCTATTTGGGTGACATACTATCAAATGCCTTTCTAAGGTCTATGAATATCCTTGCTCAATTATTGCCTTCATCAAATGCCGATAAGTAAATATGCAAGTAAAGTCACACGTCTTGGGCGCCTTTCGTTTTTATGAAGCCGAATTGATTGCTGTGTAATCATCTACAACTAAGATAATTGTAAATTTACTTTATGGATTCTTTTCTAATCCTTTATCTCTCTAGGGCCTAAACAATATCCTAAGAATTACCCTTCGTCTTTTCTATCTAACTAGTACTGCGGCGCTTTGGCCTTATTACTATCACCAGCTCGTGGTTTGATTTACTTGACTGAATTTATGTTACTTTATTTGTGCTCTTTGGGAAAAGATCTTAATTGGATTAAAACCAAGGAAAAGAAAGGGGACAAATATTTCGTTATAAATAATTTACTAAAGTTACCTTTTGTACTTACGGAATAAAATATATTTAATATGTTATTAACTATTTGCTGCATCCCTGAGTTTCTTCGTCGTCTCATAAAGCTGAGTGATACGTAATTCAATCTTATCAATATTACTTAATGATATTACCTTTTTAATTATTATACTTTTTCCAGATATATCATATTATCATACTATGTCAATACTAGCTTTTTCCCCTTATATTTTTGTATAATGGCACTTAATATAAGCTAAACTTGTCAATTTAACTGTCCTAAAACGGGATTTGTTCTTAGTTGGGCAGTCAAAGCTTTCTTAAATATTGTTTTTAAATAATGTGTGTTTCGAATAAATAAATATTATTGTTATTATTAAGAATATTTAAAATACGTTTTAACAATCTTTCATAAATTTGCGAAATATTCGAAATAAGAGATATCGATCGATAGTTTGAAACAGTTCGTGGGTCACACGTCCTAAAGACAGGAAATATGGAAAATGCTATTGGTGAGAGTGAGATAAGGTATTATTTTCATTGTTTTCAGTATTGTCACAGAGATGTAATCAAAACCGGGAGAAAGACGCCTTTCGTGTTTTCTATTATTTGTAGTATTTTGGATTCCGTACTTAAAAAAATGATAATTGGTTTCGATTTGGTATATCGCCAGTCGCAGGTTTTGGCATGTCGACCCCTTGGAATATCAAGGTTCTATCGGACACGGCAATGTTATGCGATAATGAGCCTTAAAGTTTTTCTCTCCTTAGAGCACATTATCACATGATATTGTTGTATCAGATGGAACCTTGTTATTCCAAGGGATCGATTTGTATAGGATTTTGGATCTTCTTAGAGACGTTATTTAATTACTTTAAAGAATGACCTCACATCTAGTCAGATGATTATGTTCAACTGTTTTGCATACTTCCTTGGGGTTAGAGGGGTGGGGATGGGGGGAACTCCACTTGTCAGCGTAAGTTCTCTTATTCCCAGCATACCTCGGGCTTAATGATGCACGTCATTAAAATATGTGTACCATATACAGCAGCCGACCAACTGCTGCGGCAAGCTACCGCACTACCTTAGCGCTGCCTGCTTCCTGCCGTAGTACACTCTTGTCGTGGTGAATCCCTGCTGTAGTGATTCGCCGCCGTAGTGGCTCCCTATCGTAGTACACTCTTGTCGTGGTGAATCCCCCCTGTAGTAATTAGCCGCCGTAGTGGCTCCCTGCCGTAGTAAACTCTTGTCGTGGTGAATCCCCGCTGTAGTGATTCGCCGCTGCAGTGGCTCCCTGCCGTAGTACACTCTTGTCGTGGTGAATCCCCGCTGTAGTAATTAGCCGCCGTAGTGGCTCCCTACCGTAGTACACTCTTGTCGTGGTGAATACCCGCTGTAGTGGCTACCTGCCGTGGTGGCTCCCTACCGTAGTACACTCTTGTCGTGGTGAATACCCGTTGTAGCCGCCCGCTAAAACCCTTAAACCCTTTTAATTTTAACAAAATATCGAATATTAACTTTTCCACATCTGTAGTAACGCAATTATCAAGGAAGTATATTATTACTAAGAATATTATGTTATATTATAGTTCTCTGGTTATCAATATAAATGACGATATTCAGTTTAATTCTCACAGTTATGTGATATGTCAACGCTCACTACACCGTGGTATAAAACAAATGCATGATAAGTTTTTAATGTATACGTTTAACGATATTACTAATATTGCTTCATTTTATACACCTTTGGTTATTCGTTTCACCTTCCTAGGAAAGGTGAAACGAATAACCTAACTTGTGTAGAACTAAATATTAGGTCAATATGCAAGTACTGGGACCTCTTTCATGTGTATTTTAAAAACTGTATTAATGACACTGACATACTTATGCTGTGCGAAACCGCAATTCGTTCGGAACTTGTGAGTTTTTATGACATTCCTGGATATAATTCGTATCACTATTGTAGAAGTCATAAATCCGGAGGAGGTATTTTGTTATATGTAAAAAACAATCCATCCTTTCGCAAATATTTCTAGACACTAAATATTTTGAGAACGTTTTTGGAATATAGACACTTCCAAATAATAACACATTAAATCTTTTAGCTATACGAGTATACCGACCTCCGAATCTCAACAAACAAGCATTTTTGTCAGAAATATCCCCCGTGTTCAATAACAATATTAATTCAAATGAAAGTGTCACCTTTTTTGGCCAAATTAACTTAAATCTATTAAATACAAATGATCCTATCATAATAAATTAAGAAAATATCTTAGCAAATAACTATTTAATCAAATGCATAGATGGCGCTACTAGGGAAGTGATCGTTCAACAGAAAATAGAGTACTTTTGTATTGACCACTTTTTTGTAAGGTTAAATGGAAAGCAATCCACTGGAGCAGCCGCAGACGTGAGTTAAATCTCCACATGCAAATGTGATTATAATATTCCTGATCACCACACGAAGGCTGTAAATATTCACTTCAACTCTATGGAACGGGCAAACTCTAACAAAACTCATAACATGACGATTCTATCACAAAAACATATCGATAATAATATTTATAATTGTGATTGGAAATCACTTCTAGAGGTAAAAGACTCTTTTATTATTTATTCAAAATTAAATCTTATTTTGATAAATTGTATAAAAATAGCACAATTGTGATAAGTAAAAAATTTAAAACACGGCCTTTTGCAATAAATGATTGGTTATCTACTGATGAATTGAATAAGATTAAAAAAAGAGATTTTTTATATAAACGTGGGAAAAATGCTCCAACAAACAAATACTACGAGAAATGTTTTTACTAAATGGTTAGTTAAATTAAAAACTGCGTACTATAATAATAAATTTAAAAATTATATTCATGTTTCAAAAAAGAACATGGGAGGAGTGCAATAAAATTTTAGCAATGAAATGTAAAAACGACTGTGTCTCCAAAAATCCGATGAAGAACCAAAAACGAAAACGTAACTAGTGATTTTGTTGATAATGATGTTTACAATATTTATTTATTTATTTATTGTATAATATACGCCTTATGGGCTTTTACATATAAAATTAGTTATAACAGGTGCAAAACACATCACAGTAGGTTCATAGTGGCGAAAAAACAAAACATACCCCACATTCAGTGTTACTTATACGAGTACTCTAGACACATATATAAATAATTATACAGGATGTATGCAATAATCGTTTGTTTGTATTTGTATATTCAGCAGTTGAAAATGTTTACTATATCTTAATATGTATTATCTATTGTGTGAAGTCGAGGTACCAATGAATATTTGAAAGACTCAGTTCTGAAGTTATTGTTACAGTTAAACAAAATTTTAGATCGGGTAGTTCTAGTTGGAATATTAAATGTAATTAAGCTGACTATATCAGGGCTGTCTATAAAACCATTTTTGAAAATAAAAGTAAAATCAGAAACAATTCTTCTATCCGATAGTTTTAATAATTTTAGTTCTTTCATTAAGTGATTGTAATTTATAGTTTCAATAGGTTAACTGAGTTTATAGTTAACATATGTTAGAAATTTATGTTGAATTTTTTCAATGGAGTCTGAATGAATTTTATAGTGAGGGGTCCATACAGAAGATTTATATTCGACTTGAATACGAACTAAGGAAGACTATAATAATTTTAGTGTTGAAATATTCCTAAAGTCTCTGGCATTTCAAAGAATGAAGCCGAGCATTTTTAAACCTTTGTTAGTAATAGAATTGATGTGAGTTAGAAAATTAAATTTAAAGTAAAAAACAATGCCAAGATCATTAATTTCGTTGACAGACGAGAGAGAAATGATATTGATTTTATATTGAAAATTGAGAGGATAAATAATTCTTAAAAAAATGATCGTACGACATTTACTAATGTTTAAAAGAAGTTTATTAAGTTCACACCAATATTGTAAGTTATTTAAATTTAATTGAATGAGAAAACAGTCTTCAATAGTTTTTATTAGTTAAAAGAGTTTTAGATCGTCGACGAAGGGCAGCACAATAACATTGTTATCAAATACAGTTATAATATCAGTAATAAACAGTAAAAAAAGTATTGGGCCTAAATGTGAACCTTGCGGTACACCACTTGTTGCCACGAATTTGTATGACAGGTTAGAATTGAATGTTACTTGAAGAATTATGTTGGTAAGGTAGCTTTTTATCCACTGTTACCTTCTTTATCTTTCATGGTTTTTTCCCATCGTACATGTAATTAGGTATTTGATATTGTAGGTTTTTATTTTAATTTTATTGTTATATTGTTGTCTCCCTCTTAATATTGTTTCTCTCTTTCCCCATTTTCACCCTATATATACTGCACACTCTTGTTATTTAATTAGTATGTTCTATGTCCTGAAGACGATTCGGCAGAATCGAAACTAGTCGACAAATAAAAAAAATAAAAATAAAAGTGGATTAAAAACAAAGTGACTTGTTATTTAATATACGAGTATTCAGTTAAACTATGAAACTACTGAAACTATGGCGTTGGATCCTCCTAATATTTTCCGGAATCCAAATTGTTTCTGTTATAATAGATTATTAGATTCTAGGTCATTTTTAATCTTCCATTCGTTGAAACATTTTTTTTATTGAATTCTTTAATATATTGTTGGCAGCTTATTATATGAGATTAAAAATGGAAAATAATATTCACAAATCTTTAATTTTAGACACGATATCGATGAAGATGACATAAATTGAGCTGGCCTCATTAGCTAAGTTCGTTGAGCGTTGCCCCGTATAGGCACAGGACCTGGGTTCGAGTCCCAGATGCGACTGAAATCATTTTATTTTCTGTTCTTTTTTCCGGTTTCATGTTTCATTTGGGTTATGTAAATATTATTTTCTTCAATGATTAATCCTTTTATATATGTTTTCACTAAACAGTTTTTTTTGCGTTCTCCCCATGCTTATATTTACCGGTGCTTTTAGACCAGTGTAAAATATTGGCTTCTTCAAAGGTTTTCTTAAGAAAGTTGTTTATTTAGTAAGAATTTATGGCGTTTCTAGCGATCATGAGACATTTGGGATGCTAGATTTATAGAATATCTGAGTTCTACGAAGAAAATCTTTTTTCACGGAACGGTGAGAGCTCCGAACAACTCCGTTAGTTAATGGTAATAAAAATATTTATTTATTTGAATCATACATTATTTAATAAAATCATCTAAGAAAGTTTTGACTCCGCAACTAGGAACAAATCCTGATTTAGGACAGTTAAATTGACAAGTTTAGTTCGTATAAAGTGCCATTATACGAACACAGAAGGGAAAAAACCTAGTATTGACATAGTATGGTAATTTTATTATTTTTTTATATGATTGCCGCACAAGAATCCCAACTGCTCCCGGCCGTCTGGAGCCAGTGAGACTATGGCATCCCCAATTGGAATGTTGTGAGGCTGAAGGTATTGTGGGGAGGGGAAGAGGAATGTGGGGAAATACCTGGCTATTCAGATCTGGTCACCAAACATAGTTACAAGCCATTTCCAGCAACGTTTCAATCTCGAATGGTGGTCTTTCACCAGAGCGATACTGAGAGTATTTTTTCCAAAATGGATTTGAAATAACATCCTACTTTAAAGATTGAAGTTTATGAATCAGGGGATGGTATGTTTTTGAATATGTTTTGAAAACATATTTTTCTTTTTTTTTCATAATAAGCAAACACATTGTGGATTGACATGATGTATTAAATAACAGGAGACTTTGTTTTTAATTCACTTTTATTTTTTATTTGTCGACTAGTTTCGATTCTGCCTAATCATCTTCAGGACATAGAACATACTAATTAAATAACAGGAGTGTGCTGTATGTATAGGGTAAAAATGGTGTATCGGACGTACCTTCTCCCAGATTATTCCGACGCGGCCATTTTTCGTCTTCGTATTTATGTATAAGAATTTTATGTTTGTTTGTTAATATATGTAACGGGCGGTCTGGCGAGCTTGTTCGCACCAGACCGCTCAAACTGAAATGACTGAATAAAAGCGTTGGAGCGGGACAGTTGGTGGGAGGGAGACCGACTTGTCGGGCATCTACACGGCACCGGCGGTCCGCGCTTGGTGGACCGCATAAATAGCCTGCAAACGCCAGTTTGCGGCAGTTAGCATTTGACCGCCAGCCTGATAAGTACTCCTCTCTGCCCGCCGCCCGCTCTGACTTCTGAACCACTCGCCTTGTTTCACTCTGACCACTGCTTACCTCCATCGGACTACTGCCTCGGACTGGACCCAATAAGCAGCTGCCTCGGACAAGATTAACAAAAGTCGTTGTCGTCAGTACCGTTCCTCCTTGCAAAAGGAATGGTAGGAGAGCTACCCCCCCCTCCAAGCCTCGCTCCGTGGATTGGGATCAGTCGGCTTCTTCAGTTCGCTGGTGTGCCAGATTACGTCTGGTACAAATGGGGAAAGAGAGAAACAATATTAAGAGGGAGACAACAATATAACAATAAAAAATACAATACCAAATACCTGATTACAAGTACGATGGGAAAAACCATGAAAGACAAAGAAGGTAACAGAACGTCAATTACGGTGGTGGCTTGTTTGAGGAGAGGGAGAGTTGGAGGGAAACGAAAATAGGTCTAAAATGGGACTATAATTTAATTTTTTTTGGATATTTAGTAAATGGCTATTATTATTTTTTACTGATTTTTGTATTTCAAGGGCTTCTAAGTTGTTTAGCCGTAGGCCTATTCCATTTTGGTGTAGAATATTTATTCCCGTAGTTTGGTCAAAAGAGTGATTAGAACTTAACAAATGTTCCGCAAAATCCGAAAAACCCGCACTATTTAAACATTGTGTGTGTTCTTTGATTCTAACATTAAAATTACGGGCGGTTTTACCTATGTAAAGGGAAGGACAATCATTACATATGAGTTTATAAATTCCAGAGTGGCTTCAATTATTTTCTTTATCTTTACAGTTAATTAAAACTTTTCCTTAGTTGTTATTCGTATAATATGCAGGTTTTATTTCAGAGGAAATTTAGTAGTACTGAGCGATGAAAAATGATTATTATATAGAATTCGGCGCCACCCGTGGTATTGATTAGTGCGAGGCGTGCAGTTATACAAAAATGATTATTATATAGAATTCGGCGCCACCCGTGGTATTGATTAGTGCGAGGCGTGCAGTTATACAAAAATTTGTTTGTGGATAGGCGTCGTATTTTTTGTTAAGGATTCTGTCGATTAAATTAATGTCGTTTCCATTATTCGAAGCAATAGATTTTATAGTTGATAATTCTTCAGCAAATTTTTTATCGGATAGTAGTTAATTGTTTATAACCAAATGTTCCTTAGATTAGATGGGGTTTTTAATCCAGTTAAGATCTTTTCCCAAAGAGCACAAATAATGCAACATAAATCCAGTCAAGTAAATCAAACCATGACATTTTAATAGTAAGAAGGACAACTAAATAAACATTTTTGTTAACGTAACGTTTTAAAAGGAAAATTTATAAACGAATACCCCAACTATGAACCAAAAGAGAAAAATAATTTTCTAGGACTCCGCCGGGCTTATACGATGATTTCGAAGATAAAAGTAGTTGCGGTTGTTGCGGGTGGTGCGGGTGGTGTGAGGGTGTGGGTGGTGCGGGTGCCCTTTGTGGGCTCGCTCCGCAGGCGGGCGTCACTCCGCCATGCAACAGATGTCCCTCGCCCCCCCGCCCCCTCCCTCTCTCACTCGCCCCGCCGCACCGCCGACCAGTCGTTTGATCCCGACCCATTGTTACTAGCTCTTGTTATAACCCGTGAACTGTCATCACACAATTACGCTCTAAGAATTATTAATGCCTTCAGCTTACTTATTCGCTAATTCCCGGACAGAGCAAGGCGCTTACTTTGCGTTTCGCACTTTTTATTCTCTCTCTTTGGGAGGGAGTTTTGAATTTTTTATTTCTCTCGCTAGTATTTTTCAGCAATTAAATGAAACCCGTCACGGACAGTGAAAAATACATCTTTATTGTTTAATACGGCCTACCTTATTGTTTGCAATTCGTCGGAAGCGCTCCGACCGAAAGAATGGCAGCGGCGATCTTTTTCCTCTAATTTTTATTTAAAAAAAAAAAGTCAAAATGAATGTATTTTATAATCCAAATTACAAAAATACACATTACTTTTAAGCATGGCTTATGTAGAGAAGCGGAGTGTAGATTTTGCGATTATGTTTTTAATTAATGTTTCTGAATAAAGGTGTTACAGGAAAATAATAAATGAGAATGTTTATACAATAATATTACAGAGTGTGTTATTTAAATCTTTATGTATGAAAAGTGTTTATCTGCCTGTCTGTCCTCGATTTTTTCAAAAATTATTCTACCGATTTCTCTGAAAATAGCAAAGTTTGTTCTTACATTTACCGGAAACGTTTAGAGAGTAGTTTGAATGAAATCCAATATGTAAAACTCGTGCAATAACGTTTTAAAATCAGTTTAAAAAACATTTAACACGCCATATTGTATAGAGGTTAGCTCATAGAAGATATACAACTCTGGTTAGCCACAGATTACATATTCAAAAGAAGAAAGTTTGTTTGGGTAGAATATTTTCAAAATGGAAAACATAAGTAGGTACCTACGTATGAACTTTATTATTTAGATATGTTTTGAAAAAAATAAATGTTTGACTTGAAATAAATTTTTTTATTCAGGAGGATAGGAAGGAGTGAAATTGGGTCTCGAAGAGACCCATTTTGTAGGATGAATAAAACACAGAGGCCGGCAGATCATTCTATAGCCGAGTTGTTGAACACAAGAACGAGTCGTAAAAGCGACTCGTTCTCATGTGACAAATGTCAACCGTGTGCAAATATTAGGCGCGCCTTTGGCGTATTTCCCAACTATGCGCCGGTTCCGAATGGATCAATGACGCTAGTTTCTCAGAGCATCTTCCATTAAAATACTGGTAGAACAATTGCAGCATTCCCACCTTTTGTCTGTGCTCTAAAGATTGCAACCCGTTTGTTAAGATAGGCGAATCTATCAAACGGACCGCCCGTTTCTACACAGAGTCAAGGGTTTTTTCAGATATTTCCCGAACAGAGGTGACTGACAGATTCTGTAGTGGGCGCACTTGCTATTTGGATAGGGCCAGCATTTATGTACTACGTCTTTGATTCTAATGTCGAAATTACGACTTGTTTTTACAATACAAAATATTTTCCAATATAAAACTAAAACTTTACTAATAAATTATGGAATAGTATCACAATAAAATGTTTGCATAATTCTTTGTTTAGATTAATAATCTGTCAATTACTAACATTCATTTCCAATGTCCAATACGAGGCATACACCCAAATCAACTATTCCACCTCCCACACTCAAAAACTAACTACTCACAAAGCACATTTTTTAGAAAAACATACATAAAATACAACAATATTTTTCAGATGCTGGGGTTTTCCATTTATCCTCAGGACAATTGAATAGATCCATAAGGGAAATAAATTAAATCGCAAGGTTAGTTATCAACCCCCTATCAACAAACTAATGTGTGTATATAAATATTAAAATTTTTTTATTCATTCCCATCACGAGGTTTTTCTTTATTTTGGTTTTTTTATACTTATCACCTAGTTTATATAATTTATTGTGCATTATTTTCATGTACTTTTTAACTTTTTTAATGTATATATAACCCCTTTATCAGCTACAACAGTAAACTGAACTTTAAATAAAACTTCTCATTTACACATCGACAATCCGACCTAAATTAACATACGCGTCACCCATATGGTCTACTTCAAATACAAACAGGCTAGAATCATTCCAGAATGCATTGCTCCGACGATTCACCAAAAGTCCCTGGTTCGTAATTAACACGGGCTCGAAAATTCCTCCACTCCGAAAACATATAATAGATTTAGGCTGCTCTCTGACGGTCCGGTGAGGAATGAACATTTCACTCGCTACTGGAGACACTGCGCAGAAAAGTCCCACAATGGACTGCGTTGCAAACCGTTACCTTACTTTAGCAAACTTGGCTTTTCTGTGCAGTGTCTGCAGTAACGAGTGAAATGTTCATTCCTCACCGGACCGTCAGAGAGCAGCCTCAGGCAAAACATTTTACTCCAAATTAGAATTAAACTCAAATCCCTCCACCTCCAACCCCAGCCGCTGGAGCCCCAGCGCCGACTCCCTCCATCTCCACCCAAATTAAATCTTATACCCTCCATTACCTTAGTGAGCGGGCTTAAATAAAAGATTGTTATCAGCAAGTGCTTCTAGCACATAAAATACGGTTTATTTATTTAAAAAAAAAACCCTTCAGTAGCAATAGATAGCCCGCTCACTGGGTATCGAAGGTTATCTCCACATTTATGCACCTCTAACCATAGTTGTCGCAGGAATAGGGAGATATGTTTTATTTTCATTTTATTTTTAATTATTTAATTATTTTAGTACATAAAACATGCCCAAAACTTACATACACGAATGTTTATATAGCAATAATAATTAATAAGTACAATAAACAATAAAAAACATTATCTCGCAAAAATGATGATAATAATGAAAAAAAAGTGAAAGGTCGAAAACTTATTATAAAGTAGGTGCATAAACTAACTCTCTATTGTCACCTGTGCTGGTGGTAAACTATTTTGGTACTTAAAAAGGGGCATCATCACATTATCAGTTTGATATTAATGGTAAAACTTTTTCTTTAAATTGACGAATTGTGTCATTAAAAATGTCTATTTCATTATTATAGCAGTGTACGAGTATATTAATATTTCTATTTTTGAAACTGTTAATACATGGTGGAATTCCATTATAGTATATTATAATAAAACAAATTTAAAACTTTTTTCCACTTTAATTTTTATTTGACCGTAACCGGGTTTCAGCCGGTTACGGTCAAATAAAAATTAAAGTGGAAAAAAGTTTTAAATTTCTTTTATTATAATATACTACGAGTATATTATTGTTATTTCTTAATATCCGCGGTAAAGGAAACAAATATCTCGTATTCGTATGATAGGTTTTAACTTTATAAAGTCAAGTTAAGAGATGGGTCTATATTTTTTTCTATATTACTCTGACAACTTTTCGAAAATATGGGAGTTATAAAAGTTGTTTTCCATTTGACTGGAAATACTCCTTCTTTAAGTGATTCGTTAAAAAGTAGGCAGAGTGGTTTGGCAAGGACATCACAGCACGTGTTAACAAAAATAGGAGGAATACCGTCAGGGCCTGATCCCTCATTGGTTTTCAGTTTTTTTACATTTAATAAAGCTCCCCGGCACTATTCACAAAAATAGGAGGAATACCGTCAGGGCCTGATCCCTCGTTAGTTTTCAGTTTTTTACATTAAAGATCTCTGGCACTGTTCACAAAAATAGGAGGAATACCTTCATGGCCTGATATCTCATTGGTTTTCAGTTTTTTACATTTAATAAAGTTCCCTGGCACTTGTATATGTATATATATATTTCTTTGTTTTATTTAGGGTTTCTTAGTAACTAACTGAATACATAATTTATTTTATTAATTTCTTTTTAAATTTCACTCTCAAAGCGATTTCGTTTATTTTTCAAGCCATTTCATCATTTACTAAGATTTTTCGTATTTTCGTAGTACATTATTAGCGAAAACTTCACTGGTTAATACAAGTAATGAGTTAATACAAGTTAATACAAGTAATGAGTTCATTTGTAAGAATGTGGATTTTATATCCTCATGTTTTCCCAAATAAAATAAAATAAACAAAATGTAAAATAAAAATAATGAAAGTTTAGTTTTACAAGTTTAACTAGTTAATCGTTGAACCGCAGAGGTAGGAAGAGAGGATGGACCGTCAAACAACTCGATCTTGGCATACACTTCTTGCTTCATTCACATTCATACATCGTCTCATACATTCTCTTCTGTTATTCCGAGTACATTATATCGAACAAATTTTTTAATATATTAATATCAGTATTTGCTAGCTTGTTAATAGAATTCCAGTCAGTACCTTCAATTATTATGACAATGTCGTCAGCATAAGATATTATTTTTCCGTTTAGCTTTTGCATGAATATATCATTTACATAGATGATAAAAAGTACAGGTCCCAGTACTGTACCTTGAGGTATGCCGAAATTACTTGTTTTTTTTATGACTAAGTACATTATTTATTTTTACCACTTGAGGACGTTTGAAAAGATAGCTTTTTATCCATTCCAGGGCTGTACTATTTATTCCAATGTTGCTTAATTTAATTATAAGGTTGTCATGAGATATGCCATCAAACGCTTTTTTGAGATCTATAAAAATTCCAAGGCATTTTAATGATTCATCTAATGAAGTGTGAATAAGGCTAGTTAATTTTGCAATTGCATCCTGTGTGCCTCTTTTTTCCATAAAGCCGAATTGATTTTCGTGAATTATACTATTACATGTTATAAATTGATAAAAAAAAATTAAGTTTTTCAAAAAATTTTGCAATATTTGAGATTACTGAAAAAATTATTAACATCTTCGGGATTACCAGAATTAAATATTAGAGTTATGGTAGTTTGTTTGTAATTAGATGGAAA
This sequence comes from Halesus radiatus, assembly GCA_022606495.2. Classification (NCBI taxonomy): domain Eukaryota; kingdom Metazoa; phylum Arthropoda; class Insecta; order Trichoptera; family Limnephilidae; genus Halesus; species Halesus radiatus. The sequence continues at coordinate 434,142 of JAHDVE020009740.1, read as the reverse complement.
TACTCCGCATTGGAAACTTGTGTTGATTATATGCATTAACGGTTTAGAAATTTTGTTTTTAATATCAAGGTGTGGGGCAAAACCTCCTTTCATACAATTTATAATAATTACTATTTCGTTCTCTGTGGTGAGTTGAAATATTGACATTTTATTTTCAACATCAATATTACAGTCTGGAATTGTTATATTTGGATATTTGTGTATGAGATTGGCAAGATTATTGCAAAGAATTTGTTAAATATATTTGCAGATTTTAAAGGGTTCTATTTGCAACACGTTTTCGAATTATCATGAATAATAGTGCTGATTTCATTGTTTTTATACTTTTTTTTATCCATTATCTCATTTATAATCGTCCAAACTCCTTTACTGTCATTTTCAACCTGTATCAACTCCTGTTTATAATAGCTTTCTTTTGTATGTTTTTTGAAATATGAGAGTTTGTTTTTATATGCTTTAAAATGTTCCAGTAAATGTTCATTATTTGGTTGTTGATTAGTTAATCTATAAAGAGCTTGCTTGTGACGTGCGGATACAATTAAACCGTGAGTTATCCATGCTTTTATAGGTTTCAGGTTAGGTAGTTTGGATTTGGATATGATATTATATGTTGAGTAATTTATGAATTTAGATTATTTTTCTTCAATTATTATTATACACTAAAAAAATAAAAAAAGTCGTTTTTAAGTTAGTGTGAGGAAATATAAATTACCATATTTATTCATAGACGATGCGCTCTCTAGCAATTTGAAGCATTTTTTGCCGGTAAACACATTTTATACTATCAACCCGCTGTTCGGTGGGATAGTTCATATTAAATCTTTTATTTTGGACTCGGCAATTGTTGCAAATTGGGTTTATTTCTCTTTTTCATTTTTCGATAGTATGTGTTCCTTAGTGCAAAATGCGGGCAAATGGGTGGCTGCGTCCTGTCGAGACAACTTTGAGCTGTGCGGCCGAACTTAAGGCAGTGGTAGCATTGCGTGAGTGGGTTCTTCGACGTACACTCATTGGAATTTTATGTTTATTTTTTTTTCTAATAATATTCTTCTTAATTTTCCAGTTGTTTCAATAATGTAGTTGGTGGTGTCGTTTTCTTTACCTTCATTGTGTTTGTTTTTTTAACTCTTTGGTAAGTTTAATATTATTTTTGTCTTCTTGATTTAATCATTCATTTCGTTGTATAATTCCATATATAATATCCTCTACAGTCAATTGGCATTGAAGCCTTTTTATAAATGGTTTTACCCCACATTCGTCTCAGAGATGTCATTTCTAGAGCATTCAGTCTACTTTCATCCTTCCTCTAACAATTCCATGTCTCAATGTCATACATTAGGGTTGGTATCAGTGCTCCATTGTGGACTGATAGTTTCGCTTCTTTGGTCAACTATTTGTTTGCGCCAACCGCGTTCAATTCTCCGTTAATGGAGTTTCCTGCATTCACCCTTCTTTCGATATCCCTATCAGTCTTTCCATCTCTCGTCAACATACTTCCCAAATACACGAACGCATCGATCTGCTCCAAGTATACATCATTCACAATTATATTGTACACTGTTTTCGTACTCTCTTTTTCAAACACCATGACTTTAGACTTACTCACATTCATCATTAGCTCAATCTGCATACATACTTTGTTCATCCTAGATACGAGGGATTGTAGATCTTCCATACTGTTAGCAATCAGTACAGCATCATCTGCATAAAAAAGGCAACATACTTGCAGATTACCCAACCTCTTTCAATTCGTGCACACAATTATACCTGTATAAATTGAATAACTACAGTGACATTACGCAGCCTTGCTTAACACCTTTTGTGATCTAAAACCACTCCGTAAAATCACTGTTTGCCCTAACACATGCAACGCTTCCATCGTACAGAGATGCGATTTCCTGTATAAGATTCGTTTTTACTCCATACTTGGACAACACCTTCCATAACTTTTTTCTGTCAACTCGGTTGTATGCTTTTTGTAGATCTACAAAAGCATGGAAAAGTTTCTGTTTTTTTTTCCAGATTCTTCTCTGTGAGCATACGCAACGAAAAAATTGATTCATGCACCACCTTCCACTTATAAATTCACCTTGCACATTTCATATATTGTTTTCATTTGTACCCTTTCCATCAATATCCTACCATACAGCTTTCCAACTGAACTTAGCAAACTAATAGCCCTGTGATTACCACATTCCATACGTGACCCTTTACCTTTGTATAAAAGCATGATCTCAGTTATTCTCAAATCTAATGGGCTATAACACTCCTCTAAACACTGGTTAAAAAGTTTGCATAACTATGTGAGAATTATAAGGTTATCTCTTTTAAAGTATTCAGCAGCAACATTGTCGAAACCACCAGCCTTACTATTCTTCATACATTTAATTGATATTTTTATTTAATCCACGCTGATTTTTGGAACATTCACCCTATCTTCATTCATATCTGACTCGCCACTGGAATTACTATCACTCGGGTTGCTTCCAAAGGCCTCTTCAAAGTATTTCATCCAATTATCTTTTATTTCTTTCTCATTGGTCAACATTTTTCCATCTTTCGATTTGACCATTCCGGGACCTTTTTAGCTCCTTCCAAAATTGTTTAATGTTTTCTTAAAGTGGTTTGTCATTTTGATCCCCTCTTCCTCTTCCAGGCGTTTCTTTCATTCTTTCATTCCAGCACGTACTATTTTCTTGCATCCCTAGTAAACTTCTTTCGCTGTATCCCATTCTTCGCTAGAAGCACTGCTAGTTGCTATCAGACATAACCACGCTTCTTCTTCTCTGAGACAAGTGCTTTAATATCATCATCCCACCATGCATCGCCTTTCTTCCTACCTTGCGTACTTATTCCACATACCTATATAGCAGATTCACAAAGGCTCACTTTTATGTGGTCTCATGTTTCGTCTATGCTTAGACCGTCCATATCCTTATCATTCAGTCTCATCTCTACACAATTTTCATACTTACTTCTTAATTATCGTTTTGCAGTTTTTCTATTCTGAATCTAGTTGGAGTCGACACCATTTTCACTTTAGAGCATCAACTGCGGAAGAGGTTTACTCTCGACACAACCAGGAAATCAAACCCCTCTGAAAACTCTTGTGTCTGCGGTGATGGCTTCAACCTAGATTCAATTACCACAAAACCAATCATTGACATTTCATTTCCTCTTTCCCACGTACATTGGTGGATACATTTATGATTAAAGAAGGTATTCGATACAGGTTCCACTTTATACCTACTTAAAGCATTCTGTTACCATTGTTATACGTTATTTTATCCCCAAATATACCCAAGGTTGACTCATATCCATCCCGTCTAACTCTCATCCACCAATTTAAATTCCATGCCATTATAATCCTTTTATTAATATTTTTTAATCTCATAACATCGCTCACACTAGTCCAAAAATCATCTTTCACTTCATCGCTTTCAGGGTTGACAGGAGCATAGCATATAACTAAAAATACTGTTTTCAACCCGATTTTGAATCAGATCCACATTATTCTCGGACTTAAATATTCATACTGCAACATACATTCTACCATTCTAGGAGACAGTAACGCTGCAACACCCTGACAACCCCTCTTTGTATCTGTTCTCCCAGACCAGATGACGAACGTATCATTAAGTTGCATTGTACCGCTCCCCTTTTTCATACTCTTTGTTATACATCTAAATTTTTCCTTACCATCGTATCACATAGTTCATTAATCTTTCTTAATCGTTCAAATCTTTCTATTCCTCCTCTGATATTCCACGTGCCAATTCAATATTGTTCACGTTCCTTTCTCCTCTTCGCGCTGCCGAAAGGTTGGCGGTGTGCTTGTTAGCGAACCTCATGGACACCTGTGTCGGCCATTCCCTTCCACGAACTACTTAAATACCTATAACATATCATAACTAAACTTAACCTAACATAGCATAATATAACATAGCTTATCTAACATATAAATTACCCTAACATAATATAATATAGCTTATAACTTAACATAAAGTAATTTAGCTTATGACTTAACATAACGTTATATAGCTTATAACTGACGGGTTTAAAACCATAGGGTTCCAAGTGACATTTTGGTGAGAATTGAGTAAAGTGTGCCATCATGTTGGTAGATTAGTATCCTATATAAATCACAGAAAATTAATGGAGAAGGTGAAGAATAGTGACATCTACGTACAAAAGTTACGAGTGTCTTTATATGCAACTGGGTTATTTTTTTAAAACCAGACAGGTCCAAGTGACAATGGTTGACAGAATGGTTGACAATGGTTGAGAAAATTTGGATGAAATTATTCCAGGTGAGTTGTGCAATAGCGATTCCGATGATGGTAGGTGAAAGAATATCCTTTAATCATCATATTTATAGATGTCAAATGTTGACATTGTTGATACACCACAAAATAAAAAATATTTAATGTGAACTTTCTATAATTTCACTATCCTAAGGCATAAGTGTCTTATTAACTAGAAAAAAAAATCATTCAATTTATCTTACATGTATAGTGTACCAAAATTATAACATATACTTAACGAAAAAAATACCATGCCCCTTGTTTTACTTTTAATCAACATGCTACTTGGACCCATATGGTTTTTAATATTTTTTATAACTTTTAAGTGGTGATTACATTCCGGAGAACGAAAAATCCGACAGTGCCTCGAGTAATGTTAATGGAAGATCTACACTCGTAATACATACAACAACCAACTCAACAAATATATCAATTCCCGAGGAAAACGAAACACATAAAGAATCAAGAAAACGTCAAAAAACACAGAAAAATGGAAAGCAGCACAGAGAAAATTGTAAAGAAATTCAGGACAAGACAAATCTGCCAAAGGCGAGAATGCTTCAAGATAATTTCTAGAAAACTACCCACATACTTGCCGTTACGGATGTTACAGGTTTTCTGAAGAAAACCAACAGCTTATTCATAGTGAATATTGGAAAATTGATAATTGGGTAGCTCAGACCAATTTTATTCAACAGTGTAAACCTCTTCAATCTTGAACGTCCAAAAATAAATACAGCAATCACAAAAAAGGACAGAGATTGATTATAAAAGAGTTAGCTTATAATAAGTGTTGGAAAAACCTTTTTTCTGAAAATTTTCAGCACAAAAAATCAGAGGTTAAATAACGCGGTTTTCAAAAAGCCCTGAAAAAATTGGTGGTTTAATCGCAGAAGATCATCGGAGGAAAGCACACTCCAGGAACTAAAATTTAAAACGAAAGGATGCATAGTTAATTTCCAAAGCCGCTATTCACGTTCTGAATATCCCAAATGAAGATATCTTTATGCCGCTCAATCAGTATTGAAGTGTATGAACTTTATGCTGAAAAGATTCAAGAAATGCACATTATTTTTGTCAGAGATTTTACAAACTTCGAAGTGATACATGTGATCGCTTGGAAAATTCTATAAAGGCTGCTACAAATATAAAAAGACCAGCTTGATTTACCGAACAGCCTTCCAATGCTACGTAATGATTTCATTAGTCTAAAGGTAGCCAAGATGAAAGATTTGCGTTCTTTATTAGATTATATACCGCCAATTCAACACAATTTTTTAGGGAAATTTGCTGGCAGAAGATGAGTAGACTTGTATATTGTCTGGTCGTTTGCGGGGAAGTCCGAAAAAAAAACAAAAAATTATGGAGCTACATTCATCAGACAAAGTGTTTTAAATACGTCTTAAGAAAATTGAATAACCTTTGGCTATATTATTTTTTATGAACTGTTGGGGATATAAAAACTATTTTATTATATTATTTTTCTTTTAAATCAAATATGTCTAAGTACCAATTTATAAATTTTTTAAAAATGATAGTTATCCAAGTGATCTTTTCAATTTTTTTTGAAGGATTTGAGTAGGTTAAAAATATTTTTTTTATTAATGATATCCCAACTCAAACATGTCGAGTTAATTATTATTTATTTTATTAGCATTAATAAAGAGGTTTTAAAACACAAAAAAACGTTTTTCTCGAAAGTACCAAAATTTTAGTAGGACCTCAATGGTTTTGACCTCGTCAACTTTACATAATATAATATGGCTTCGTATAAACATACCTTATCTAACGTATAACTTAAAATATGACGTCTTATCCTATCATAAACTTAACATATCATATCATAACCTACCTACATTAACATATCATACCTTAACATACATCTTATAACTTATCTACCTTAACATATTATATCATAAAACACACGCACAAACCTACCTATGTCTACAAATACTTAACTAGTGCTAAAATATAACAACAACAAAAAATTAAACATATTCCTAAGGTCATAAAGTGTCCAAGTATGGCCAAATGATAAAAGTTCAACTAAAACTTTTAGTCGCTTATCACTATTCCTTTTCACATCACACTATTCATTGTTATGGGAAACATCGTTATTATTATTATTATATATCGGTTCCATGACATCCGTCCTGGCGCAGAAAGGGTCGGGGGATGAGACACGGGGTAGAATCACCAGGCCATTCTCCTCACTGGTGAAAGGGGTATAGCGGGTGCTGGGTGCAGCGGGGTGCGGATGCGTCAGCAGTTGAGGTGAACATTTGTTCCACATATCCACGGTCATCTTTACTATGCAGCGGCAGAGGAAGGGTAGTGGGGAGGTGCAGATTTCACCCGAGCGTGCGGATCTGCACATGTGGTCAATTTTTTTGATTTTATGGATTCTTTCGTAATCCTCTAAATAATTAGGGCTTTGCTATACCCCTAATGTTTCTAGCTGACTAGTACTGTGGCTCTTTGGCCTTATTACTATCACCATCTGATGGATTTATTTACTTGACAGAGATTATTTTACATTATATGTATTTTTAGGGAAAATATCTTAACTGGATAAAAAAAACCCTAAACAAAGAAAAGAGAAAAATCAAACATTTAGTTCTGAACTATTTACCAAGTTTTATCATTATGATTTTACTGATGTTAAATATTTTATTTGTAGGCTGCCTTCTCTCTGCATTCTGCTGCCCTAGTTCTGTGGAAAAAGTTTAGAAAAAGCATCTTTTCATTTCATAGGCTATATCCTCATTCATTTATGAGGTCGTTTATTCCTGAGGGTAGAAATAGCGAAAGAGAATATGTGACTTATTAATTAATTGTATTCTTCACTGCTGCTGCTGCCTCCGTGATCGTCCTCATGGAACTTCAGGATGAGATGTTTTGGCATCCTATGTCTGTAGTGGAATGCGAGATCCTGCGGCGAGTTATAGTTGCCCAGCCCTTTGATAAGCGGATTACCCCTGCTTAAAGCGTTGTAGAAATTGGTGGTGAGTTTGTAGGAATATCTTCTGGCTTGTGTAGGTGTTAGAGGTTTGTGTGTAGTGGTGTGTTATATGCGATTTTAATGCATTTGTTTTGTGTAACTTGTTTATTGAATGTGGTGTGATCAATGTTACTCCAAACCGGGATATCGTATGTAAGAGCCGTCTATTTCAGGCTGAAGCGGCTTGCTATCAACGAGAAGGAAAGTTCAGTAGAGATGAACTCTCCTTCTCGTTGATAACAAGCTGCGTGTGTTAAATATCGGGCTGATCGTGCCCATAGCATTTTATGTTTTTAATCTCGCCTTTTCTATATGCGATTTCCAGTTGAGGCGGCTATCCATAGTGAGTCCTAGGTACTTGACTTCGGATTTCCAATCGAGTTCTTCTCTACCCATGAGTATTTTTGTATGCGGTACTTTTGTTTTTACTCGGCGCGTGAATATTATTGCCTAATTTAATGTGCATCATTTAATTTCAGCATCTGCTTTTTGTAATATTACATATGATGCAGCCATTTCAGGTTTTCTTGATGATGCGTGGAGGGCTAGGTCGCCGGCGTACGCTGCTCTTTTGCACTTCTTATTTAGTGGAGGTATGTCGTATGTGTATAGATCGAAGAATTGCGGTCCGAGTAAATAACCCTGCGGGACTCCTTTAGGTATTTCTCGCCTTGTAGATACCGCATTGCCCACTTTGACTGTGAAAGTTCGGTTTCCTAGGTGCGATTGCGGTATCCTGATGATGTAGGTCGGCGTGTTGGTGATGTACATTTTATATATTAATCCTTCCATCCATACGGTGTCGAACGCTTTCTCGAGTTCCAGTAGTGCCATTACTGTATATCTGTTGTTATTAAATCCTCTACTAATGTGTTCTGTGACACGCCTGAGTTGGTGGATCGTAGAATGTTTTCGCCGAAAACCGAACTGTTCGCCCGGACGGGTCTTACAAGTATGTTGATCGTGATGCGGTAGGTATCGATTTAGTATGATTTGTTCTAGAATCTTGCTGAGCGTTGGTAGTAAGCTGATAGAGTGAGATAGGGCGAGAGTTTGACAAATTTGTGCGATCTTTTTTGGGTTTGTGAAATGATAGTACTTTTTACGTAGGATTTTTTTCCATGATGCGGAGAAGAGACCTAGTAGTAGACAGGCGTTAAATATATTCGCGATGAATGTAATCGCTCTATGTGGTAGGTGTTTTAGCACAACATTGGTTATTTGAACTTCGTCTGGGACCTTGTTTTTTAGGCATTTTATAATAAGGGCCACTTCTCTCGGAGTTCTGAGTTTTATGTCATTCGTGTCTGTTTACGTACGCTGATCTAATTTTTCTATCGTTTAAGATACTATGTTGTTAGTTTCTATATCTTATATCCCATTTCTAGTAGCGAATGCTTTTTTAAATCCGTCTGCCAGCGTGTTTGCTTTTTCTTCGTCTGAGAGCGCCAGGATTGGGGATTCAGGCCACTTAAAGGAAGGAACGCTATTATCTTGATATCGAAGTGCTTTGGCCATTCTCTATATTGAATTATCCCAAGTACTGAGGGATTCCACTTTATTCGACTACAGATTATTTTTCAACTTCGCGATTTCTTCCTTTATTTCTCTTCCAAGCGAATTTACGGCCGTCTTGAAGCATCTCTCGCGAGTATTTTGGTGAATTCTGCGAAGTCTGTTTTTTTCTGTGATCAAAAACTTGATGTGAGGTGTGAGTTTGACTGAGAAGGGTTTTATCGATTTATTTTTAATAAATTTATCTCGAGCTTCTTGAATAATTTCGGAACGTAGTTTGACTGCTTCGTTAATATTATCCTGTGATGTGAGTGTCTCAGATGTTAGATAAATTATTTTTACTTATAAATTCCTCGAACCCTTTCTAGTCGGCGTTTTTGTAATCGAGTTGAGTCCTAGTTATTCTCTCTTGATCACCGCCAATAGTGAAGCTCACAGGGAGGTGGTCGGATGATAGGTTATCTTGAGTTATCAGGGGAGATATCGATGTAATGTTTTTCGCCAGTGCAATATCGAGAGTGCTTGGATATTTCGATCTCGTGTTGTCAAAAGTTGGTTTTTCCGGAGCGAGCAATTTATAGTGGTGGCCCTCCAGGTGTTTGAATAAAATGTTACCATTTTTGTTGGTTCTGAAATTATTCCAGTAGCAATGTTTGGAGTTTAAGTCGCCTCCTGTGATTTCTTTTTCACCTAGCACAAGCAGATTGTTAAGAACATCTCTAGCAATGTTGTCATTATTTAACGGGCGATATGCTGAGACAATTGTGAGCATCTGGTTATTTATCTCCTTTCTGAAAACTGTAGTTTCCATGTTTTTCAGTACTGGGGAAGGTATTCTCGTTGTTTGTAGGCCTTCTCTGGTGAGGATAACTGTGCCGCCTGCACTTCTAATTCTCCAGTCTGTTGTTGTTAAATGGTCATTTCGGTGTATTACAAATCCTGGCACTCTCAGTCTCGTAAGTTCGTTCAAATGCGTCTCGCTAATTAGGATTATATCAATCTGTAGCTGTTGGACAGGTCCAGTAGCTCTTTAGTTTTGGCTTGGATGTTGCGAGCATTTCATATTAGGAATTTTAGTTCCGGAGCGTGGCTATCCATTGATGGTCTCCGTGAGCAGTTCTATGAGGACGATCGTTTTTTTTCTATTTTCGATGTGCAGGTCTCGAGCCTTAATCGTACCCTGATGAGTCTTTGGAGGAGAGATATGATATCTTCGTCATCAGAGGTATTTGTGGTGGTTGGCCCTTGTCTTGTTTTCTGTACTCCGCTTTCTACGTTTGCCCAGGATCGGCCGTCTGTTCTGGCCGTTGGTGTTTGAGTCCTAGTTTCAGGAGTTCTGCGCCTTTGGGCATTATTTTGCCTATGTTGCAGGGCCGCAACGTATGCCACTCTCTTGGAGCATTCACTGTAATTTGCAGTGTGAGTGTGTATGTCTATTTTTGTATAGATATATTCGTGTATGGGATATTATGAATAAAAATACTTAAATAAATGTGAATCTTAATAAAAAATAAAATAATTATCTGTATACGTACATATATGTATATATCAGTAATGAATTTGGGTGGAGAGTCTGGGATTGGGAGTACTTACCGCTTGCTAATTCGTTTGGTTCATGCCATTTGATGTCATGGTTCATGAGAATGTGTTTTGGAAGTCTGTGTTTGTATTTGAAAGTGAGATGTCTTGGCACTGTGTATTGTCCGAGCCCTCGAATAAGTGTATTTTTTGCTGTGTTTTAGTGAGTTGTGTGCGTGTTCGTACAAGGTAGAATTTTTTTGTGTTTTGTGTAGTGTCCGTCCTCTGTGCTTAGCCCTGCCGGGAAACGGCGTGATGGTTAGTTAGTTAGTTAGTTTATGTGTTATGATTTTTTTAGTCTGGCATCACTCTGCCCCAAACCTTAAAAACACGAGCAATTTCGCAGGTGGCGTCGTGTTGCAAACTTCACGTTTCTTCAGATGTCCATAATATGAATATTTTTAATATTTAGCCGCGCTGGCTGAGCGCGCACATTGCAGAATAGTGAGAAGAATGTTATCATAATTTATGATGTTTTATTACATAGTTATTTTATTTGAATACACTTTAGAAACTTAAAGATTATTATTTAAGGATTAATACCCATCGACCAATAATTTATATATTGATGGTAATTAATACACCTCTTCCCATTGATTCACAAATTCGTTTGCGGATTCGGGACATGACATGTCGATTTACTTCACGGGTACCTATGTAAACAGTTTTACCCCGTCTGACGACGTTTGAAATGTCATTGAACCCACCTGTTTCTATATGCATCAAAATTCCGGCCTTACTAAATCGATAAAGCATCTATATGTGCTTATGTAAATCAATATTTTGACTTAAAATCTCTCTTCGATAGTGGTGCAAATTAATATTACCACGACTTTTTTTATTTTCTATGGGCAAAGTAGAATGAACAGATTGATATTTTTCAAACCTCGCTTCGTTCTATCCTTGTTTGGCTTGTTAAACGGAAGTACGGTTGCCGATTTACGTATCTGGGAAAAATAACCGACCATAAAGCAGGCGTTGAACAATTTTTTCATGTATGTGATGGCTTTTTGAGGGAGATGTTTGAGTAATATGTTGTGTATTTGGTCGCTTCCCGGCGCTTTATTCGTCTTTAATCGTTTTATCATGTCGGCTATCTCGCTCGGCGTAGTGAAATTGATGTCGGCTATGCTCGTTTGCTCTGATCTGAAAAGTGGCAGCCGGCTGCGTTTTGTAGTCGCTCCCGATTTACCTTGGAAGGATCGGGAAGTTATTAATTTTCCCGGTGTAAAAATACCATAAAATAACCGCAATAATTTTTGGGTTACATTTATAAAAATTACATAATTTTAGTGCTGTCGTTTCGAGCTTAAATCAAGTTTATAATAAAAAGCCAAATATTCTGAGTTGAAATCTGCTTCGTTCTTCCGAATTAACGCATTAGACATCGGTCACATCTGGCGGCGGTCGGTCAAACACGTGAACTAGTGAAGTGCGATGGTTGTAAAAAATATTGTATACAACCGGGAAGTGAACCCCAACAAGAACACCAGCTGGGGCGAGAACGATCCTTTACCTACGTCATTGAGATAGTGGCCAAGTACCTCAACAAGCACGACTTTGACCTGATCTGCCGGGTGCATCCGGTGGTAGAGGACGGGTATGAGTTCTTTACCAAGAAGCAACTGGTACTGCAGGGAATTCGATAATGCAGGAGCAATGATGTCAGTGGACGACACGATGAAGTGCTCCTTCCGGATCCTGAACCGGCTGATAAGCGCCTGGCGTACGTGCAGACCAACACCAATCCGACCCCTCACGCCACCAGGGGCGTAACCAAGACAAAGAAGATTTTGAGGGCCCTCTGGATAAATCCCACCGGCCACCATCCTCCCCCGCCGCTCCACCCTTTTAAGAGTGTTCTGTGTTATTTATCCTAAAAATATGGATAATAATTCTTTGTCTTAGCTTAAATACATCCTTGAATATAATGGAAACAGTCACTCTATCATTTGTATTAGCGTCTTGCAATATATCGTAAGGAATAAATACAGTTAGCTTCTTTTTTTTCAATTTAACATTAAATTTAGTTTTGATAATTTAACTTCATCTCTTTATATGGTCTATAAATAATGTGTAATTATGGCTTGTCCAAAAAGAGAAAATATATGTTAAAAAAAAAAATAAAAAAAAAATAATAATAAATTCGTAGAATAGACGTAATATAAGAATAGGAAGTAATATAATAATAATAATAATATTTGTACAGCGCCCCTGAGGTGATTTCTCACAAAAGTGGCGCTATAAAAATCATCAGATTATTATTATTATTATTACTTAAAATCAAATCACACTTTTTCACACCAGTTTGAAATCTTTAGTGACGTTCCGCAGGGGTTACATTGGGTTCAGTATTGTTTTCCTTGTTTATTAATGATTCATTTTTCATTTCATTGTTGGCAACCCGGGGCTTTATTGGCATAAAATTTTAAACATTTATATGTATTTCACCCGTCTGACTAGACGATGTCTGTTCTGAGACGGGTAACAAAAAAATATAAATATATAGATATATTTTTATTTTTATTTTTTAGAAAGACAAACAAAATATTTACACAAAATCATAATACAAAACATACCACATGTACGTAGTCGGCATGTTAATATCTCTAATTAATGTATTTACAACATATGTAGTGTACGCAACAAAGTTTATGAAGTTACAATAACAATATTTATTCACTTAACTCACCGAAATTCGGTACCTGCAAAAATATGATAGTGCAATAATGATATTGTTCGTTTGCATGATGGCCAAAGAAACGAAGATGTTAATAATGTCACCAAAAAAGGTTCAAAGATGTTACTTGCCTTGATTAAGGATTTTTGATATAATTAATTTTATATATAAAGACATACAAAGATTATCAGCTATGGCCCCCTGCATCGAGATTTGAAATGTATTTACGGAATTTGAGATAATTTCAATGCTGTAATGTATAAAATAATTTTTTTGATTAAAAAACCTTTGTAACTTTTTTCCACTTATTTATTTTCGACCGGACCGTTTTCAACCTATCACGGGCATCCTCAGACTGGTACAATGAATACTAAATCTATGGTATATATAGCATGGCTGTCGGTAGTGAGTTCCCTGCGTTTCAAATACTGTTTTTATTGTTTGAAATTTATTTTATTGCTGATGGTACTCTTTATTGTGTTTTTAAAAACTACTTTTGGGATGGTTTATTAACCTTTGGAAGACGAATTACATTGTGTTTATTTACTGAATCTATGGGGTTTTGTTAAATTATATAAATTCATTCGTCAGATTTTATTTAAACAGATAGTTCTTTCTAGTTTTGTTATTTCCCTGTAATTTCCGTCTTGTTTGCTAAGATGAACTTTTATAGCAGTTTTGTCCCCTAGTCACATGAACTGCGGATAACCAGGTACATTTTATGTTGGTTTTTTTTTAAATATTTTATTATGTTATGATAGGTGCACATCAGGGTAATATCTTCCAAGAGTTCGCCTTGGATGTCTGCGACAAAAATTCCCTGTTACATTTTATCCTGGTATTTTGCATGTGCTTCCTATTTACATTCATGGTTATATACTATTACTGCACATAAGTAAGGTTACAGTATAATAGATATATTAGCGGAGAGTCACCGTTTTCTCTAATTGATTATTCATTACGTACTTTTCTTCTACTTTGCTTATTAGTCGATTAATTTCTAATGATTCTAATTTATCTAATTTTTTACCCTTATTGCACACATGTAATATTGTAACATACGTGTCTTTATGGAATGAGTGGTGATTGTTAGATGATTAGATGGTTAGCTACGTTCGACAGGTCCTTTTTATTGTTTACCCAGCTAGAAAAGTGTTCTCTTATCCTGGTGTAAAAGGCTCTGCCCGTTTGGCCTACGTAATATGCGGGACAATCTCCACAATTAATCATATATATTCCAGAATTACAAAATTTTTCCCTTTTATCTTTATTATTAGTAAGAATTTTTCCCAGTGAGTTTACGTTATAAAATGCTGTATTACACTTTTTATTATTAACTAATCTTGCTATTTAACCAACACCTCTGCCGTAGGTCACCTAAGTGGTTCGCTACGTTTGGTGAATTAGTAGGCATGTCTAGGTTCATGGGGGTAAGGTTTGTCCAGGTATTTAAAGTAGAGTATGTATGAAATCATGTACGATTTTTCTATATGAGTTCCAATTGCACAAGAGTCTCAACTGCTTTCAACCTGGGAGATTTAATTTTGGAGGCTGGTGTAGGTACCGCTGCCCTGGGATTTAATGGATAGCCAACACCTCTACTATAGGTCACCCCAAGTGGTTCGCTACGTTTGGTGGCTTAGTAGGGGTGCCCGGGTTCATGGGGTGAGGTTTGTCAACGTCTTGGCAGCGGATTCGTCGGCCCACCAACTGCGCGATGGGCCAAATCGAGAAAAGCCGATTGATGGAGACTCTTTCGCCTCCCCAGACGTACTATTTCAACCGTTAACAATTCAACAATTAACTTCATCAATGAGGAAATAAATTAATTTGATCTCCTTCGTAGCTTAATTCAATTTATTTGTTGAATGAAAAAATATTAACAAATCTCAAATGAAAAATTGAACAAAAAATCACATCGTAATGACGGCGTGGAATAATACCTACCTACATATAACTTAGATAATGCAAATTTGAACTTTTTTTCTATATTCTATAATAGACGGTATAAATAAAATAAAGGTTAGAAATTAAGTGTTTTATTCACTAGAACACTTAATAATTAGAATTAATATTAATTATTAGAATTATAAGTTGTCAGCATAAGAAAATTAAAAAGTTTTTTTTATAAATCTCATTTCTATTTGGTATTTATATTCCAATGAGGTACCTTCTTATTAGTGTAAGTCCCTCTCCATTCACAATCGAATGCTTTTGATAAAAGAGTAAAAAAAAAAAAATTAGATTGTTGTAAGTAGGAAACATCTTTTTTCTATAACTACGTAATTATAGTTTTTAGTATTATCTTGGCTTAAACTACAAGATTTTTTTTTAATGTATGAGAAAATAATACACCTAATCGCTCATTAGAAGATTGTTTCTTTTGCGTAAAAAATATTTTTGATATAGCCGATGGAACACAGTTGAAGTTATTTGTTAAAGAAATAAATATTCCGTTCAAAGATGAACAATTAACTTCATCAATGAGGAGACCAATTAGTTTGATCTCCTTTGTAGCTTAATTATATCTATTTGTAGAAGAAGAAAATATTAACTAATCCCTAATGAAACATGAATCAAAAAATCACATCGTAATGACGATGTGGGACGCTACAATCCTACATTTAACTTACGTAATGCAAATTTGAACAATTTTTTTCTAGAAATATACACCTGGGTTGCGGGATCCAAATAAAGGAATCATAATATGAACCTTTCTATACCTACCTTTAACAATTATTTATATTTTGCCGCATTCTTTTATTGAGCCAGGTTAGAAATAATATAGTTCTTAATAAAATTAACGAAACTAACAAATACTTTCAACTGTGTTCTAAATAAAATTAACGAAACTAACAAATACTTTCAACTGTGTTCTAAATAAAATTAACGAAACTAACAAATACTTTCAACTGTGTTCTAAATAAAATTAACGAAACTAACAAATACTTTCAACTGTGTTCTAAATAAAATTAACGAAACTAACAAATACTTTAAACTGTGTTCTATCGGCGATATCAAAAATATGTTTAACGCGAAAGAAACAATCTTCTTTATTTTGATAGAAAGCAGTCACTTTGTGGTTAGACATATTTAATTTATTTATTCATTTATTCATTCATTAACGCCCCAAAGGGCTTTTACATATTTTAACATTAAAATGATTATGTGTACAGAACTTAAAAAAAAATATAACATGATGCATAGTTGGTATATAAGTGTAACATATTTATAATATATATGAAGGTATAATAATGTATAAGTGCATGCCACAGAGAAGTTACAAAGGGAAAGGTTTTTAATTTGTAGATAGTACTTTTTTTTTTTTTTTTATAAAAATATTAATAGCCTGATCTACATGATACATAATACACAAGTGCATAATATAATACTCTTATAATATGAGTGCATGATATTGTGAAAAAAAATAATTGTGTTTTTATATTTCGGGTGATGTAAAAATGTATGGAATTGCATAATACATAATCTGGTATATGATACATAGAAAGAAAAAAAGAGGAACAAGTTTTTGGATTGTAGATGAGTATAAAGATAATATATATATAAAAATAATAATTAAACAATAGCTCTTATACGATGCTCTTATAATTGTTGCAACATAACAATATCGTTCAGGTATCTTTTAAACATGTCTAAACTTATGTTAAATATATCTATAGCAGAGGTGAATTTATTTCCAAGTATATGTAGACGAGAAATAGGTGCATGCATTTGGTAGTTTGTCCCAGAATTATTGTTACAGAATAACATATTTTGCCGAGTTTGTCGATGAGGTACTTTGAAGTTGATTAGTTGCAGGAGTTCACAACAGTCTAATGAGGAATAAATAATTTTAAATAAAAAAGTTAAGTCTGTTATTTTTCTTCTGTTTTCTAAAGTATGTGTTTTGAGTGTATTTAGCAAGAATGTATAGTTTATGTGTTGTATTGGTATGTGTAGTTTGAAGTTAATAAAACGTAAAAATTTGCGCTGCACGCGTTCAATATTTTTTATATGAATGATATAATGAAAATAAAACAATAACTTTGTTTATAACCACGAGAATTTTATAAAAATGAGAAAGAGACAGGAGTGTACATAATGAAATACCAAGGAATACCTGAACAGGTGATTATGGGATAATGGGAATTTTACGAGATTATAGGAAATATACCTAATATTGGGCTATTGGACACATTTAGATGATTATTAAGAATTTTTTTATTAGGAATTTGAAGATAAAAAAAAAATATATATATATATTTCTAAGAAGGTATTTCTTGGTATTCCATTATGTGCATTCTGTCTCTTTCTCTCTATTATTATGTCTGATTTCTATTTCACGGTATCTCATTTTTCCTTTGTTCTATGTTATGTTCTGTCTTATTCTATTTTGTATATATTAACACACACTATGTATTTCTGATCAGTTTAATTTTTGTACCCTGAAGATGCTTATGTTAAGCGAAACCGGTAGGTCGTAATAAAATTAAATAAAATTTTCGTGGTTATAAACAAAGTTTTTGTTTTTTTTTATTAAACAATCTTCTAATGAACGAATAATTGTAATATTTTCTCTTGTATTAAAATAGTATCTTATAGTTTAAGCCAACATAATAGTACAAAATATAAAAACGTTGTTAACGTAGAGGAATTTACTCTAATATATAAATACCAAATAGAGATGAGAATTATAACAAATCTTTTTTAATTATCTTATGATGTCAACTTGTATTTCTAATAATTAACGTTAGTCGTGTATTGTAGTTCTTATTTTTGAATTATCTAATGATGTCAACTTGTATTTCTAATAATTAACGTTAGTCGTGTATTGTAGTTCTTATTTTTTAATTATCTTATGATGTCAACTTGTATTTCTAATAATTAACGTTAGTCGTGTATTGTAGTTCTTATTTTTTAATTATCTTATGATGTCAACTTGTATTTCTAATAATTAACGTTAGTCGTGTATTGTAGTTCTTATTTTTGAATTATCTAATGATGTCAACTTGTATTTCTAATAATTAACGTTAGTCGTGTATTGTAGTTCTTATTTTTTAATTATCTTATGATGTCAACTTGTATTTCTAATAATTAACGTTAGTCGTGTATTGTAGTTCTTATTTTTGAATTATCTAATGATGTCAACTTGTATTTCTAATAATTAACGTTAGTCGTGTATTGTAGTTCTTATTTTTTAATTATCTTATGATGTCAACTTGTATTTCTAATAATTAACGTTAGTCGTGTATTGTAGTTCTTATTTTTTAATTATCTTATGATGTCAACTTGTATTTCTAATAATTAACGTTAGTCGTGTATTGTAGTTCTTATTTTTGAATTATCTAATGATGTCAACTTGTATTTCTAATAATTAACGTTAGTCGTGTATTGTAGTTCTTATTTTTTAATTATCTTATGATGTCAACTTGTATTTCTAATAATTAACGTTAGTCGTGTATTGTAGTTCTTATTTTTTAATTATCTTATGATGTCAACTTGTATTTCTAATAATTAACGTTAGTCGTGTATTGTAGTTCTTATTTTTGAATTATCTAATGATGTCAACTTGTATTTCTAATAATTAACGTTAGTCGTGTATTGTAGTTCTTATTTTTTAAACCTCTATAATAATCGGTTTTCCGTAGCAGGGATAAGTACATTAAATTGAGTTAAAGATATTATTAAAAAAATTGTAGTAAATAAATAATAATCTCTTTTTTGGATTTAATTAGTTATTTTATCGGGTCGAAATCTGTTGGTTGTGTTTTATTTAGACAGGTTTTTTAATTAATAAAATACTTAATTTCTATGTTGTTTTTGTATATTTACATATGAAGCGGTAAATTGGTGATGTGACATTATAATTTAAAAAATAAAACAATAACTTTGTGTACATCACTTTTATTTATACTTTAGCCGACCGGGTTTCGCTACTAGCGTAGCTTCTTCAGGGCAGTATACAACTGAAATATGAACTAAGATACACATGTGTTATAGATTGACACAAACAGCCGAGTGGAGGGCCAAGGGTGGAAGATCAGCAGGTACCTGCTGACCGGGAAGTGTGTGTACTTTGTTTATTGGGAATAATTTATGAATTGGACTTATATTTAAATTTATTTGATTATTTATGAGTCTACTATTAATGTTTTCGGCTTTCCTTATTTCTAACGCTTCTGAGTTATCTAGTCAAATGCCGGTTCCATTTTTATGCAGTAAACTAGTGCCTGTATTTTTATTGAATGTGTGGTCTGTTTCTAATAGATGGTTAGCAAATTCGGAGAATCCATTATTATTTAGATATCTTAAGTGTTCTTTTACCCGGATATTAACATTACGCGACGTTTTGCCTACATAGAACGCCGGACAATCATTACATTGAAGTGGATAAATGTCCGAGTGGCCTAAACTGTCTTCTTTATATTTACCATCTGTGTAAAATGCTGGTTTAATATCTGACGGAAGGTTTTTAATGCTTTGTTGAGAAAAGTTATTGATATATAAGATTCTTCGCTATTGGTACGGTTGATTATTATTATTTATTATATTATTATTAGGGGGGGTACTGTTCAATAAATACTTATTTGACGACATTTTTTTTAGTTTTATTATTTAGTACGTTATTTACTAAGTTTTCGTGATAACCGTTATTTATTGCGATTTGTTTAATTATGGATAGTTCTAATGAAAAATTAGCATTTCATAACGGGATCGTAATCAACCGGAGAATCATCGAGTGGAAAGCGGAATGTTTGTGAGAAGTGGGATGATTAGAGGTATTATGGATGGTTATGTCTGTATAAGTGGGTTTACGGTTAATTTTAAAATTTATTTTATTGTTTATAACTGATAACGTAAGGTCTAAAATTTTTTAAGTGGTGATAGGAAAGAGGTTAATGACATCGAATGAAACAAATTTTGAACTCTTGGAGTTTTTTATTTCATTTTTTTACTTAATTTCTAATCTTTATCTTATTATACGGTTCCCCTTTATAGAAAATTATTAAACTTAATTTAGAGATAAATTTAATTACAATAACGACTTCGATACACACCACACAAGACTGGAAGATATTAGAAAACAAAAAAAAAATTCCAAACACAAAATTATTTACTGTACCTATAAAAGCATTTAAATGTATAGCTAAATTCCCAGTGGAATTAAAAAAAATGTACCTAGGTTAAGAATATTTAAAGTTGTGTAAATTATGTATGTAATAAGTATTAAAAATAATCAATATGTAGATTAAAATGCAAAAACATATAAGTTTATATTACACCACACGAATTGGAACTATTTTAAGTTTAACAAATTATAAATGAAATAAATCTACAGATATATAATAAATATGTCAAACTATAAAGTAATTGCTTTCTACGAAAATATTATTCGAATTTTTTCGAGATAACCGTCTTTTCAACGCGATATGATTTCTTACGAATGATAAGGAAAGAGATGTCACATAAGAAGTAAATGTTTAAGATAAACCTGTTTGGTGTTCTTTTGTTGCTCAAATTGCTATATGTGCCTACAGTTTTTCTCTTTTTAACGCATTGACACGTTATTTATAGGAAAAGAGATGTCTAGCTATCGTCCGCGTAGCACCGGTAGCCCCGCGCAACGGCGGGGAATCACTTCATTATAAAAAACACTGGAGTTCAAAGTCTGTACATCAAACTCGGCCACGAAGACCCAGCGATAAATTCGCTATCAAGCTTTGATGCAAATTCTGTATTTAAATATAATATACCATTTTAAAGTTTTAATGAGAACCTCCTAGAGATAACATGATTCGGAACCTAATCGTCCGGTTTGAAAGAACTGAATCAGTCGGCGATCTTACGGGAAGAGGTGCATACTGTGCGCACTGATGCAGGGGTGGAAGCTGTACGTCAGTGTTCTTGAGGATCCACCCGTCCTCTAACCGTCGTCGCTTTGCTCAACTAGGTATGGCCAGAATATCGATTCAGAAGATTCTGAAACTGGATTTAGAAATGTATCCATACAAGCAGCAAACAGTTCAAGCGTCACTATCCCAAGATACTATGCAACGCCTGTAGCACGCCATTCATTTTCAACACCAAGCCAGAGATAACAACTTTTTGAACAATTTGATACTGAGTGATGAGGCCTATTTTTATTTCTTTGAAAATGAGGAAGATCAGCCATAAAATTTTGTATAGGACAATCAATGAAATTGAAATTTTTTACGCCCAGTGGTTGAACATAATCGGGAGGTATGGTTCCCTAACATCCTTCGAAAAATTATCGGTAAACCAATAATTTCAAAAAATTCTGAGTTTGTTTGTCGCTTCCGCGTTCACCGACGACCAAGTCCTAAAACCTTGCGTACAGTCATGGAAAATGCTGTAGAAAGAGCCCGTATTTGTGAGCAGGAAAACGGTGGTCATTTGTGGAATGTTGTTTTTCACACATAATACTAAAAAAACTCTATTAATTATATTTACAAATAATATAAAAATAAATTTAAAAGACATGCGTTTGTAGATGTTATTATTGTTTTATATCATTCCGTCCTCAGTGGCCTCCCTATATATATATATAATTACCTTAAAGAAATAACCATTAACGAGGTTTGTTGCAAAGTTGTATTCCATAAAGACAAGGCACCAATTCACACAACATATCTATTGCAATGGCTAAACTCCACGAATTCGAGTTACCTAGTCATAGACCTTATTCCCCAGATTTGGTTCCATGCGACTTCCATTTAATGTATGGAGCAGGGATTCCACAACTCTTTCGAGCATGGAGCTCTAGGCCCTTTGGATGTTGTCGGAACCCAAGAACTTATATTCTGCTTATCCCTTCGGGGATATTTAATTACATTACATGCAAGTAGGAACCTATAGCGTATTATCCCTTAGCCGACTGCATACATTTGTATGTGGTATATTTTATTCGGCTCACTACATACTCCTTCGGAGACTGGACATTGTTTTAAATAACGATTTGTAAATTCTACTTATAATTATATATGACAAAAGTTATATATTCAGAATCGGTATATTTTTAAAGTAATTATATTTTTCACTGGAATTCCTTATTTCAGGAAATGTTGTGAGGCTGGAGGAAGTTGGACACTGAACGAGGAAGGAGATATTGATCTGGTTATTACGTACTTATAGTCACTTTAACAAACGTTCTGATTCTGCCCGAGCCATGATCTCTTACTGCTCTGCCACGATGGCGCGTAACATCATGCGTAATATGCCGACATTCAAGATGGCCGCCATAAAATGATAGCGATAATATAATATTATGTGTATGCGTACAATTTTATTTTTTGTATTTGGTGTGTTTTTAGTAGGCACATTCATCATCGGCGCTTTCATAATCTCGTTACACACAATTCCCGTAGGATGTCTGTTTTTAGTAGGCACATTCATCATCGGCGCTTTTGTAATCTCGTTACACACAAGTCCAGTAGTATATCTGTTTTTAGTAGGCACATTCATCATCGACACTTTCATAATCTCGTTACACACAAGTCCAGTAGGATATCTGTTTTTAGTAGGCACATTCATCATCGACACTTTCATAATCTCGTTACACACAAGTCCAGTAGGATATCTGTTTTTAGTAGGCACATTCATCATCGGCGCTTTCATAATTTCGTTGCACACAAGTCCAGTACGATGTCTGTTTTTAGTACACATTCATCATCAGCGCTTCCATAATCTCGTTACACACAATTCCCGTAGGATGTCTGTTTTTTTAGTAGGCACATTCATCATCGACACTTTCATAATCTCGTTACACACAGTCCAGTAGGATATCTCTGTTTTTTAGTAGGCACATTCATCATCGACACTTTCATAATCTCGTTACACACAAGTCCAGTAGGATATCTCTGTTTTAGTAAGGCACATTCATCATCGGCGCTTTCATAATTTCGTTACACAATTCCCGTAGTATATCTGTTTTTAGTAGGCATTCATCATCGACACTTTCGCAATCGTTACACACAAGTCCAGTGGATATCTGTTTAGTAGGCACATTCATCATCGACACTTTCATAATCTCGTTACACACAAGTCCAGTAGGATATCTGTTTTTAGTAGGCACATTCATCATCGGCGCTTTCATAATTTCGTTGCACACAAGTCCAGTACGATGTCTGTTTTTAGTAGACACATTCATCATCAGCGCTTCCATAATCTCGTTACACACAATTCCCGTAGGATGTCTGTTTTTAGTAGGCACATTCATCATCGACACTTTCATAATCTCGTTACACACAAGTATAATATTAATTATATACAGTGGGAACTTATACCCGCTAAGCCACTGCAAGTAGCTTGTCAGCAGGAGTTTATTTCAACAATATGATATAATACAACAATATAATATAATGCAACAATAAATTACAATCATCATACAAATGTAGGGCAAAAATTATTATATTTAGGCGCATGCATCTTGTGAGAAAAATAAGTTGATTAATAATTTGCATCATAAGTTGAGAAAAAAAAACTTAAAGAGAAAAAATAATGGTAAAAGCATTACAGATTTGTTATTGAGATACTAGAGTCCAATCTTATAACACCGATTTAAATAATATTATAAAAATGTCAATATCATAAAAAATCTCAAAATTATAAAAGTACCAATATTATAAAAGTATCAATATTATAAAAATATCAATATTATAAAAACATCAATACTTTTTAAAATATCAACATTATAAAAACATTCATATTACAAAAATATAACTATTACGTAAATATCAGAAATATCAAAGCATCTGTAAGTATTAAATAGATTAAGAAATAAAAAATTTAAAGATATATACATAAAAGAGCAGAACAGGTTGGTTACAATGAGGATAGACTTAAATATAATAGTAACACCGTAAAAGTAAGTACACCAGATATCTAGGAGCTATACAACCATGGAGACCGTCATATTTGTTACCATCAATACACAAGGTTACTTTCCAAAAGCCAACACTTTAACATCAGTGAGAATTTCATCATAGGACAATTGTTTTTTAATTCGTACGGCAATTTGTTAAATATAAATGGTACAATGTATTCAAGGGTTCGTTGACCATATTTATTTTGAAATATTGGCACTATCATTCCTATATTTTGTGTGAAACGTGTATTGTGTACATGATCCACCACTGCCTTATACGTCCAGTAGAATATCTGTTTTTAGTAGGCACATTCATCATCACACTTTCATAATCTCGTTACACACAAGTCCAGTAGGATATCTGTTTTTAGTAGGCACATTCATCATCGGCGCTTTCATAATTTCGTTACACACAATTCCCGTAGTATATCTGTTTTTAGTAGGCACATTCATCATCGACACTTTCATAATCTCGTTACACACAAGTCCAGTAGGATATCTGTTTTTAGTAGGCACATTCATCATCGACACTTTCATAATCTCGTTACACACAAGTCCAGTAGGATATCTGTTTTTAGTAGGCACATTCATCATCGGCGCTTTCATAATTTCGTTGCACACAAGTCCAGTACGATGTCTGTTTTTAGTAGACACATTCATCATCAGCGCTTCCATAATCTCGTTACACACAATTCCCGTAGGATGTCTGTTTTTAGTAGGCACATTCATCATCGACACTTGCATAATCTCGTTACACACAAGTCCAGTAGGATATCTGTTTTTAGTAGGCACATTCATCATCGACACTTTCATAATCTCGTTACACACAAGTCCAGTAAGATATCTGTTTTTAGTAGGCACATTCATCATCGACACTTTCATAATCTCGTTACACACAAGTCCAGTAGGATATCTGTTTTTAGTAGGCACATTCATCATCGACACTTTCATAATCTCGTTACACACAAGTCCAGTAGGATATCTGTTTTTAGTAGGCACATTCATCATCGACACTTTCATAATCTCGTTACACACAAGTTCAGTAGGATGTCAGCGACTAAATGAACATAGACCAATTTTAAATGCCTTAAGCACGCTTCTCCAGAACCCAAAATAGATTGCCTTCTGTTTACTTAGTTAACTCACATCCGCTTTGTCCGCTATCTTTCTAAAACAGGATTGGTGTGAATACATCGTGCATAATGAATTCGATTAAAAACACAATAATTTTCGAAAGAAAAAAAAACCTCCACATCGAAGAAGCATTTATCGGAACTCCGGGCGGTTTTTCCATCAAGCAGCCCATAGACATGCCCGCTTTTCTTGGCTGAAGCCAGGCATTGCATATCTTAACAGTAGCTCTTTTATGACACCGCGAACCATGCGA
The DNA here is from genome assembly GCA_022606495.2 of Halesus radiatus. Lineage (NCBI taxonomy): Eukaryota > Metazoa > Arthropoda > Insecta > Trichoptera > Limnephilidae > Halesus > Halesus radiatus. Next base: position 408,792 of record JAHDVE020009740.1, on the reverse strand, counting down.
CGCATGACCTAGTCGGGTGCGAGCAATAGTTGAACATTAATGGAAAGGCCCCAACTATTAATACGGTCACAATTAATTTCGTTTGCCCTTTTTATGCATTTTTTCGTTATTCTTTGTACTGCTTTGAATGCCAGGTGTGGTGTCTGGACACTGGACTCCTTTCACCGGCGGTTTTCTCTAAAGTGTGTTTGTGCACTAAACTCCGATAAAAAATATAACATAATAACACTAACTAACTAACTAACTAACTAACTAACTAACCATCACGCCGTTTCCTCGCAGGGGTAGGCGGAGAGGACGGACCGCCACACAACTCGATCTTGGCATACACTTCTTGTTTCATTCACATTCATACAACGTCTCATATTCTATTCTGTTATTCCGACTTCCGACATGGCCTGACTCAAGTATTTGATTAACCTCGGACGTCCCCGGCTTCTTCTTCCATTCACATTCGCGTCCTATATTATCCTTACACTCCTTTCTTCGTTCATTCGCTCTACACGCCCGAACCATCTGAGCGTTCCTCTTTTAATCTTGCTCATTACGCTTACATAAGCCTAGCATTCTTTTGTGTTATAATTTTTCCACAAATCCTTGATAAAAAAAATCACCTCTCCGTATCTACCAGAAAATCGCTCCTAAATGGTCAAAACATAAATTGGTCAAAAAACTCGAAATGTTACACTAATCATAAGTCATTAGTCGACCAGACTAACAAGGGGATGTCATATGTAGAAAATGATGGTATTTAACTCCGTAGCGCAAGTCACTTTATTGGCAGCCCTCGAGAACTAACACAAAATGCAGGTATTGTTAGTTGAAACGCCTAACATTAGTCTATCAGCACGCAATGTCAATGATATAATGAAATAACATGTTGTGTTTAAATAGGCGTGGTTTTGGGAATTCCCTAACCATCTACCATAATAGAAAAGAATATACCTTTAATGATAGCACAGGCGCTAATACTAAGATTAGATAATTTAGAAGCTTTACAAATAAATAAAGTCCTTGAAATTGCTAGAAATATTTCTAATAATCAACGTCATTTATCTTACAGTCACATATTCAATATATTTCTCGGTATCTCGAAATTTCCCACTTCTTCCTCCCATCCTCCTTTGACGTTCGTTCTTTCTTTTTTATGTATTGTCCCTTTCATTAACTGTTCTCTATTGTGTCGTTTACATTTGATACATGTATACTCACTCTATGTATTTTTGTTTATTCATTATTTTTGTGTTTAATTCGTAGAAATAAATATTTTTTTAAAATTTTATTTAAATCAAATTTAATAATGTAGTTATTTATTTATTTTATTTATTTATTCATTTATTAACGCCCAAAAGGGCTTTTACATAATTAACATTTATTTATTTGATTATGTGTACAGAATTTAAAAGAAAAAAATAACATGATGCATAGTTGGTATATAAGTGTAACATATTTATGACATAGAAAGAAAATTATTAAATTATACAAGTATTTTTAGTTTTTATTATTGTGATAGTTGTTTCGGCGTATGATTTTATTTACTTCCACCCAATTCTATTTTTTTTAAAATAATGATTTATTATCGTTAAAAACGATTTAGTTAGAAAATAATTAAAATTCTCTACAGTGTGAAGTGTTTACACTTGAACGCCTGTCACAAAAATAAAAACTAAATATACTTGCAGAACTTAAAAATAACATTTTTAAATTTGTTTTTATTTAAATTTAAAAAAAAAATGGTTTCTAATTTTACCCTGATGAAGCTTGAGATAAGCGAAACCGGTTTGTGATGATTTCAATATAAATATGTGTTTTTAAATAAAGTATTTGTTTTATTTAATAAATATGCCAAACCACAAAGTAATTGCACTCTACAAAAACTTGTCTGTTGTTATATTTCACGAAGTTAAAAATTTTTGCACAATAATTTTTCACAAAAATGTTGGATTTAATTGAACTTTGGTAGTCGTTGCGGATTGCACAATTGCATTTCTGTTACCTGGTTATCCGGGCAGTAGCTCAATTCTCGTGTTGCGCCGGGCATCTACTGTTCGCGGGAGCGGTAAATACATTAGTATCAACTACTGAATAATGTACACGCCGAACAAAACGAATCGCCGGGAAATGATTAAGTATAATTTTATTCAAATAAATTGTGTACCCAAGGATTGAGGGGGGTGAAGAGGCGGGCTACTACGGCGGTCCAGGAAATAGCACTCCGAGATCAAAAAATATGTTTGGAAAAATTTAGCCACGTTTTAATTCTTTCTCCTTACGGACCGCACCTAATCCCCGAAGAATGTTTGTGTTAATTCTCAGAGAGATTTATGGTATGAGTCGATTGCGCCCGGAATCAGCGGGGAGCGGGATGAGCCGCTGAGCGCCGCAATTCCTCCCTTTCTGTTTCTCCTCAACCAACCCACCAGCATTATCTCGGACACAATCGGTGCAAATTAATTGTGTGCTCATACACCTGAATAATCGAACACTTGCCGACATCGCATATTGGATAAATAAATTCAAATTTCTTTCATAACTGTGGAAATAAATTAAAAACAGGTGGATTATTAAAAAAGGAATTAAAGAAGTATGATTGGAATGACTGTAGAATTTGGTAGCTATCTCTGGTCGGGAGCCCCAAAATATCTAAAAAAAACATCCATTGAACCTCTACAGAAACGGGCGGTCCGTTTAATAGATTCGCTTACCTTAACAAACTAATTGCAACCTTTGGAGCACAGACGTAAGGTAAGAATGCTGTCCTTGTTCTAGCGGTATTTTAATGGAAGATTCTCTGAGGAACTAACGTCATTGATCCCTTCGGCACCGATGTTTGATCGGAAAACACGCCGAACGCGCTCCCAACATTTGCACACGGTTGACATTTGTTACATGGAAACGGGTCGCTTCTATGACTCGGTCTTGTGTTCAACAGCTCGGCTGTGGAATGATCTGCCGGCCTCAATGTTTCCTCCCTCCCACAACAGGTTCACTCCTTCCTATCCTCTAAAAAACCACATAGCATCCCCAAAGATAATAATAATTTACCTCAGGGCCTCCTGTGTGGAGTTACAGAAAAAAAATAGGGTTATTTTTAGTGGCAAAAAAGGCTATAGCGTGGTTTTCCATGTTATCTACCTTGAGCGGGTTACTGGACAGCGTTCCTCAGATGACGGGGGTGGGCTAATGTCCTGAATCGATTCTGTTCCTTACCACTAACTAACGTATCTACTCTTACTATCTGCACCGTGGAATAGAGAAGAACAAAAAATAAGACGTACTCATATTTGGTGTACCAAAACCGTCCCGATCCTATCTTCCTTTTCTTCTCCCCCCTTCCTTCTTATTGTGTTTTTTTTCTAATAAACAAAATAAGAAGGAAGGGGGGAGAAGACACATTTCCACCAGTAGCGGTTTTCTTTAAAGTGCGTTTGTGCATGAGATGGACTCCCTCTCTACTCTTTGACTTCGTTACCGCGGTAGCCCGCCCTTTCTTCGTTTATGATTTAATTTAGCAATAGACTTCTGTTCGCGCCACCGATTTGAGGTGACTCCTCTACTGCTGTCTTAAATTTTCCTAACTAATGTGATCGGAAAATTCTTTGTAGTTTTCCTTTAATTTGAGGTTTTTCTCCTCCTCGGCCAGAGCCTGAAGCCTAGCCCTATGCTAACATCCGAGCGTTTCCGATTTTCATAATTTTCACGGAATGTTCCCACTGGGATGGTCAATTTCGTCAAGCTTTTCCTTAATTTCCCGTTGTGTAATTTTTTGTTTCGAATTAGTGGAAAAACAAGATCTCATTTTGTGATAACCTAGATTCTTTGTAGCGCAGATACTCTCGTATACCATTGACAGATTTATATTCCTAGCAAGCCTATCCTAGACTTTGATATTCTAAACTCTCTATTTATCCTAGTATGTAATCCACATTAATTTTCAATAGGTTCACTAGAATTTTCGTAACTTTGCCCCCAAATTTGCTATTTTAACCCATCGTGAGTTTTAATGGGAAGACTTAGCTTCTGGGGTATACTTATTGCACTATTCCTGATCTATTTAATACGATGTAGTTACATTTTCAATTTAGATATACATACATATAATCATTGTATATGATCATTGTATTATCGCCTTTCTTCATCGTACTAAATGTTATTCTATATGAATTAGTTTCAAAATTTTTCATGGTTAAAAGGTACAGTTTTACTTGTTCTAAATTTGGGAAAATTGCTTGATTTGGTTTTAGTTTTTTTAGCTTTTTGTTATGATAAGTGATCGAATACGGTTTGTTTTCCATCAATTCGGCTCCAGACCTACACCTAAAGCACTTGGGTAACCACGTTTCCAGTTGGTAACCCCCTCCTCACAGACGTATAGACTGAACGGCCGGTATACGGAAGATTTTCAGGGCACCTTCCTTACTCATGGGTCCAAGACCCTCTGAATTTCCGTCCTCCAGACAAGCTACATTTAAAAGAAATCAAACCGGTTTCGTCCCCTTGTCAAAAAATATTTGATACTTGCGATTTTTGAAAAGTCCGGGTTGAAAGGCTGTCCCTCGCATCAAGAGTTCAGAAACAATCACGCTTACATTCTCAGCAATTGTCTCTGTCCAATTGGTAGTACATATCATATATATATATGTAAACAATATGAGTTTTTTTTATAATTCACAATACTCCAGTTTTCCCGGAAAATTCTGGATCTGAAATCTCCAACACAGGTTGTGAATCTGAGCCAGATATTCAGAAATCTTACATACCAATATACATAACAGATTACGTTTTTTTGTTTGGTAGACAAATTTATTTAATGAGGGCCTGAAAATTACCTCATGTGGTTTGATTTTAACTTTAAATTGGTTTTGTTTGGGGAAAAAGATAGGACACCCGAGAAGGTCCAAAATTCGCAAAAGGCCTGGGCCTTGAGAAACGTAAATCGGAGATAAGATTAATTGTATAACATAACTCATGAACGTTTTCGTCGACGAATGATTTTACTTATTGTTGATATTTTTATTGTTGTTGGTTTTGTTTGTTAGCTAAAGTACATATCTACAAGTACGTGGTCTATAAGGCAGGCAATTTGTCAAAGATAATAGTTATTTTTCAATTAATGTCGACAATTATAAGAGTACATTTTTTTGTTAAAATGTACTGAAATTCGATCATTTAAAAAAAATTAATTATATTAATACCGCACAAGAGTCCCAAACTGCTCCCAACCGTCTGGAGCCAGTAGGACTATGGCATTCCCAATTGGGGAATGTTGTGAGGCTGAAGGTATTGGGGAGGGGAAAGAGAAAGAGGAGAGAAAGGTGGGGAAAAGGGAAAATACCTGGCTATTCAGATCTGGTCACCAAACACGGCTAAAAGCCATTTCCAACAACTTTTCAATTCTGAATTTTGGTCTTTCACCAGGGGGATACTGAGATTATCTTCCACTCTGTAACGTGCTCAAATATACCATTTATTATTATTAAGTGAATTAATTGCAAACAACACAAATTAATTAAATAAAAATTAGTTGCGCACGCCGGGATTTCAACCCGCGACCTTCGGATTCGTAGTTGAGAGTCTTACCCCTCGACCATGGAGGCCGTCAGAGGCCGATCATATATGTTTATTTATACATCTCGATAAAAAGGGGGGGGGGGGTGATTTGGAATGTTGACCTAGTTTATGATATAGTCCAGGATGTAGGTCATTGATATACGCGGCTGTTTACTTTCAGTGTCAGTGACCCCCGTCGGGAAGTGTGACAAATTGGTTTTATCGGTTTATTTAGAATGATATCGACTTTTGAAATAATAAAAATCGTTTAGATTGTTAATAATTAGTAACGTTAATTTTGATTTAAGATGTTAGATAAAAATGTACATTAATATAATAAATGTGCTTAATTGAACATTGCATATACATTTTTCTAAATAAATGCCGATAATAAAGTATTGATGGATATATTAAACATTTTTGTATATATTTGTACGTAAAAATAAATAGAATTTATTTCACTACCCGGCCGCTTCCTGGGGTAACTGAAAAACTTGTAAATCTCCAATGTAAACATTCGGGTAATACGGTCACCGCCCAAGTTGCTGCTCTACTTTATCCCATTAGCCAGGATCGCATTTATTTAATCCCTTTATTATCCCCCTAGGGCAATTTTCTGTTCTTTGTTCTAAAATGGAACATTCAAGACTCATGGGTTTTCTCTAAAATGAAATCCATCGTTATAGATTATGTTGTCCACGTTCTTGGATTCCTCTTAATTAAAGTAATTCCTTCCCCTTTGAAATTTATTTATAGATTCGCATTCTTAATTTTCTTCAATTTCATAAATTTTCCTCGGCGTTGATGGTGGCTTTATATGCAATATATTTTTATAGTGCATTTTCCGATGGTAACACGTTTTTTCTTATCTAACATCTGAATAATCGATTAACGCATTTTTTCGTGCAATTCTCAATTACTCCTAATATTAGTGTAGATATTTTACAATTCTTACCCTATCTCACCTGTCAAAGTTAATAAATATACCTTTTCGGAATGATGTTTCAAAGTGTTTCATTACTTCCCTCTGGTCTAACTGCACTACCCCTTCAAATGTACTTTCCTCGTCCATATAATGTCATCCCGATCGATTGATACCACCCTTAACTGATTTTTCATCACCTTTTATATATTTTTTTTTTAACGTCTCGGATGTTTCATTTTTGACTTCCTTAATTCAGCACTGGAAAAAAGTACGTTTACCCTGTATTTTGGTTAAAACCCAAATTTTCATCTTCCTCTCAATGAAAATGAGAATTAATTTTTTTTCTTTATGATGGGTAATAACAATTGTTTTTATAAAAACCCACCATAAATCAAAGTTTATTCAAAACTGATTAGCTTTTATGATTTTTCGTAAAGTAAACATCTCCTATCCTCACGTGTTAATTTAATTTCTTCTAATTACGCTTAATTACCCAAGTTCCTTGTTAGTTTCTACGCTTACTCATGTACTCTATTCCCTTATGTCAATAGAGGGTATCAGCAACCCCGAAGGCTTGACGAAATAGTCGAACTATTCTCAATCTAGTAGTCCATATATCTCAATATAGCTAATGAATTCCTTCAATTTAATTTTTATTATTGATCAGTATGTTGTTCGTCTGCATCCCTTTGTTCTCTGATGCTCAGAATTCTCTCTTAGTTTGGCCGAAATCTCCATACTTTATAATTCTTGCTTCTTCCTTTTTTCATCTGTCGAACCTATTGGTCTTTCAAATATTTTCTCTAATTCATCGTTTTTTCGCATGGGCTTTACACGACGCGTCTTTCTGTCCAAAATCTGATTCACACTCACTCTTCCCCGTCCAAGATCCATCATCAACTTCCAGTTTTTTATTTGTAATCAAGATTTTGTGTATTACATTTATATCTGCTCTCGCTATCGATGGTTCTTGATCCCCTCCAGATCCTGGCCCTGGACTTTTATTATGATTACAGTTCATGACCCTCTCCTCTAATTGTCCTCTAAACTTTGTTTATAATATTGGCCGACGAACTCACCCCCATCGTGTGAGTTTTTTTTTAATCTCACATTTCTTTCTGTCACCACTAACCGTTGTTTACATAAAACGTTCCTTCTATTGGTTATTTCTTCTTTCGAATCGACCCAATTACGTGAAATTAAATATAATGAAAACACCCTGATTTTAACTGCCACCTCGTGGGTTTGCGTTGAAACCCGTTCCAGAATTAAGCAACATTACCTGTAATCTATTGTTAACAAAAGCTTTACAAGCCGGTAGGTGTCGCCCGCTTTCGCTTTTCCAGCTATGAAAGTTATTTATATAAAAAAAATATTTTCCTTTCCTATAGAAAATGGTGATGGTAAGACCATTACATGCAGCAGACTCCCACAAAAATATAAGATAATCATTCAAACTTGTATTATAATTTTACTGCACTTTAAACAGCGCGCTATTCCCACAAATTCATCCATCTGTATTAATACTACCCGAGAGTGAGTACATAATGACACTCACACGTGCGATATGAATTCAGCACCTGTAGAACTATGTGTTCTAAGAAATGGTCCATGCAAAACATGTACTTTTGGCGCTTTAGTGGTAAACCGTGGAAGCGCTCAAACCTTAGAAATCAGATGTTACTTTAATATTTAAGAAAATCGTCTGTTTCGTGCCTGAATTCTGATTTTCGTATTAAAAACAATGTTGACATTATTATTCTTTAGTATTATATATATTCCTAATGAAGAAAGCATCGATTTCGAAACATGTTGATATGTGTATATTAATAATGTGGTGAATAGAAAGTAACTTTTAATTCATTTATAAATCATTTTCTCTTTGGTTTATTACAAAACAAAGGCTCCTCGCAAAGATAAACATATCAATAAATGTTTTATTTTCTAAAAGTGCAAAATAAATGATTCCACGTTGTGAATCCAGACAGTTTTATTCTTACGAAAAAAAATAAAAATAAAGTGTAACGGTGAACTAATAGTGAAGCTTGTGAAAGTGAATTAGTGGATACAGTGCTTAAAAATGAAATGTTTAAGATGGAAGATCACGAGGTGAATCGTTAAGTCACACGGTTTGGTAACTTCTTAGAATCTAAACATCCGTACTTAACCACTGTAAGCACAAGAAATAAAAAAAAGTATTTGAAAGCAAAGTATATCACGCACAATTTCACAATATCTAAATTCTTCACAATACCCTGTCTAAATATCGAACCGAAGTAATACGTACGACCACATATTAATGTACGAGTATAAAATGTGTCGAAAGCATCTCCTGTCCCGATCCTATCTTCCTCTTCCTCTCCCCGTTAGCGAAATAACCTTTGTTAGCTTACCTTTTGGTAAACTTCCTTTATATATAAATTAGTATTAAAAGCTGTTTGTTTCTTACAACTATATAAAACTAAGGGAGATCTCCCATTTAATTTCAAATAAGGAAATTTGGACTATCATAGATGTTCAATTGCAGACCTTTCGTGTATTCCAATTTTAAACTGACATTTTCACAAAATAAAATTAGGTGTTTAAACTTAAAGACAGTTTTTTTTTATATCAATACCGCACAAGAGTCCCAACTGCTCCCAACCATCTGAAGCCAGTGAGACTATGACATTCCCAATTGGGGAATGTTGTGAGACTGAAGGTATTGGGGAAGAGAAGGAGAAGGGAGAGAGGAAGGTTCGTAAATACCTGGCTATTCAGATCTGGTCACCAAATATGGCTAAAAGCCATTTCAAGAAACATTTCTATTCTGAATGGTGGTCTTTCACCAGGGCGATACTGAGAGTATCTTCCACTCTGCAACGTGCGTAAATACACTATATATTATTTTTAAAATAATTAATTATGAAACAGCAGAAATTAATTAAATAATTGCGAACACCGGGATTTTAATTTGCGACCTTCGACGGATTCGTAGTCGAGAGCCTTACCCCTCGACCACGGAGGTCGCAAGTCATTCCATCGGTACGTATAATATATAATATAAATGGTAAATTTTCATAGCGCCGTTGGGTGACTAAAATCACCCCAAAGTCGCTTTATACCCTGATAAAGTTTATAGCACAGTTGACTGAATAAAAAAAAATAAAAGGTACCGCTGCCCGGGAACCATTTAATAGATAACCACATCTCTGTCATAGGTCTCACCAAGTGGTTAGATTCGTTTGGTGAATTAGCAGGGGTGCCCGGGTTCATGGGGTTTAAGTTTTTGCACGTCTTAACAGTAGAGTTTGTATGAAATGATATATTATTTTTCTATGAGAATTCCGCAGAAAAGTCCCAACTGCACAAGAGTCCCAACTGCACAAGAGTCCCAACTGCTTTCAAACTGGTAGATTCGATCTAGGAGGTAGGTGTAGGTACCGCTGCCCCGGGAACTATTTAATAGATAACCACACCTCTGTCATAGGTCTCACAAAGTGGTTAGATTCGTTTGGTGAATTAGCAGGGGTGCCCGGGTTCATGAGGGTTAAGTTTTTGCACGTCTTAACAGTAGAGTTTGTATGAAATGATATATGATTTTTCTATGAGAATTCCGCACAAAAGTCCCAACTGCACAAGAGTCCCGACTGCACAAGAGTCCCAACTGCTTTCAACCTGGTAGATTCGATCTAGGAGGCAGGTGTAGGTACCGCTGCCCAGGAACCATTTAATAGATAACCACACCTTTGTCATAGGTCTCACCATGTGGTTAGATTAGTTTGGTGAATTAGCAGGGGTTCACGGGTTCATGGGGGGTGAGATTTGTCCAGGTGTTAACAGTAGATTATGTATGAAATGATAAATGATTTTTGTATATGAATACCGCATAAGAGTTCAGACCGCACAAGAGTCCCAACTGCCTTCAACCTGGGCGATTTAATTTGGGAGGCAGGTGTAGGTACCGCCGTCCCGGATTTAATGGAAGAGCAACCCCCCTACCATAGGTCACCCCAAGTGGTTCGCTACGTTTGGTGACTTAACAAGGGTGTCCTGGTTTATGGGGGGTGAGGTTTTTCCAAGTCTTAAGAGGAACGGCTGCGCTGCCTGTTTCATACATAACTTAATTTTGGATTTAAGGCCAAAATACCCATCGAAACTGAATGATGTATTTTTTTTTATTAAAGTTTTAGTATATTATAATAAAACAAATATAAAACTTTTTTCCACTTTAATTTTTATTTGACCGTAACCGGGTTTCAGCTCGTTAGGGCCATCTTCAGACTGGTCCTAACGAGCTGAAACCCGGTTACGGTCAAATAAAAATTAAAGTGGAAAAAAGTTTTATATTTGTTTTATTATAATACACTATAATGGAATTCCACCATGTATTAACAGTTTCAAAAATAGAAATATTAAAAAGTTTTAGTAAATATCTAGTACGGATGATAAGTATTATATGTATTTTTGTTTTAAATTATGAAGAATATGCCATGAGAAAAAATAAATTTTCACAATTTTAGAGGCAACTTTGAAAATTATTAGCGGGTTTATTGTTTTTTTTTTTAATTATTATATTTGCTATGTAAACATGATTACGTAAATAAAATTATAAAAACAATACGTTTAAAAAAAAAACGTTTTTTCGGGTCGATATTTTACATCATATGTACGGCAACTTTGTGTTCCAACATAAATTGGTCGGTTTTAATTTAATGTAATGTCCACCATAATGCTTATTTTAAACTTTTTTTTTAATATTATATTTCAGTGTATTTTAAGAACACGGGGCAAAACTTTTTTTTTGAATCACCGCTAGACCACAAATAATTGTTTAAGTGCCTCTAAAATGGCAAATAATCAATTCCTTTAATGGCCTCTAATCAAATAAAATTGCTTAAATGGATTTTACTGTGTTTTGTGACTAGATCTGAATAGCCAGGTACTTCCTCACATTCCTTTACCCACCTTCTTTCCATTCCCTCTACCATCAGCCTCACAAAATACCCAATTTTGGGGTACAATAATCTTACTTGCTTGAGCGGTGCTCACAAGAATAAAAGTTAGTTAGGTGCGCTGTTATTTGTTTTCATTATTTAATGTTCAAACGACGAAACGGTTTTACTAAAATTTATAATAAAAATAAAACCGGGAAAAATACATTTAAAAAAAATGTATTTAAAAATATTATTATTAAACAGTGTTGGCGATAAACCGTTTTACTAAATTTTATAATATAATTAAAACTGTGGAAAAATATTTAAAAAGAAAACATTAATAAAATCGGCACAAGTTGGATTTGAACTGTAACCACCGTAACTAAACAATAATTTTGGCGACCGACTTAACCGCTCACCTAGTTGTCTGTTGGCGGAAATTGCTGATTTTAGCTATTTATAGTAATTAATTGTAATTTTTGTTAAAAATCATTGATTATAAATTTATTGTTTGAGCACTGTAAGACATATGATTTTTGTATAAAAATTGCTTGAAATGGCTTATGCCGTATTTTGTGACCAGATTTGAATAGCCAGGTACTTCCCCACCTTCCTCTAACCCATCTCCTTCTCATCCCCTCTGCCATCAGCCTCACAACATACCCCAATTTGGCATGACACAGTCTCGCTTGCTCCAGAAGGTTAGGAGCAGTTGTGCGGACCCTTGTGTGCTGCTCACATGAATATAAGTTTGTTAAGTATCGTTTAACTAACTTTAGCAAAAAAAAAATTTATCTTGTACACAATTTTGATTGTAGGGCTACAGAAAAGTATTAAATATTAAAAAAAGGGAAACTCTAATGCAGGAATAATCGTAATGATTAGAATTACAAGTTGATAATAGCCTAAAAACAACATAATTTAAATAAAAAGATTTTTTTAAAGTACATACTAATAAGATTGTTTTAAGTTTATCTAACTAGCAATCACACCGTGTCCCCAAAGGGTGGGCAGAAAGGACGAACCGCCGAATAACTCGATCTTGGCACACACTTCTTGCTTTATTCACGTGCCATGACTTGGGCATCCTCAACTACTTCTATCATTTAATTTCACGTCATATATTATACTTTCAATACCTTTTTCTTTGATCCACTCTACATACCCAAACCATCTAATTGTACGCTTTAATCAGCCTTTCAATATTTCCAGATCTTCAATTTTTTTAACACAGTCGTATATATTAAGTTAGTTTAAGAAACATAACTTACATATACCTACGTAATTATAATTTTTTAGTATTATCTCTGGGTATAAGATAATAATAGTAATAATAATAATTGGATGATTTGTATAGCGCCGCTTTTGTGAAAAATCACCTCAAGGGCTCTCTAAGAGAATGCAAGAGAAAATACTATAATTATTATTAGGTCATTCATTAGAACATTATTTATTTCATTTAGATATGTTTGATGTCGTTGATGACAGCTTATTTGATAGTTTTATGAACATGATAAAAAAATATAAAATTTCTAATCTAGCTCAATTGAGGGCAACATATGCAAACATGCAACATTCCACTACTATAATTGCAAAAATTAACCTTGATTGCCATTTCATGGAGAAAAACTCTTTTTGGGAGCTTTAAATCTATATCGTTTACATGATTGTTCACGTAAATGATCCATGTCAAAATATGGTGAAACTTTAAAAACCGGCTTATTCCAATTCCATTTAGCTTCCAATATAGAAGTAAATATCACCTGTATGCTCATTCAGAGTATTCATCTTATTGCCGCGAATTGAAGAACGCACAATCGATTATAATCTGCACAATATTTAATACCATTTTCATCGATTTCTCGATGAAGAAAAAGCAATAGTCTCGACAGGTCTAAAAATCAAAACTCGCTAGAAAACTCACCGAAAATCTCTAGGAATGCATAAAAATGTGAAAAACGATCATGTTATTTTGTTGATTTATGCAAATATTAAAAAAAAAACTCATAAAGTTCGACAAAGGTACTGAATTCTCTGAGTTTATCACATACCTGGGCATTTTTGAAAAGCGTTGTTTTGTATTATTAGGGGAATCCTACAATCCACAACTTGTAACGAGCGAGATAGAGAATCCAGATAATGTCACTCTTCTTTCAAATAACTTGTCAATGTGTTAGACAGAGAAAAAAAACCATAAACATTCATTTCAACTTCACTAACGAAAGAACAGTAAATATATACGTTTTATGTTACATCTCTTTCGTTATCATCAGTGAGAAACATCAAGAAAGAGATATCATATTGAACGTATGCTCAAGTCGTCGACTGTAAGATTATCTTGAAGAAATTCAAATTAGCTGATTTTTTAGCTACCTACATTTTTTTAATTCACTATTTACTAAGCTACTATATATATATATATAGGTACTGTAACTGTAAACAATTTTGTGTTTGGGATTTGTTTTTTTTTTGTCTAATATCTTCTTTCTTTCTTGTATGGTATGTGTGGAAGTTTTTATTGTAATATAGTTTGTCTCTAAAGTAAGGTGGTTGTAAATTGTTAATATTCTATTTTTTAATATTCTATAAAGGGGACGGTATTAGAAATTAAATGTTTTATTATTTAAAACAATTAATAATTAGAATTAATATAAATTAACACAACTAAAAGTTCACAGCGTAAGATAATTAAAAAGTTTTTATATAATTCTCATTTAAATTTGGTATTTATATACCAAGAAGTGTAAATTCCTCTCCATTTACAAGCGAATGCTTTTGATGCAATATAATAGTACAAAAAAGGTCATGGGATTGTTTTAAGTAGGAAACACATTTTTCTTATAACTACATAATTATATTTTTTAGTATTATCTTGGGTTAAACCATAAAATATTTTTTTAATATATGAGAAAATAGCACAATTACTCGCTCATTAGAAGATTTCGCGCAAAAATATTTTTTGAAATCGCCGATAAAACACAGTTTGACTAAAACTATATTATTTCTAACCTAGCTCATTGATCATGATTAGAAAGGTTAATATTATTATTCCGTTGATAAAGTTAATTTTTCATCTTTGAACGGAATATTTTTATTCCTTTGTAACTTATACGATTGTTAAAAACAATAACCACATATTTTTAAACAGAATAAATTATGCACAATAATACCACCTTATCATTTTGAGTAAGAGAAATTGTTCTCAAATTAATTGTATTTTGTCAGCGCGCTAGAGGTGATATTTAAAAATCAACATGTCCTACCGCCGAAAAGCAGGGCTCAGCGTGAACAAGGCCGGCGGCTGGACTGTGAGACAGAGAATTCGTAGGTTAGCGTTCTCTTTCCGTCTGACGAACTCCCCCTCTCTCTCCCCGCACGCCTCAGCCCATGTTAACAATCTTCGTTGTAGGTACCTACATACATATTAATTTCTAGATCAACCTGTATCTAGAAACTGAGAATACATCAAACGGAGCAACAAAAGGAGAATAAATTAATAAAACATATATGATCAACTTGTATCTGGAATCTGAATACACATTCATTTTAGATCAACTTGTATCTAGAAACTGCGAATACATCAATCGGAGCAACGAAAGGAGAGTAAATGAATAAAAAATAACCGTTAAACTGGAGCAAATTTGTAATATTTTGATGACGAACATACCGACTGGGGTCAGTTGCAAACTGACAACCTTGGTAATGATAAAGGCACTGTTGCCAACTCGTGCAGATGTATCCCACCGGAGCCAAGATAAACGGTGTTAAAGGTAGATCAACAAAGGTCATGTAAATCTTACTAGATCAACATACTACGGGAAGAGGTGATAATATATATATATATATATATATATATATATATATATATTATATTAGAAGAAAGTTAATAAACTGATGGTAGTATGAGGTGAGTAGGTATCTGAAGTTTTAAAGGTTCGATGGAGACGATAGATCGCCGGTGTGACTTTATGGAGTGTGGTGCATAGTTAAAGATGTCAAATTGTGAGTAGTGTGTGTTCAAAATGTGTGATGCCCGATAGATTAGGGAGTTTTGCTTAGAATTAGTGTTGCATCGAGGAAGGCTAAGAATTTGGTCAGATCAGGTTAGTCTATTGTGAACTCGTAGTTAGATCCATTGTAGGAGTTCCGAGCAATCTGCGGTAGATCTAGCAATTTTCTGCAGAAAGAGTTCTTCAGCCGAGATTCTTCGATCTTCCAACGACAACGTATTAAAAAAAAACGCGGCCGACTCTTGGTGATTTACGAGTACATGGGAACGGTAACTACGAAAATCTAGGTATCGTAGAAAGTCATTTTGAACACGATCGAAGTTGTACACATATGTTTTATATTGTGGGTTCCATACTTGTGACGCGTATTCTAGTGAGCTGCGGACGTAAGCAAAGTAAAGGATTTTCATAGTTTTAGGTTATTAAATTTTTTACCTGATCTGAGAAAGAATACAATTTTTTTTGAGGCTTTTGAAGTTATTGAGTTTAAAAGAAGCATAGAGTCCAATGTCACTCCCAAATATTTGGCTTCTGTCGTATTAGTTATTATTAAGTCGTTCAGAGAGTAATCATGGGAAATGATATTTTTATTTCGTGTGAAATTAACGACGAAGCACTTTTTTACATTTAGTTTAAGGTTATGCTGTGAACGGTAAAAATTAGGACGGTTAAGGTCCTCCAGTATTTTTTAACAGTCAGTAGTGACAGTTAAAAAAAAATTCATATCGTCTGCATAGAGTAAATATTTGGAGTATTTGAAGCATTTGCATATATCATTGATGTAAATATTAAACAGTAAGGGTCCCAATAATGATCCTTGGGGCACACTAGATGGAACGGTCACCAGTCCGATTTAAAGCCACCCACAACTACGGCTTGACTGCGGTTTGATACATAAGTAGCTTCCACACGAGCGGGCGGCCCAATACTAAAAAAGACATGTCGTCGAAAGGTTCGACCATCCGGTCATCCTAAAGTTGGAAGGCTTGACTTTAGGAAAGGACAACTGGGTGGCCGAATCTTTCAACGCCATGGCTTTTTTAGTATTGGGCCACCCGCTCGTGTGGAAGGCTTAATAGGATGAGAGCCACCTGAGAAGGTCGCCGTGTACGTCGATTTGCTTAAGCTTACATATTAATATGCCGTGAATCACTGAGGCAAAAGCTTTGCTGAAGTCCGTATATATTGCGTCTACTTGTATACGTTGATCCATATTATCTTGCAAGAATTCCGTGAATGCTTATTAGATTAGTTGTAGTAGATTTCCCACTTATAAACCCATGTTGATTAACATTTGGTGAAGATTTCAGGGCGGGATGGCCGTATACCATTTTTCAAAAACCTTGCTGAAGATACACAGTTTTGAAATGGGTCGATAGTTTTCTACGTCAGATTTGTGAATAGTTTTGAAAATGGGGGTCACAAATGCAGTTTTCCAAGTATTAGGTACCGCACCCTCTTTCAAAGAACGATTGAAAATAATGGATAAAGGCTTAGAGAGACTGTGTACACACTTCATTGTGAAGAACGGAGGGATTTGATCTGGACCTGCGCTTTCTTTTAGATTTAAATTTTCCAAATATGTCTGCACCAAACATTCGTCAACTTCGATACTATAAATAGTAGAGGTATTGTGGTTAGCTGGCATAAAATTAGAAGTGTATACCGTTTTTGTTTTGGAGAATAGATTGACAATCGCAGAACCGGTTTCAGCTTTTTTATCCTCATGGAAAACAGTACTTGTTAACAGTATACCTTGAGATTTTAAGTGAGATTTAATATAATTCCAAAGCTGCTTTGGATTAGGGGATATTTCTTGTTCAACATTGATTGTATATTGAGTTTGATATTCTCGATATAGTTTTTTGAAATGGTGGAGTAGTTAGTCTGATTGTTGTAAATCTTGAACTTTTAGAAATATATGTATTTTTCCTTCGTTAATTTGATGAAAGCTGAGCTATACCAAGGTGGGTATTTTGAGTTCTTATTTGGTTTACGCGGAATGAGCATCTGTAAGTTGGAGTATTTGTGAGTATAAGTTTGATAATTCTGAGTTTATGTCATCGACGGAGAGTAGCTCGTGCCATTTTACTTTATTGGAAAAAAATTATACGTTCATAGTCACTACTTTTGAAGACATGAACATTTCTTATTTCCCCCCTCAATGCAACAGATTTAGAAAAAGCTACATCTATCGTAATGGAAGTATGGTGTATGTCTTCGACAATTAGCGATATCTTGACACAGTGGTCCCCAACCCCCGGGCCGCGGACCGGTACCGGTCCGTGGATCAAATGGTACCAGGTCGCCTAAGGCCCTGCTTAAACATCAAAATTACTTAAAAAAATCGAACGTAAACAATAAAAAATTAAATAATTATCGACAAAAAGAATTATTCAGTTGAGAACCCCTTCACACCAAGATACTTAGTCCTTGGAAAAAATAAAAGGCCAGGTGAAGAGACGTAAAAGAAGAGCCTTCATTATTAAAGAAACATAACACTTTTAGCAGATAATAACAAGAGTCCTACTTGAAATGGATTTATTGGGACAGGTGATTCCCACACACCAACCCCACTCTGCATTGTTTGCGGCGACCAGCTCTCTAATGGAACAATCATTACAGAGAACAATGTCAACAAGGTCAATGTCATTCAGGAGGTGATTATATAAAATCAAGTGTAAAATGGAGAGCTAATGGAATATGTTGTTTCCGAGAAGTAATAGTTGTGGTTTCTTTTTTTTTTAATGATTAATAAAGTAATATTGAGTAGATCTACAAAGAGTAGGGTGAGGGAAGATGGAAGATGGAAGAAAAAATACATAGTAAATTCAGAGAGTAAACGGGAGGGTTTTTTAAAAAGACAAGGTTTTTTTGTTTAGGTTTCCTTAACATTGTGCCTGGGTGGAACGGGGGTCTCCTACATCGGCTCCATGGGTAGAAGAGAAATTCTGCAGAAGTTCCATCTTTTAAAAAAATAAATTAAATTCATTTATGGAGAAAATACAGATACAGACAGTAGTAATATCGAAACAATAAAAAAATATTTGGAGAACTCGCCTGTATCCTAAACTATTTCTCACTGATTAATATGATAAAGACAAATAAACAAAAATAATCAATCTTCTTCAGATCTTCCTTCTTCAATATATTAATTGGCGCAGAATTTGAGTTGTATCGAGCAAAGATTTGGCAGTTTTTTAACCAGTTTTATAAGATCACCTTTTTGCGTAAAAAACTTAATTTACAATTTATAAGCCAGAAACCAAAAAAAAGATGATTTTTAGTAGTTATTTGATGATTTCTCATATTTGCCAAAAAAAAAGTTGGACAACTTCAGATTCATATTCAGCACCCCAAAAAACATAAAGTAAACCACCAAAAACAATTACACCAGAGCTTTCCACTTCAAGCCCCTTTTTGAACACCATTTGACTGGACATTTGACGTGCCTTCTAGACGAGCGGTTGGCCCAGCAGTGTGGCCGACGGAAAAAAATATATTAACCGAGTTTTTATTTTTTGACTTGGCAATAATGGCAATTGTCTCCGCTGAGCGAATCGGTCTTGAAATTTGAATTTTCGCTTTGGAAATCGCGCTTTATTTATCGTTAAGCCAATTCAAAAAATAAAAACTCCGTTAATATATTTTTTCCGTCGTCCACACTACTGGGCCACCCGCTCGTCTGGAAGGCACTTATCTTTCATCGAACCTTGGGGATACTATTATTCCACGCAACTAAGTGGAAACAATTTTTTCGCGTTTATTTAAAATGTTTAACTTGGGTGCATCAACGGTGTACTTAGGTTGAACATTTGATGGAGGTCAGGAGTGAGAAGTGATTATTTAGGTAATTAAAAAAATAAGAACCAGCGACCAAAATGATTTTATTTTATAATAGGTATAATAGACACTGAATAACACATATAAAAAAAAAAAATTTAACATTTAAAAAACGAAGGTATTGCTTTAATACATTATGTGCTTCAACGTGATGAAAATATTTTATATCGTACTTATTTCACTTTTTTTAAAAAGAAATACAAATATTCCCTGGTTATGAATAACCTGACAATATTTGAAAATCTCCTACTACCATCACAGTAAGCGGAAGATGTTGCTTGTGTCGTAATGGAGGACTTAGCCAGCCGATGAATTGAACTCACGACGCCTGGGTGAGACCCAAACGCGATGCCAACTCAGCCACTGACCGGTCAAATTACATAGGTGAAGTATATATTTTGTTCACGTTATGCGCGATGCTCATTGATACGATGATTTAACTTTTTAAACGTACAAAGCTTTTTAGTATTAAACATTAAAAATATTTAACTTTTTTTACATTTATTTTCCCTTCGTTGCTATTGAAGTAAGTAACTTTACTGTAGTAAATTAAAATAATATAGGCCATAGGCAATGGTCAAAGGCAACAGTTAACATTATTTACAGAATACTAAAACACGCAGGGGCGTCGCTCCATATGCGCAATATGCGCAGCTCACTCGGGCGGCCTAGTAGAGGGGATTATTTATTTTTTATCGGTTTAATTGTGAACCAAAAACAGGGTAGATGTACTTAAAAGAAATATAATTTGGGGTGGCATTTTTGGTTTCCGTTCATAAGCCCCGGCACTCTTCACGTTAGCCGCAGCTGCCGACACTCCAAACTCGTGAGCTTCTTCATCCCCACACTGTTCTTCGTAAACATGGCTCTCCTGCAAAATAAATATTTCATATTAAAGTGCTATTAATATAACGCAATCTAAAAATAAATAATGCCATTCAAATTTTCAATCAACAGTAACTAAGCACAAATAGAAAACATTTCGATTAACAGGGTTTTTTTTTGCCTAATTCACTTCAGTACTACATACAGTTTTCTAGGACACTATCGGTTTTCTAGGTTCAACCACAATATCTTGGAAAGCACCTGTCATAAATAAGATTGACATATTTTTTAACCATTTTGATAATTTTGTAAAAATATATTTAATCGTTGAAGATAATAAATGAAATATGAAACAGAAAAAGATACAGAAAATAAAAAGGTAACCTTCGCATCCGAGAATCGCACTCTACAACTGAGCTAATGAGGCCTAATTATTTTCTGTCATTTTTTATCGCCATCATATTTTTCAATTTAAGAATTGTCAATATTATCCTCAGTTAATTCCAATATTTTCGTCTGCTTTATTTGCTATCTTTTTGTATGTTTGCAAAGTTCTACCTGAATATTTTTGCAATCTAGATAGTGCCTCGGATATACTTATCTAATTAATATTTATATGGGGCATCTGTTGACTTTTCATAGGAAATATAAAGTCTGGCTGAAAGAGATCAATGAAACAACCTTAAAAACAGCACTAAAAATGATAAAGAAGACGCACCTAATTATATGAAATCAAAATAAATAACTCTAGTCCGCCTCAGCACAGGACCTCTAGTTAGGAGGAAGAAAAAGAAGAAAAAAACTAAAAGATAATAATCAGTTTACCTTTTTGTATTTTAATTTGTTATTCTGTAAAAAAATTTACACTTACTCCATAGTTTGTGTTTTCACGTGCTTATTTGTATAGTCGCAAAAAAAATTACTGAAAATAATTAGGTATCATTAGCTCAGTGGTAGGGTGTTGTCCCGGTAAGAAAGAGGCTCAGGGTTCGATTCCCAGACGCGACCGTTGCTTTTTTTTATTTTCTGTTTCTTCTGTTTCATATTTCGTTTGAGATTTGTTAATATTATCTTCAATGATTAAATATTAAAATTGGGTTTATAAGCTTCAATAACTTATTCATATAAAATTAAATTCATTTGAAATTCATGTTCTTAAATAAATAAAAAATTATTACAATTGAATACATTTTAATTCAATCTCCAATACTACACTTCTCTTTTAAGCAATGCTTATGTAGAGAAGCGGAGTGTACATATTTCGTTTACATGCTTATATATTGTTTGATAATTTGGCTACTAGCCATCGATATAAATAAATGATTGGTATCTACTTGCGTAGATTTCACAGATACTTATCGTCTCGTGTCGATGTAGTCGATTACCATTGTTTATTCATTGATAATAATTGTTGATAATTCAACCATTTTTTTGTTTATTTGAAAACATGAGCAAGCCTTATCAACATCAACCTTTCTTGTAACCATTCAAAAATAGTCATATGCCGTAAGGCCGGGCAATCATGAAAGTCGCGTTATATTTCAAATGACTATTCGAAAAAATATATTAAATTCCTTTTGATTTCACAAGATCTATTGGTCATTATGCCATCTTGTCGAATCCATATTTAACCGATGTATAATTACCCTAACTTGGCTATCAAGAGCTTCTGAAGCATGGCCTTTTAACGGTCTCTTACGACACATTCCGTAAATCCTTTTTCGTCCTAGGAAAAACATGTCAAGCCTTTCTTTAATCTACTTTCTGTTTGAAAAAACGTGGGCGTACTCTGCACTATATCCTCCCTGATCGCATTGCCGTGCAAGGTAAAGAAGTAAGCTCTACTCAATAACAATCGTGGAATCCACAAACACAATATTACTGATTGTGTCTTGTTGATGTTTCAGTTAATCGTGTATGCTTTCTCTTAATTGGTATTGTAGTTTGACTTTGGCGGTGTCACGGTCTGTCTTTCTGTCGACTGATGACCGAAAGGGAGGGTCCAGTCACAGCTTCAGTATTAAAGTACCATTTTCTGGTTCAACAAAGCCGCGCTTTGTTTTGTAAGTAACATTACAAATTGATGTGCAATGATAAATGTTGATAAATCGATTCGAATCCTGGATCCTATGAAACAATTAACACCCTCCGAGCATTTTAAATGTGAATCCTGCAGAAATTCACTAACAGCTTCGTTGTTACCTTTTTATCTCTCTCATAAACTAGGTTACCACGAATCGTTCAGCGACAGTTTTCATCGCTTGCTTGACAATATTAGAATATTTGGACTCACATTGGGGTGGTAGTTGACACATCCCTGGAGCGGCATCCTCGCCAGGGGCATCGAGCCGGCCTTGTCGCAGGCCAGGCTAAAGGTGGTGTTCATGCTGGTGAGGCGCCGCGGGGCCGCGCGCAGCGGGGGCGCCATCTCGTCTTGCGGGCACAGAGAGTCCACCACCACCAAGACGAGATTGGTGCCCGGCACCGCTTGCACCACATAAGGCCTGGGGATTGCAACAATTTACCTCATCAGAATTTTGATTGGACGTTTTTTTGTACATTTTATACAGTTTTGGGGCTCAAGCGACTACCAAACTAAGTCCATGCTCGTATATGGGAGACGTATTCAAATCAATCAATTTCATTGCCAACAACCCAAGCGTAAAATATATTTTTTTCAGTATATTTTATAGAGGTTTTCTGTATTATTAACACGCTTTACATGTTCATGTTTTACAACGTCATAATACTTATAAACCTATTACCCATTGCGCTTTAACTACCTACTTACATAGTACCAACCTACTTGCTTATTTGATACTTTTGTTATTATAATGTGTACTAAACTCTTATTATACTATTTTCTACAAGGTGGTATTATAATATAACCATAGATAAAACTGTTATTCATTACCTTATTATTCGCCGTTACTACATATTTATATTGTACCTACTTACTTATTTTACACTATGATTTATATTTTATGTACTATATTATTATACTACGGTAGATGTAACTTTTGCAAAGTCGATTAATCCCTAATACCAACGCAGTAACAAAATTGCTTGAACTTTACTTGTTTTCACCAAAAACTCTCATTTGATTTAATTTACATAAAAAATATGACAGATATTCTTTTTTTACCTTTCACATCCATCTGCGGGATTTTTGTAGGGAGCCCGCTCCTTATCCAGATATTGCTGAAGTTGGTATAGCCAAACCTAAAAAAAGTGTAAGGAAATTCATCAACCGCAGGGAAAGGAGGGATCAAAAATTGTTGAATTATTTAATTCAATTTTTAATTATTTTTATTGAAATTTAAAAACCCCATTTTAATATTTAATCACTGTAGAAAATAATATTAACATAACCTAAATGAAATATGAAAACTGAAAAAAAAAACAGAAAATAAAAAGATTTCAGTCGCATCTGGGACTCGAACCAAGGTCCTCTGCCTATCCGGGGCAACCGCTTAACCAACTTAGGTAATGAAACAAGTTCAATTTATGCCATCTTCATCGATATCATATCTCAAATTCAAGATTTGGTAATATTATTCTCCATGTTTTCCCATATTATTGGCAGCTATCTTTATAATGATTACAAAGTTCCTAAGGAACACAATTGCAAACTAGACAGTGTCTTTGGATTAATATCCGATTTTTTTATTAATATGAGATATCTATTGACTTTTTATTAAAGTCTAAAAAATATATTCAATTTTTAATTATTAATTATTTTTATTGAGATTTAATTTCTTTTCTTTGGTTTATTTTCTGTCATTTTTTTCCGTTTTCATATTTCATTTAGGTTATGTTAATATTATTTTCTACAGTGATTGAATTATTTAATTTTTATTTTACGGCTTCACACAATATATATTTTTATTATTCATTTTATCTATGGGATTTTCTCCACCGGTATTTCACTGAAAAATATAATGGCTTTAAAAATATGTATTCATGTAGATTAGCAAACACCGATTCTGAATATGTAAAATTTATTAAACAATATATAACGTTATATATACGTCGAATTTATAAATCGTTATTTAAAAGTGAATAAAAAATTATGTCATCAAAACACCTCGTTATATTGGTACGATTGCATTTGGAACAACTGACGTCACGTACGCATTTTGTTTTTGGAATTGAGATTTTTATTTATCAATTTTATTTTAAATATGTATTTTTTTTAGGTTTGGTGAAATTTATTAATAATTTGGGTGACTTTAAGCTCTATAATTGTTGTTCAATATAAAACTATTATTAGTAAAAGAAATTAGGGTACTCATTAACAAACTAATTATAAATACGGATATTATAATAATGTTAATGCTCATTATTATTCTTTAAGTTAAAGTTTCTAAAAAGGTAAATAATTTTATTATTTATGTTTAACTATGATTTACTATGAATAGAATATAAAATTATGTACGGTAAACCTCATCCTTGTTTTGACATTTGACATTCTAAAGTCAAAACCGACCGGCCATAGATTTGAAGCGTTTCGGCGGGCTTTGAAAAATTGAAACTTTTCAAATTTATTTTAACTATGAAAAAAATAACTTAAAAAAAAAATATGCTGGTAATTAATACTGAACGTCATTATTCATAATTATTTTCTTAAATAATTGAACTGGAATTTCTTATAACAGTCCCTACCTAAAAAAAAAATTACATTTACCTCTTTGTCGCAGGGAGCGGGAACGGTGCGGTTTATGATAATTCTAGTATCCACGTAACTGACTTGCTGTTTATCGTTTCGTTTGAGAGTTGGATCCAAAACTTTATCATCTGGGTCGACTATATCATAATTTGGGTATATATCTGAAAATGTTACATTTAATCATTTCTTATTATTTTATTTTATTTTTTATTTACGGACCAATGTCCAATTACACAAAATACTTAACACGAAATGAAATAAACAAGAGCTACAGAAAAAGAACAACAGATACATAATACAAGAATGAAGCAATGACAAAAAGAGGTCAAAAATATGCATTTCAGAGAACATTCATAGTTTTAGTGGAGTCCATGATTTTAAACATTCTAAATGATAATCTTCGAGTTCTAATGTCGTAAAGCCCTACAAAAATCATTCATACTAGTACAAAAATTTCAAGGCCCTGGCTTGAGTTAACAAATCTCGACATTCTGGACAGTGGAGAATGGTAACCATAATTAGTAGAGTGTTTATTTGGGATAAACTCATTAATTAATTATTACATTAATTGTTTCTGAGTCTACGGCAAGGAATTTTGAACTGAATGAGTTGCAACAAAGGAGGTGAGTCAATAATACAATGAATTATTTTTAAAACGCAAATAAGACCAAAGTCTTTCCTACGCTTTTCTAATGTAGAAATGTTTACGGTTTGTTCACTTTCAACATAGGAGTAATCGCCTCTTTCTCGCCCTAATCTCCATGCAATTCCACGTAAGAATGTTGTACAGATTCAATACGATGAATATGAACAGCATAGAAAGGAGACCAAATGACAATGGCATATTCAAGATGAGGAAGAACTAGTAAGCAGTAGAGAGTTTTAAGGGTATTTATATTCTTAAAGTCACGAGCAATTCTATTGATGAAGCCAAGAAGTTTTAGTGATTTATTAGTAATTAAGTCTTTGCTACGCACACATATCGAGGGATGATTATAATAAGAAGGGTTACTAACTACCCACTACCCACCTTTCTCGTTGAACTCGGTATAGCTATAAGCATCGGAACTTAGTATTGAAGAGTGTTGCCACATCCAGAATAATGAGGTCACGAGCCAGCCCCACAGTTGCTGCAGATATATAAACGGCTGCAACACAAATTTTTACTCAGTTTTTATTGGAATAATTCATTGAAGCTTATAAACCTCATTGTATATATTTATTATAAACTATTCATTATATTTATTACAAATATGTATTTATTATAAATTATTTGTCATATTTATTATTAACCTCATTCTACAATACATATATATATATTTTTAAATGAGATCTATAAGCTTTAATATTTGTTCCAGACTTACAGAAAAGTCAATAGATGTCCTATATACTCGTAAATAAAAATCGGATAGGTATATCCGAGACACTATCTAGGTTGCAAATAATTTCTGGTAGGATCTTGAAGTCGATATGGAAAGATTAGAGCCAAAAATATATGGGAATCAATTAAAGGTGATATTAACAATTCTTAAATTAAAGTATGGTATCGATAAAAATGACGGAGAACAATGGGATGGCATTAGCTCAATTGGTTAGAGCGCAGACTCTGGATAGACCGAGAGGTACTGGGTTTGATTCCTAGATGCGACCGTTACCTTTTTATTTTGTGTTATTTCTGTTACATATTTCATTTGAGATTTGGTAATATTATCTTCAATGGGTAAAAAAAAAACATTACTGAATATTTTTATTCACCGCTGCAAGTAATTTGTAAAGCCTCTTCTCCATTCTCTTCATTCAATACTTCCCGAGACGAGATAGCGTATCGCACAGTAGTTGCTTGGATCATTATTATTGGTTGTTTTGTGGCCGTTGGCCCATTATTACATCCTCCTCTCCGCCCTCCAGCGTATCTTTGACTGGGACACCAAAAATACGATACGCACCCGTCTGCAATACTCGCGCTCAGACCTCCTTTGGTAGTCTCACCAAGAGTCTAGAGTTTTAGTGGAGGAATTATAATGTGATTAATAAATGTTTAGGTAGGTACCGTTAAAAGTCTGCAGGCCGGATTTACGCTTTCGGGAAAATCTCCACAGATGGCTTGGTAGTCGGAGATCTGCACCTGCCGAAAGATCTTCTCCGTCACCAGCTGCCTCATGATGGGCGGTCTGACTTCCCCGAAGAATCGGCCAGAGTCCCACAGGTTCTCGCTGACCACCACGTACCCATTATTGTCCACTACATAGCAGTCTAGTTCATCTGATTTGCAAGTCTTCATGCATGCAGACGATTCTCCACACTGGAAGGTAGGTAAATTGTGGAAATAAGAAACATGGAAAGATTTGAAAAATGCGTATCGCGACACCAATCAGCACAGGCTATCATCAGGGCTTACACCCCATTTTAACACCTACTACCTAATCCAATTCCCGTACCAAATAGGTTTCCGAACAGTCTTCCAATATTTATAGGTTCCTACCTCCGTACTCTCGTTTGTAGCCATACGAAGTCATGTATGAAGACGATGAGAATGATCTCAACAAATCCAATGGCCATATCACGAGTTGTTTGGGGGGTAGGTACTAAATTAACAAGTGAACATTCAAGACCCATATATCCCGTAGAATAAAGAATAGGTACACACTAAAAGTGCCTTCAGGTGCCGTAGGTTTAAATAGAAGCCGGTGTGCCTTTGACCTAGTACCTTTTGTTTCTAGCTCCGAGAGAGAGCCACTAAAACATAGCAAATACAGCGCTGTCTCCTCTACACTGCATTGTATATTACCATTCCATTTGATCGAAATGAAATGATGGTGAAATTATTTTTGTATTAGAAATTTAAGGTGAGACTTTTGTATCACGACCACGCCCACATCGCATTTCTTGTGTTCTTCTTTTTTCCAAGACCACAAAAACGCCACTGAACTACTACCTATAGTATACGCCTCGCAACAAATATATTTTATACCATATAAAAAATGTTATGTATTAATACAAAATATATAATACATTAATAAATTAATTAAAAATTACTTTGTATTAACTACTTTATTGATATACACATATCAACATGTTTACAATTAGACAAATTATAAATTTTAGAAATCGTCTAATTAAATAAATATATATATATTTTTAAATAGATATATCTAAAATTTATTTTCATATTAATATTAATAATAAAAATAATTTCTTTTTAATTTCTAATATAAATTTGTTATTCAATGTTTCATAATAATATTTTATTAACATTTTTGATTAATTACTTACCTACTTTAATCAATTTTTGTTTATGTTTATCATTTGTCTATACTTGACATATATTATTTTTTAGTATTCTATATATTCCTGATGAAGAAAGCATCGCTTTCGAAACATGTTGATATGTGTATATTAATAAAATGGTAAATAAGTAATTTTTAATTCGTTGATTAATAATGACGCCACAAAGTGAATACCAATATTTTGAAGGAATTATATAATATATTATCTACCTATATTATACGAGCATTAGAATGGTATACTGGTAGTCTCTAGAGCCCAAGTAAGGTAATATGTACAAAAATTACCCTAAAAAATTAGATAATTTAGAAGCACTTATAATTAGAAAATTCCTAAATATAAAATCTTGTATATTGAATAACCAAGTAAACTTATCGTATAGTCCTATTCTAGATATTTTTCCAGTGAACCACTCTGTTCCTTTTGAAAAAAAAACAATTACCCCTTCCCTTTTGGTCGCTTCCCATTCCAATACCTAAATATTTATATAAGTTTGACATTATTCGTATCTTATGTTAGTTTTAGTGTCGTCCTGACGAAGGAAGGGAACTTCCGAAACCGATCGATCATTATATTAAATTGTAGTGGCTTAAAACAAACTTATCTGTTAATATTATAAATAAACAAACTTTTTAAGAAACATCAAAATATGCTAAAACACATTTTTTTCAAAGGCATTTTCTTTAAGAAAAATTTTTATGGAAATTTAATAAATGCCATAAAAAACTATTGTTTTCCGATGTCCATTGGGTAACAACAACGCCTGTGTATAATATAGTTATTGCTTACAGATGAAGTGATATTGGTAAAGATTGCGTGCAAGCTGGAGTGGTGGAATTGTAGACCAACAACAGCTGCAGGGGCAGATTTACCCTCCACCGAGTGGAACACTGCATGGGTAGCCGTCACCAAGGGCCTGTCTTCTCTCAGGGGTTCAGAGGACGGATTATCCTCATCGTCCTCCAACCCCGGGTAGCGCCGCCCCGCGTCATAGTCCACCGAGTACACGAAGCTGGACGCCTCCAAGTAGTGCTGCTCTACGGCGCGCTTGTACCACACCTCATCGATGGAGCGAGGGTATACCTCTCCGAATTCTAATCTGAAAACAAACCACAAACGATCCAATTAAGTCACGCTGTTCGCGGAATAAGTGTCATGATGATGATTCAATATTCAAACACCATAACATATTATGAATTCGAGGAACACAGCGCGTCTGAAAGTTGTCATGGCGGCAATGACTAATCTATGTTCAGCTTAAGAATGACCTGGCCCTCCAGCACAGAACATTGATAAAGGATTTATCGATAGTGTCGGTAACTTCTCATCGTTCCCGAGCACGACTGCAGATCGCTAACAAACAAAAAACAGTTCACGTCAACTAAATATGCTTATTTTTGTTGACGTGATCTGTTGTTGGGTCACAGATAGGCGTTAATCGTGTGTAGAATGTAGATAGATAATGTGCTGAATAAAATTTCAAATAGTTGGTGTTGATCAGTTTTATTTTACAGGTGGTACACAAACCTGGACGCACAGTGATAGTAAATTTTGTTTGACATATTATTGGCCTAATTATGATATCGATCAAAATTTTAGGAATGTCGATCATAATATTGATGAACTCGAGGATAATAATGACGTTTCATTGACGTTTGCCGTTTAAGTGAATCGTTTGGGGATTTTTTTTTTAATGGCGATCATGTCATTTTCGGGTTTTAGCCGATTTGATGAATCTGATACCACATAAAATGCAATATGTACTCGTATATTGTAATATTGTCACCATCGTTATTTAAATTTATATAAATTTTCTTCAATTTGTATTTGTAGATAGATAATAAGAATAGAATTTAATAAAACAATTTCATGAATTAATTTAAATACTGGATTTGAATGTGTTAACGTGGATACCAAGTCGCGGAGAAAGTGGTGGGGAAAGGGGCAGGACATGCGCGCTTACAGGACGTTCTTAAGTTGGACAAAGAATAGATAAGTAGCCCAGAAAGCAGAATATCATTGCCTTAAAATCTTGGTAGCAACGATAACCTTTGTGTTCTTTTTAAATGTATTTTTTTATAATTAATATTGTGTTATTATTTGTGATATGATGAGTAAATTTAATAATATTTTTAAATTGTTAGAATACCTCTCTGATTTATGATGATCGTTCGAATGTGGAAATTTTAGCCATCGGGTCAGTCCACTGTGAGTCGACATGAATGTTTCTGTTATCCCATATCTATGGATCAAATCCTTACTGAAATATTCAGATTAATTTTAAAAACATTTTAGTCAACTATATTCGAATCAACTTTGCAATTTTTTAATGTTGTATAAATATACTAACCCTTTAATGTCTTTGGACGTGATATTCTGAGAGAACCAATCGGTGACCTTTGCGTCCATTACCAAGGCCTGAATCAAATTGCGGTCACCTAGAAATCAATATATGTATTATGTAATTCAGAAGAATATTTTATTTACTCCAGAAAAAGTGTCAACTGTTTTTCTTTCGGACTACTTCACCCCATGCTAAACTTCAATCAGTCAATGTAACATGCCAATACGATCAAACACCAAAAATATTATAATCACATAAGCGGAAACACTATGGCAATTAAACACAACATCAAACCTTAATCACCAATCAGATATGGATGGTTAAATACTGTAAAACCACTGAATATTGAGATACTTAACAGAAAAAAATGGCATTTAACATTGTGCTTAAAAAGTGAGGTATGTTCAGAAAATCAATCTAACCAAATCCAATGTGACACATTACAATCAAATCAAATACCTGTTGTGTAGAGATGCTAGATATTACAAAGCACAAACATGCAATGAAGTATCAAGTGCTGTTAATTTTTTTATGGAAATAATTAATTTTGAAAAACGAAGAGTCTTTAATAAGGAACTCCAGCGAAAAATATAATGGCTTCAAAAAAATATGTTCGTATAGATCAGCAAATGCCGATTCTGAATATATAACTTTTATTGTATATAATTATACGTGGATTTTATAAATCGTTATATAAAAGTGAATTAAAAACTATACCATCAAAACACGATGTTCTGTTGGTACCACTGCTTCTGACGTCACATGCGCAATTTTCAAGTCCACCTATAACTAGATAACGTTTTACCAGCTGTTTATCATGCTGATAGATTATAATTTCGCGGTTTACGGTGTTCATTTCGCTCGTAAAATCATTATGTTTGTTTATTGCGACTATTTGAGAGTTTTTGCTTAAAATTAAAATATATTAACGAATTTGTCTCCGTAATAATTTATACCCTTCTACATTACAACATCATTATTGGCAGTTTCTTTGGTGATTATTTCTTCGGTGACTCTGGGAGGAAAAGATTTCTAATGATACCTCAAATCTATTATTTCTTATGATGCGTAACATATTTACTTTTATTTCAAGCCATTAAAGGTACGACAACCTATACAAAATTGCATATTTCTCTCGCAAAACTATCTACTGTCATTTTTTGTCAAGTCCGTGACAGGCGCATGCGTGGAAAACGGCCATAAGCTTATTAACGCAAGCGATTTTAATTTCCCTTTCATACATAATTCAAAGCACTAAAGATTAAAATCGCATCCAAAAATTCTAGCCAGATGGTACAACGTTCAAGAGGAATAGTTCTGTATCATTCCCGTTTTCTGTGATATTTCCTAATATTGATATATTAGTCTGTCGATATGATGTTATTTATGGTGGGTCCTTTTTTCACATCATTTCTGCATTGATTGATTAATTTTTCTGCCATTTACTTTCGCATTATGAATTCTCCTTACATTCCTATTTTTTAAAGTGAATACCGCACAAGAGTCGCAACTGTCCGAAGCCAGTGGCACTATGACATCCCTTATTGGGTGGGGTATGTTATAAGGGTAAAAGGTATGGGGAGGGGAAGGCGATGGGGAAGAGGAAGGTGGGGAGGTACCGGGCGAATCAGATCTCAGCACTAAGCACGGCTAAAGCCATTTCAAGCATCTTTTACGTTGGAACGCACCATAAATATACTATATATATTTTTTTTTAACGAATTAATTGTAAAACGACGAAGATTAATTAAATTAAATTTACATGCGCACGCTGGGAATTAAACCGAGTCGAGATTAAAAAATTTTAAAAAATGAATTAAATTTTATTAAATTTCAGCAATGAAAAAAAAAGGTCATTGAGAAAAAAAAACATTTGTACAGCGTCCTTTAGGTGATTTTCGCCAAAATGGCCAAAAATATAAAAATCATCAAAATATTATTATTGTTATTATCACGTACCAAATCATTACTCATTAAATATGAATACCAAAATATCGTTTAATATCTCGGAACGGTCAGAACGCTAATATATGTGGACCCGTTATCGATATATCTGATATGCGGCGGTATCATAATACGCATTTCTGTTACCAACATGTTAGGTTATGGCCTAGTCTTCCTGTTTAGTTCTTAAAAAGTGAGCTATGGACTTTCTTTGAACGCTGATAAATTGTTAATTAGTTGCGGATATGAATGTATTTTTGCACTTTGGTACAATTCACCTACATTAGTAATAGTAAAAGCAGTTAAATTTGAGTATAAAGTTCTCGAAGTTTCGTATGGAATGCATCCAATACCGATTACCGTCTATTGAACCGCCAATCCGACTGCTCGCGTGACGTCACACCCAACAAGCGATAGATTTCGTGCGTTTTGGTGGGCTTTAAAAAATTGAAACTTTAACAATTATTTTAACCATGAAAACGGACTTCAAAAAAAATTAAAAAGGCAGAAAGTTAAGTTAGGATGTCAACATTAATAATTTATTTTTTTTAAATGGAATGGAATTCCTTATTAAGACATGGGTTTTCCAAGAAGATTATTTAAATGTATATATAAATGTTATGTACGTTTCCTTGGAAAAAAACGCAGGTTAATTTCCTTATCGCGATTTTTTTTTTTGATAAATCTACCAACTTTAGTGAATTCTCCACTTCATTGACGACATAAAAACTAATGTGCACATGAATAAGTGGTACGAAATCCATTCCATAGCATTTATGGTTACTCACTGAAACGTGAATCCTTTTCCTTTTTTGTGAATATTTTCAGAATCATTCTCGTGTCAACATTACCTTCAATTTTCCAACATTTGTGCATTTCTGTAACGAACTTATAAATAATCAAAAAATTTAAACATTTAAATTAAGGGAGTCAGGAGCTTCTTCCAGAACAACACACTAAAACACAAATGGGGAAAAAACTTGATAAAAATAAACATTCGCGGTTCCAGTTGATTTTCAACAAAATACAAACGATGCACCATGCACCAAAGAACTAAGACCAATACAATAAATTAAACTTTAAAATATTTATCAAGATGCACTCGGAGTACACAACTTCACAGTAGCGGAGTACAGCACAGGCGTTATAGAGCTCTCTGAAATATGTGTAGATACCTGCTGCCTGGGACATTTCAGTACTATCCTCCATTTAAGAAATTAACCAGCGAGTTCCGGGAACGTAAGACTTTTTAAGCACCTGATGTATAACTTACAACGCGTGTGTTCAGAGGGCTTGACAGGCCAGTGCCACCCTTGCTGCCTCAGACGTTCCAGGAAGTACATCAGCTCATTTTCTGGAGATGTGAAGGACTTCTGGTGATGACGGCAGTATATCCTGGAAGGAATAACAATTTAAAGAAGAATTATGAAGACGTTAGATACCTACCTGTGCTATGCGATAAAACAATTTGGTCTAGTTCTTAATCATACAAAAGAAACGCTTATTAACTGTTTTCCAAGACATTTTGACTCCTTCTATCAACAGCATACTCGACCGCGTATTTCCGTTTGTGTCTTCAGTTGGCGACTATGCCATCCCAAAATCAGCACGAGCTTGTTGTACGATATCTGGCTACGAAACCGTGTCCAGTTGAATGCCAATAACGCACCGGTTTGAGATGCAAAACGTATTTCCGTTTGTGTCTTCAGTTGGCGACTATGCCATCCCGAAATCAGCACGAGCTTGTTGTACGATATCTGGCTACGAAACCGTGTCCATTTGAACGCCAAAAACACACGGGTTTCCGATTGCGTGTTCCGTAGGCCAAAGTAAAGTGTTCTTTTACACGGATATTAACATTCTATGAAGCATTAGAAATAAGGAAAGCCAAAAACACCAATAGTAGACTGATAAATAATCAAATAAATTGAAATAAAAGTCCAATCCTTAAATATTCCCAATAAACAAAGTACACATCCTTCCCGGTCAGCAGGTACCTGCTGATCTCCCACCCTTGGCCCTTCACTCGTCTGTTTGTATCAATCTATAATACATGTGCATCTTAGTTCATAGTTTAGTTGTATACTGCCCTGAAGAAGCTACGGTAGTAGCGAAACCCGGTCGGCTAAAGTATAAATAAAAGTGATGTAAACAAAGTTATTGTTTTAATTTTTAAATTATTATTTTTGTTTAATACAATGTATTAATTATTTGTTTTTTATCATTTTGATTGATTTTATTTGCGCTAACCGAACACACAAACGGAAACCCGTGCATTATTGGAGTTCAACTGGACACGGTTTCATAGGCAGATATCGTACAACAAACCTGTACTGATTTCGGGATGGCACAGTCGTCTACTGAATACGAAAACGGAAATACGCTACCCGGACAGACATTATCACTCTGCCGTACGTGCGCCGTTGCAGATTTTCACCCATTTCTTCGTAATACATCACATTACAGGCTATGTTCTAGATTCTAAGGCATTTACTTGAAAAGTCCCACCATTCTGGATGTATCCGCCAATGCTGTCCTCTGAAGTAGTGCGTGGCGTTGTTGCCCTTGAGCCGACTACGGTGGATGTCGTCCTCAGGCTTCAGGGACAGGCGATGCAGACCGTATGGCTCCGGCAAGGCCACCACCAGACTGAATGGCGAATGCATTATCTTAGTCCAGAAATATTGCCGTCTGATTCGGGACACGCGTCTCTGGAAGAATTTATTACAGATACATAGTAAGTGAAGAGCCACGAGAAGGGGAACAGCTAATCTTCACTTATCTTTGGAAATTGTTTTATTTAATGTATATATAAAGACATTGTTTTACTGACCATTTTATCAAAATGGTATTTCACTTGCATCCATTTTTCGCCAGTAGGTTCATTGATAATATCGCTGCGGATCTGAAATCAACAATGAGACGGTTGGTTTCTTTTATACCCATTGAAGTACGAGTGTCTATGCATACGTTGCATACACAGAAAGCTTTCATTTCTTTACTTCACCACTGGTATATGGTACATTCATTCACACAACGTAACATAAAGTAATGTCTTGCGTTAAATTAATTAAATCCTAATGAAATTCTGACTAATGTGGCGCAAATTTCATGAGAAACTTGACGTTGAAAGAAAGCTCATTGAATAAATTCAAAGTTTTGAAATGTGGCTGTACAAGAGATTGCTGAACGGTATTGGTCAAAAACGAGCAGGTATAGGTAGGTAATAAAGAAACCCGACTAGGAAAGTGAACCCCTGAAACTATAAAGAGAAGAACATTGGCGATGAAAGGAGTAGAAGGCCGAATAGAAATGTAGGAGTTTTTCGTGACTGAGGAACATCTGTTAGCGAACGGGTATTGAGATGTCCGGGTTGGCTGAGCACTGGGAAAAGTTTAGCTAAATGGTCCCCGACATACTTTAAAGGTACCCCAAAGAAGCAAAACATAATTATGATACGTAAAGATATTTTATAGTGCATCACAGTATAGTTACCTGTACGAGCTCTGGATTAAAATCCCTCGGACCGCGATTATCGTCCATCAGTTCCACTTCCAACATGTCTACACTATTATAGCTAGCCTTTAGTATTTCTTTGAACTGTAACAAAACTGTCAAATATTAGTTGAACAACTCTCAGTTAACTCAGAGTATTGACTGATCTGTACTTACAGCTGGTCTGAGGTCCGGGTGAGTCAAGATGAACCCATTGTTTGTGACTATAAATGCGTATCCATTCACTCCCAACTAAAAACAAGCAAATTAAATTAAAATATCCAAACTATAATGTTTATACGAAATAATTTTATTAAATGTGAGCCACTTTACCTGATAGGGCATCATGAGGGCTTTAAAATCATCGATAGGGACATCGGTTCCTGCTGCTCCTAGTATTTTTGCTACCCGAGACTGTTAGGATAAAATCATTCAGTAGGTATGTAATACATAATTAAAATAGATGGGCTGCGAGTATGAAGCAAATAACTATTATCAAAGGTGGAATGGTAATCGGGAGACTAAATCTCTACGAAAGCTATTAGGCTATCTGGGGCCTAAGTCTGTATCTTTTGCATTAGCTAACGCAAGTTAAATCGGCCATGAACAACACATTTTGACAGTTTGGTAGTCCGTATCGCGCTAACAAGCTAAAGTTTGCGTTTACGTTAAGAGACAAATCCGTAACGCGAACGTAAAAGACGACTTGGCGTTTATGGAAACTGTCAAAATGTATTGTTTATGGTCAATTTAACTTGCGTTAGCTAAGGCAAAAGATACAGACTTAGGTCCCTGATGTAGATAAGTTTGTAGGTCTCTAAATTATTTTAGGTATTTTTTTGGTAGCACAATGGTGGACTTACAACATTATCCCTTTTATCGAACACAGGCATGGACACGGAGGTCATCAGCGTGTATTTCTTCGAGTCTCCTGGATCTTGATCCTCCATCTAAACATGACCGACAATGCATTCACTATAGAGATAACATGTCTGCACATAAAATATAACACAACAAAGCGCTTTGTCAATGCTGAAAATGGTGAACGGGAGTGAAAATCCAATAATGTTTTGCTTCTCTTGATTTTAGGTGGTGCTACTTATTTATTTATTATAGCATGTTACACAATCACTGGAACCAATAATGTTTCCCTTTACTTAAATCTGCGGATAGTTGCTCTCACTTTTTATTAAAGCGTGATGTAAAATATATCAGTATAGTTATCATCCATCGATAAGGAATCAATAATATTTTACTTCAACTCGCTTCGCCTACTAATTGAGAGCAGTTATTGAAATTTGAAAACGTTACTGAATAATTAATAGCGCCTATTAAATTACAAACTTACCATCTTTCTCTTAAGGGCGTATCTTTTATCCTTGTCCTTGATAAAGTAAGAATGGAAGGTGGAAGCGTTCATCTTCACACTCATCCTAATACTCAGGTCTCTCTGCTCTTCCGACTCCATCATCTCCCACAGGTGGTCACTCATTAGAGGATCCTAAGAAAAGAGGTCAAGAAACTTGATTGACTTGAAAATAAAATCCGACTGGCATCGCGTCCATTCTCTCGCTTCACTGAGGCTGACGCGATAAAAACCAAACTTGAGTATAAATGTAGGTAATCTCACCCTGCCCAACGTAGGACATCTCCCGTGCTCCATTTACTTCCGCGGGGAAAAATCTGCTAATACGTTTATAACAGACCTCGTACATTATTATGAATATATAGAAATGTCATCGTGGATAATATCAATGTGATAACATAGCTATAATCTTATATTTAATCATTGAAGAAAATAATTTACCGCTTTACCAAGATTTTGTCAATATTATTCACCATTTTTAATCCCATGTTAATGGCAGCTATCTTTATGATGATTACAAAGTTCTTCGCAAACACAATTGCAAACTAGACAGTGTCTAACTGTCTGACAAAATTTTGAATTTGAGATATGATATCGATGAAGATGATATAAATTAAACTGGTATCATTAGCTACGTTGGTAAAGCGGTTGCCACGGATAGGCAGAGGTCCTGGGTTCGAGTCCCAGATCCGACTGAAATCTTTTTATTTTCTGCTGTTTTTTTCCCGTTTCATGTTTCATTTAGGTTATGTTAATATTATTTTCTTCAATGATTAAACATTACAATGAGGTTTTTAAATCTCAATAAAAAGAATTAAAAATTTAATATAATCTTATATCCTTTGGAAAACGATCCCCAAATAGAAATGGTAACCAAAAATTGATTATAAAATTGTTATCTGTATCATGCACCATATTATGTACTACGCAATTTTATTTTATGTATTTCATACATTTTTACGTCATCCGAAATTTAAAAACACGTTGTTTTTTTAACTACATCATGCAGTCGTATTATATTATATTATGCTCTTGTTATTATGTATTATTTAACTTATCTGTGTCATTATTATACATGTATATCATAAAAAAATATGTTGCACTTATATACCTACTATGTATCATGTTATTTTTTTTGTTAACTTATAATTTTTTTTTTTTCTCTATTGTACACAAAATCATGTAAAATTTTCAAATATGTAAAAGCCCACCAGAGCGTTGATAAAAATAAGAGTAAATCATTGAGTAGATGGTAAAAAGCAATTAAAATTACGCCTGATTTCAGCTGGATAAAGAAAAAAATACTCGAATCGCTGCGGGACTGTATTACATAAAATATGTCTTTATTTAGGAATCGATTATTTACTTTTATAGGTACTCACAATGGCATCAGCGTACACCTGTGTCCACGTGACGGGGTGTTTATCCCCCCAACTCACCAGGGGCCTGGACATCACGGGCA
The DNA here is from genome assembly GCA_022606495.2 of Halesus radiatus. Classification (NCBI taxonomy): domain Eukaryota; kingdom Metazoa; phylum Arthropoda; class Insecta; order Trichoptera; family Limnephilidae; genus Halesus; species Halesus radiatus. The sequence goes on along the minus strand of JAHDVE020009740.1, from coordinate 370,158 downwards.
AATATTTCAGCACCTGCTCCCGAACCTCGGACATCGAGCTCAGGCGGACAAAGAAACCCCGGTTGGCGCAAGCCATCCATTTCACCTCACGAATATCTGCCACCTGGTGATTGTAACGGTTCAAATATTACGTAAACAAATTAGATATCATGATGTTGTCCATTTTCTGAAACAATCTGCTAACATAAAAAGAATCTTCCAATACGTGCTGTGGTTACAAAAGGCACTTTTTAGCAAAATGTTTTTTTGCAAAGTCTTTAAATTATCCGAATTGGATGACAATTAGAATAAAATTGAAACGATTAGCTCGATGTTATTTATATCAACATGTTAACGATGTGAGGTTCTGTCGACCGATGTAGATATTTCCATCATACCTATAATGGCAGGCAAAGTTGATTAATGAATAAGAGATCTACAACAGGAAAAGGGGACACTCCAGCCAGCTCCAACAGCTCCAAACCAGGATCAGCACAGGGACAGAGTGAATCACAACACGACTTGATTATGGCTGAATTACGAAATATAAAAAACGGAACTGGTTTGCTTTAAGAACGTCCAGACACAGGTGGCAGCAATATATAATCAATTTACAGAATTTAAAGCCTTCCTATCGTTTTTTTAATAATAAAATGGAGGGAATGAAGGAATTTTAAAAATATCTATGGAAAAATTGATAACCATAAATTATGTGCAGCTAAAAAAAATTTGGAATTCTAAGGCAAATTAATTTTGCTAGAGTTTAAAATGGGTGAACAAAATCGGAAAAAAAATGGAGATGAAATTAGGGGCAGATCGGAGTTAGAAGGAGAAAACTTGGAAAACATTATGTTTAACATAAGCAAAGTAATTAAAACTACCACCCATTGCGTATATCTCTAATCAAGTCGGGAATATTCCCAATAATTTAAAACATTCAATTTTCATAAAAATGGAGACAAATATCAGGTACAAAATTACCGACCGATATCTCTGCTAAATTCTGTCTCCAAAATTATCGAAAAGAACCGTCCCAACCTATACGAGTACATTGGAAATAATAAAATCATCTCTAATAGACAATACGTTTTCCGACCAGGATTAGGTACCGAAATGCTATTGGTAAGCTGGCAAAAATCATCCCCAATATTAACGACGGAGGTAGTAAATGAATCGCACTCTTCCTGGATCTCGCCAAAACTTTTGAAACATTCTTACACAAAATTCTTTTGAAAAAAACTACACTTCATCGGTGTGCAGAGTCAAGTACTTAAATGGTTGGGTTAAAAATTAGACAACAGGAGCCAAAGAGTGAATATTAGTGATGTTCTAAGCGATCCAGCCAACATTAAATTTGGTGTACCACAAGGAAGTACTGTAAGGCCTATTTTATTTAATATTTATATTAATGATCTTTGTAACGGTAACCTTTCCGATCACATCATCACCTTTGCAGATGATACAGTCTTGTTCTTTGAAGGAAAAATCTGAAAAGAGGTTCGTGGAAAAGCTGAAATCGGCATAAACAAGGTCATACATTAGCTAGACAATAATATCCTTACACTAAGCATTGATAAAAATAAATTTATACATTTCAGATCAACTCCAGCGGGACAACCCAGGGAAATACTAAACATTATTTATACATTATTGCAATGACCGAACTATATGTACTGGTATTAACTTAGAATTTGCGGATGGTAAAAAGTGTCTGGGAATCATAATAGATAAATTTCTGAGATGGGACAAACATCTCAAGTCAACTTCCACAAAGGTCAGAAAACTTACTCACATATTTATGTCTATTAGAAATATTATCTGTGTAAAAGATCTGAAACTAATATACTATCCCATGTGCAGTTCTCTACTAGAATATGCTTCCTTGGGATGGGGAGGATGTGCCAAAACAATATTGGATCCACTAGCAAAATCGCTATGACATGACTGCTTTTTATTAGTCATCCTTAAACTGGTGGTTAAATCCTGGTACCCCAGTGACGTATTATTTTAAGAAATACGAGTTCTAGATATAATACGTAAGAAAAATTATATTACACACACAAAAAAAAACGTCACCACTTCCCATCCATAGACTACTATCACGACACCGTTCCACTCCAGAAGTAATCCAATAGTTCCACCTACTATCATTTCATCCCTTGCTCAAAGGCAATTTTCATACTTTGGTTCAAAACTGTTCAACATCATATCAAACAGTAAAATTGTTCTGCGCAAATTGGTCAATGATTCTCTTCTTGATTTAGGGAGAATAAAAAGCGAACTGACGCTAATTAATAATAATAGTTACATACATTTTTAAATAAATGCACGTAATAATAATAATAAGAGTTCATTTATATGGCGCAGTTTTGTGAAGGTTCACCTCAAGTGCATACATACATACCCTCCAGAATTTTTTAATCAGCTTTCGAAATACGTATTAAAATAATAAAATGGATTGGACCATTTGTATTTGCCATTATTGCTTCGGTATTATTTGCTTCTTACAATTTGACGAATGTTATCAGTTCTGTGATTGCTAATCACAATTCTGGAATCAACTCCCATGTACCTAGTAACTAAATTTATCTAATTTTATTATGTTTATTAAATTTCTACTCTAGGTTATATTCTTTACTTTTAATTTTTTTTTCTTATACATTTATATTATGAGTAACTTACTTATTTATAAATTGAGCTTGTCAATTTGACTGTCCTAAAACGGGAACTTCCCAGTTGGATAGTCAAAGTGTTCTTACTTTAAAATATTTTTTGAAACTAATAAATAAATAAAATTAAAAAAGGAAGGCAGTTTTCCGTAAACTTTAACAGTACTTTGAAATATACCAGGTGAAAGACAGCACTTATTGGGGCTATGACTCAAGAACGTAATATAAAAATGCCCAACATCACCAAGTATGATATAGACCTAGAATATAAAGTAAAAACTATCAGACTTTTCAATAAATCATTGGAGCAAGTAAAACGGATTATTTAAAAAACTCATACCTCTCCACCAATTAAGTAGGTGAACACTCGAACGGGTATCCTTGGTCTCTCACGCCAGTTGTACGTCTCGAACACGTCTTTAAAATTGTAAGGAACTTCATCAGAAATCAGGTAGATGGCTTGGTTGCATTGGGCTCCTTGCCTCTTGTCCCTGTACCTCTCCAGAAGCTCGAAGGCGGTGGCCAAAGCCAAGGGGAATTTGGTTACTCCGTTCATTTCGGTTTTGGACAATTTCTTTTTAAACTCTCTTTTATTTACTATGGTAGCCTGAAACAACAGTACCACTATGTATTATCTTGATCACATACAGTTAATTTAATTTTATTTATTTATACTTGCATTACGTAAATATTTTTAATTGGCAATCTCTTCCAACCTAGTTTTTGATAGGTGTTTAACTCATGCTGTTAATACTATGATTAAGTTAATCTTTAAGTTGGAGAAAGGAAATAAAGGGAATTAAGGTGGGTGAAAATGAAGTGTCACGCTGGTGGAAAAAGAAATACTATTTTTAGACTTGAAGGTGGTATTTGAGAGCAAGCCGTACATCAGAGGGCAACTTTTTCCAGAGACGTGATGCTTGAATTGCGCTAAAATTCATTTATTAATTTATTTTTATTTACAGACATTTTTTATAATATTGCTGTGTACGCCATGGTACCGACCCACCGGATTTCAGTTGGCAAGCCTGGACCGACTGGGCTTGAACATGTAACCGTGCTAATAAACGTCTTAACAAATAAACCCTGTTTCTTATAAAAATGACAGACATATTGAGTATAAGCAATATTTTATTATATTAAAAGATGTGTAGGAATGTATGAACGACTTGGACCATTTATAGAAGTGGATCTGAATTTCAAGCTAATAACCCTTGAAATTCAAAGAAAGCAAAGGCAAACAGAGAGTTCAATTTCGTATGGATAGTGATTACTACTTACTACCTTCATTTAATATTCTTAAGAATACCATAGGGAAAGGAAAGCGTACTTTTAGTGTTTCAAATTATATAGTTCTCACCTGTACAAGCATATCAGAAAAGCAGGGCACCACTTCTTTGGAGACATTGCTGAACGTGAAGATATTGACAAAGTCATTATTCCCCAGGGTGTCCAGGATATTAGATGCAATGTGGTTGGCAATATCCCTCCTATGTCCTGTCATAGAACCAGAGGTGTCCACAAGGACTATGACGTCTTTTGCTCCAACTGCCGCTTCGTTGTACCATTCGCGGAGCCTACAGTCGTACAAGTCCGCGGGTTCCTGATCCCACATTATTGCTGAACAATTAAATATCATTTAAAATAGCCTCATCTTCATAACCGAATATATTTTTGCTTCGTTAGTGATATGCCGGAATGTTTCGGTGGTACATTTAAACAAAGTACAGTAAAAAATGCAATCAAATCTTTGGCATTCAATTTATGTGAGAATTGAATTTAGATACTTCCTCAAATGGAACTAGATGCACAGAACCTATGCAAAGAGGGTTAATCTTTTCCCATGAATAATATTATTTAAAAATACCTGGATAGTGCCTCAAAAATCCCGTGGAACTGCCGAAGTACTGCCAGTAGAGCGACGGATCAGCTCTGAAATTACTTTTGAAGACAGCATCCAAACTCTCAGACCTCCGAATCCCGTCCATCACATCGTCGGCTAGGAAAAATGATCTCATGTAAGTTTCTTGCGTTCAGTTTTTTTATGTAGCAATGCCTAAAATATCTACATAATAAGTCGTTATGTGGCAGGTGGCACAGTTTACATTGCTACCCCATAGTATCAAGCTTAAAAAATATATTAATTTATTTTTACACCATTCTGCAAAATTTGGATAATCTAGGTACTTATGTCTTTAATTTCTTCTCATTCTGGAGTTGTTTTCATTTATTTAATCCATGTTATTATGATTAGCAGGCAGTTTAAGTTAAACCATGTATGGTTATAAGCTTGGAGTAACAACAGTATCCTCCAAGGTTGTAAGATATTTCCTAACTTTGTTCCATGTCCTTGAAGTGACCTTTACCGTAAAGGGCGCTATGATGCATAAATAGACAAGTATTATTATTGTGATGGCCAAGACACATGTAATATATTATAATGAAGTCGTTCAAACATCCCAATATAGGTTAATGAGATATTATATATATTTACATAGAATATAATTGATGGATATTGTGACTAATATTCCCATGTCCACTCACACTGAACGAATGAGAGATTACAGGGGGCTATCAGAGGCAGGAATACCTTTTAGGCCACCAATACGTCAATTAATTAATGGTCCCACGAAGTTTTTTAATTTTATTTTTAAATGTACCTACATACCTTCGTCATATACATCTACCGGCACATGCACACTGCTGAAGCTCAAGTTGACCAGCTTATTCCCAAAGTGCGGGTGCGGAGTGAGTACTATCTGCTGCTCCTTGGGACCAGTCTTGCCGTCGGGGGCTGCGGTGCTGGGGGTGTGGGGCTCCACGATCATCTTGCTGTTCCAGTAGTGGAACTTAGAGGGGGCTCCGGGGGGGGTGCGCATGGTCTCCGCGGCCTCCGTGATCCTCCTCACGGCGTTGACCTTCTGCTCCATCATGCTGCTGATGTCTACGGCCATTTGTTCCACCAGCCTCTTGCCATCGCGTACCTCTATCTGGCCAGTTTCAAAGCTCTGAAAAAAATGTATTAACGTATTTTTAACAACATAAATAGAATAGTCCAGCCTCCCGTGAGCTAGACGAGTCCGAACAATTACATAGCGATAGTTGAACAATAACGGATATGTCCAAAAATATATTTATTGTTTTTGTGTTTAATTCGTAGAACTCTATTTACTTTTTTAATTTTATGTAAATCAAATTTAACAATGTTATTATTTTAAGTTCTGCAAGAATTTTAGTTTTTTTTATTATTGTGACAGCTGTTTCGGGGTACAAATCAAATGCTTACAGAAACTAACAATAACATTATTAAAATTGCTTTATATTAAAATAAAAAATTAAAAATAGTTTATTTTTTTAAAGTCCGAATATATTATTACACTTACGAATTATTTAATATCCTTTATTTTGTTTTTTTGACGGTTTAATTATTTATTTGCTAGTTTAGAATATGCGTTGTGCGTTATGTGGACTATCTGGACGACCCCATTGGCCATCAAATCATTGTATTAGAAATACACAAAAAAATGTGGTGATGGAAAGTTTCTGCCCCTACACATTGTGATCGATGGGGTGACACATTCTTTGGAATTAAAATTTTCACTGTCGGTCTTGAAATAGTCAGCAACCTTACAATCTTGGGCTATTATTATGTGTTAGTTCATAAAAAATAACGAATATTCGGCATCTACCACTGGCGAGTAATCCATGAATCTGCATAAACCGCGATCCGAAGCCAACGGCAAATATGTCAGCCAACGATGTTTGCTTTGGATTCGGATCGCGGTCTATGCATAGTCATGGATTACTTGCTAGGTGTAGAAATTTTCTTTATATGTATTTGTGATATTTATTATTGTTAATTATTCGTAAAAGAAAAGCTTAACACGACTGTCATCGTCAATCCGTGTACTTTCGCAGTCGAGTTTGGGCAGAGAAAACGCGGAGTGCTACAAGCCTTACTATCTGCTGCAGTTCTCATAGAAAAAAAACGAAACAAAACGTCAGTCCATGTATTTCGAATAACAACTGGTTGTAGCAGCTCGTGTGTTCCCTGCCTTTTTATTCGCTGCTGTAAGTGACGAATAGCAGAATTTGCATGTCAAAAGGTGCTGTGAGCAAAATGCTAAACATACGAGTACGTAGTAAATGGGGCACAACGCATAACTAAGAATTTACAGAGACACCTGGAGCCTTTAAAAATAAGGTGGTTTGGTGATGTCGAAAAGTGGAATGCTCAGTTACTAAGAAGAGCCAGGAATAACAATTTAAGGCTTCATCACGATAAGCCAGGGATTGAAAACAAGATTACATTGCTAAACAAACCAATAACTGGCACCTGGAGAAACTGATCACTGGTAAAGTGGAAACCAGAAATATGCAAATAAAGATTTCTGATGCATTGGAATGATCAAGTTACAAAGGCCTCCTTTACGCTAGCACAGGGCCGTGAGGATTGTGGGAGCCTAGTTCATCAGGGCACTCAACAATTCTAGAAAACGTATCTCTCAGTAAATTCTTAATTGGTATTCAAGCGTGACATTATGTGTATTCATGACTAATAATACTATGCTGTTACGTACTTCTTGGACGTCTTTTCTTCTTGTGATGTAATCTCCCAAGTGCCATAAATCTGCCCCCAACTTTTCTGCCCAGGAACGAACGCTACAAGTAAAAAAGGTGGAAATTAAATACGTCTCAATTGGAATAGAAATTAATTTATACTACGTAAATCTAAGGCGCAGTCCCTCTGCACAATTTATACTACCCATAATAAAAAAAAAAACGTAATAAAAAATTATACAAAAACAAAGCTTTTTCAAATTAAATGAAATTTCAAATCACTTTGGAGATACCTATCTATATAATAATAAGATATACTCGTACAAAGCATTTAGAATTGTAGCATCACTATCCCTAAATTAGTTCAAGTTCAAGTGGGTAATTAAAGGTTTGAAATAGTTATTATTTTAAATAAACCATGGCTTGTACCATTAATACAACAAATTAAATGAAATTTCAAATCACTTTGGAGATACCTATCTATATAATAATAAGATATACTCGTACAAAGCATTTAGAATTGTAGCATCACTAACCCTAAATTAGTTCAAGTTCAAGTGGGTAATTAAAGGTTTGAAATAGTTATTATTTTAAATAAACCATGGCTTGTACCATTAATACAACAAATTAAATGAAATTTCAAATCACTTTGGAGATACCTATCTATATAATAATAAGATATACTCGTACAAAGCATTTAGAATTGTAGCATCACTATCCCTAAATTAGTTCAAGTTCAAGTGGGTAATTAAAGGTTTGAAATAGTTATTATTTTAAATAAACCATGGCTTGTACCATTAATACAACAAATTAAATGAAATTTCAAATCACTTTGGAGATACCTATCTATATAATAATAAGATATACTCGTACAAAGCATTTAGAATTGTAGCATCACTAACCCTAAATTAGTTCAAGTTCAAGTGGGTAATTAAAGGTTTGAAATAGTTATTATTTTAAATAAACCATGGCTTGTACCATTAATACAACAAATTAAATGAAATTTCAAATCACTTTGGAGATACCTATCTGTATAATAATAAGATATACTCGTACAAAGCATTTAGAATTGTAGCATCACTATCCCTAAATTAGTTCAAGTTCAAGTGGGTAATTAAAGGTTTGAAATAGTTATTATTTTAAATAAACCATGGCTTGTACCATTAATACAACAAATTAAATGAAATTTCAAATCACTTTGGAGATACCTATCTATATAATAATAAGATATACTCGTACAAAGCATTTAGAATTGTAGCATCACTATCCCTAAATTTGTTCAAGTTCAAGTGGGTAATTAAAGGTTTGAAATAGTTATTATTTTAAATAAACCATGGCCATTAATACAACAAATTTTAGAAATTTATTTTGGACATATACATAAGTAATACAATAAGTATCATCGATTATTGTATTATTTTTACTTCCTTGTAAAATTGTTAACCTCGATTCAGGCTTAGTACCGGTGAGCTTAATAAATAGATTGTACAATAAATTTCAAATGTGAAGAAACAATAAATAATCAGTTTAGACATACGGTTTAGTGATTTATGTAGTTTAGTGGTGCAGTTTAGAAATTTGAACGTAAATCTAAGGCGCAGTCCCTCTGCACATCCCCAAAGATGACATAGGACATAGGTGTCGATTAAGAGAATAGAATAACAACAATGAGAAAAGTTTGAAAATTTGTGACGTGTCAAGTAAGTAATAAATAATTTGTAAAAACATTTTAGGTAACCACAATTTTATTTGATAAAATTGAATTAGAATGATTTATAAAATTCCGATTTTTTAGATAATCTTTAAATCGATCAATAGAGAAAATTACAAAAATTACTACATCGTTCGTAATATTTTGAAAAGCATACTCACAGGCTAAATTTAACGGTTTCCTCTTCATTGTACGTAGGCTCCAGTGGAGGAAAAACAATTAAAATTACCATACAAAATAAAATACTTTGCAATCCTTTCTCCATGTTAATTAATGATGTCCCGATCACAGTCTGCCTTAATCCATCGCGACATGTTGACTCCGAGTGGCCCTGGACTGGTTGACGCGACAAGCCGATACTGACATGCAGTTGCGTTGTTCGTTTGCAGATCTTCGCAATAATCAAGATTTTGGGGGTGTTTAACACATTCATGCCACGCTAAATAAAATAACATATTTAAGGCGATGCAATGGGAAGTAATGCAAAATCGTGTGTTTTCGGTTCGGTTCGGTTCGGCCTAAAAATATCATAGATCATTTAATTAAATAATCCAAGTAGAAAACACCTTGGCCTTTCTTATAACTATCCAATTTGTTGGCGTGTCTCTTTATAAGCCTAGAAAAAAAAATAAAGTATCAGACCTAAAAAAAAATGTTTAAAGTGCAAAATCTCCTACTCACAAACTCTTTTTCCGATATTGTCGTATTGTTCATTGTGGCAAATTAAGTTTTTTAGAATATGAATATTTAATATTTATGCCCGAGCCTTACAAATTAAAATAAAACACGCGTTTTGGTGACGTTTTTTTAAGTAAATTAAAACATGCGGCCGATTTTAAGCGGGAATTTCGACCTTGGACAACTTGGCAAGGACCGCGTGATTTCGTTGGAATTTTAGCAAGTAGGTGGCTTTAAAATTAAAATTTGTTCCTGCTTAGATGCTAGAGCCTGAAGCCTTATGCGGTGGCTCTTATATTTTAGTATTCTAACGAGCAAATACCCTGCAATGAAGGCTTTTTTACAGTTGTGACGTTGAAACCCAAAAATAATACAATTTTTTTATATATATTTGGACACTAACAGCCGTTTTTCCCAACCCTACTGATCAACTGTTAGGCCAAAATTTTGGCTCCACACTGTTCAAATGCTCAAATACGCTCTTCAAATACATACATTTAAGATCAATTTAGGATATTGATTTTAGTGGATTAGATTCCGCTCAACAGAGGACTGGTTATAAAAAGTGTCTACAGGGGAAAGAAACGACTTTCTATGAGAGTATTTAATTCAATTTCCTTATACATATATGTATTTATTAAATTATTATGTTGAGTGACGGAGTGACGGCTGTATCATCTTCTAAATGCATTATCAAAAACTTAGACAAAGCTTTCAAAATATGGCCATCACACAATAGATATATTTTCCATTTCTGCAATTTTGTAGAAAACAATATTTTACAATCTTCGAGAATATCTTATATTCCTTACAAATCTTCGATTTGAATCTAAACATAATTTACGATTTTGTTAAGATTTTGAATTATTTCTGGTAGAAAATCATTGTAAAGTTGAATGGCTCCGTACCTACAGTAATTTTCTGTGTGCTTTTTTGTTGTTGTTGAAAATAATATTTCGATAACTTACATAGCACCGTTTATGTGAAAAATCGCCACAAGGGCACTGTAAGTCAACTTACTCATTTTTGAATCCTCGTACAATTATTTTTTTTGAATTATTAAAAAAGATATCAACACTGGGTCTGAGGGGGTCGGAAAACATCCGTATTTTGAATCTGAAACGGCGCCTCTCGGTCTGGTCATGCGCAGTGAGAATCAAAGCCTTTCACGAAGCAAAGTCTGCACACGCACAAGCTCAAAGCTGAAACCACCAGGCTCCTTGCCTAATCTGTGTCCAGACTGGATGGCGCCTCGCGGGGCGCCGCGACGTCGGACTCTACTTAGAGGGGGGTAAGGAAAGTGTTTTACGTTGTCCTTATTATCTTACAATAGAAGCAATTTGGTAGTTTGCCGCTGTGACTCAATATCGATCTTTTAAAACCGTTGTTTAATGATAATGTGATGATACATATAAATAGACGTTGTATTGATTCAAATACCAAGGCAAGTCTGTGTTTTTTTGGAAAAATGGGTCCCATTGATTTAAAATAGTCTAGATTTGTCCCCTTCGCTGCTAACCAAGCTAATTTAATTCGCCTTTTTATTACGGTGCCCTCTTGATGAACTGTTTTTTTTTCTACGACCTCAGATAGCAATAGCTTTAAGGTTTGAACTTTAGGCACTGAACTTTAAACTTTGATCCAATGAACCTGTTAAAACTAACTATCATGTAACTTCTAAATCTACATTTCTTCTTTCATTTTGTATTTCTTTTTAATATACTCTGTTATACTGATTTTATTGTTTAAATCACTACGTTCACTTACATGTACTACCCAAGTCAAAACCTGTAAATGGTCAAATTTATATAACCCTTATATTACAAATTATTTTTATATAAACTGTTGATCTCTCAAATAAATAAATAAAAAAATAAACTAAGAGCTTTGAACTTTTAAACTTTCCTCTTGAACGTTGATTCTTTACTTCTTAACTTCGGCGCTTTGAGATTTTAAGCTTTAAATATTGAACTTTATCTCTTGAACTTTGATCTTTAACCTTTTGAAACTTTGAACAATGAGCCCTGACCTTTAAACATCGAACATTGAACCTTGAGTCTTAAAGCTTTAACTTTTTTTAAATTTCTTCTTCAGACTTTGATTTTTTGCCTCTGAACTTCAAATTTTATATTTCGACCTTCTAAGCTTTAAATATAGTAATTTATTCCTTTAACTTTGACTTTTAACCTTTTGAAACTTTGAACAATGAGCTTGACCCTTAACCATTGAACATTTTGATCTTTGAACTCAGAACTTTGAACTTTGAGCCTTGGGGTGAGTTGGAGAAGTTTGAGCTCTTAAAATTTAACAAAACAAAACGGGTAGAAAGAGTCAAACAAAGATAATATATGGCCAAATAAAAATAGACACTCTTATTTATTTACAATATTTTATTAAGAAAATAAATAAAAAATAACAACAGTACAAACAAATGGGTCTTCTAAAAAGTCTTAGACGGTGCACAATAAAAATTTAAATCGGATAAATGATATATGTTGTGTTTCACACAGTTCATTTAGGATCAAAACTAGTTGATAATGTCGACTAACGTTTATTTAAAATAAATACATAGACAAGTAACCACAATATACGATAAGAACAAATTAACAACTTAATATAAATGCTTTTTAAGGCTGCTCTCTGACGGTCCGGTGAGGAACGAACATTTCACTCGCTACTGGAGACACTGCGCAGAAAAGTCCCACGATGGACTGCGTTGCAAACCGTTACCTTACGTTAGCAAACTTGACTTTTCGGTGCAGTGTCTGCAGTAACGAGTGAAATGTTCGTTCCTTAACGAACCGTCAGAGAGCAGCCTAAAACTACCTAAAGGTATTTTATATTTACAATATTAATAAGGGGTTTTTATTCATTTCCAAGCATTTCATAGATTGATATTTTCATTTCTGATATGTAATAATGTTCTGCTGCAAAATAAATAATATTATCGTTTTTGAGGCGTTCAGTCACCGAGTTTAGACCAAACAAGGAAAAACGTGGGGCGAGATCCAGGGCATTCTGTTCCTGCTCGCCTGGTGTAAACGCCTAATAACACCACAAACAAGTTTAGTGGTGTTTCGATCAATCGAGCGAATACACAACTGCGAGCAAATGGTCGCGCTAGTTAACTTTTGTTGATTTTCTCCCGACCAGAGGTGGCTGCCAAATTCTACAGTGGGGCGCACTTACTATTTTTACAGGATCAACAGTTGTGTACCTTAAAGTATCTGCGGGCTCCGTACAATAGGCCCGGCTTCTGAGAGGCTACCTTTACTCGATAAGCCACTTGTGGGATATTGCGTTCCCTTTTATATGTGATCTCGTTGCTGGGGTCGTGTACAGGTGATGATATGGTTCCACGTCTGGGTCCATTGTAGATGATAAGGGAACGGCTAGATAAGGTGTCCGGGTTCATTGTATTGTTGTTGACACGGTAGATATGTTAAGGTGGAGAGCCGGCTGCATACTATCTTCGGGCCGAAAGCATTCTTTCTATAGTAGGTAACACGCTCTAACTCAGTGTTTTTGTTCGTTTGGTTTAAACGATAATTTTTTTATTAGCGAATGCTTGCTGAGGGGCGTTTTTAGCTGTTAAATTTCCAACACCTAACATGTCTGACGATGAAGACTTAGTAAATAAATGTGATGCTGTTATTGTTATATACAAATTAAACAAAAATAAAGGGAGAAGAGGACGTTGGTGGATTTGTTATTGTTTTATAAGTATCAATAGTGTGATCCACATACGACTAAACTCTCGATAAATCTCGATCAAATGTAAACATTTACATTTTTCTTTGTTTCAATCCATTTGAGTGCAACAATAAGCAACAGTTATTAGTAAACAATATATCGGTAGGTATGTCCGGCAGTGATCGAAGAACATTTTGATAAAATCGCTCCGCTGGCGAGCGCTTCCGAACGCGTAAGAATGCTCAACACAGCTGGGCTCTCTCTCTAGCGAGCGTTTTCATCTAACGAATAAATATTCTAGGTACAGTAGGTAGTAACACTCCGTAAATCCCAAAAGAATGGTCGGTCGCTCTACAAAAAGCGTTTACATAGAGAATTTCGTTGGAGTGGAGGAAGAACAAACATTCGCTCATTTGGTCTAAACTCGGCTTAAGTTATTACGGATCTTGGTTATCAAAAAAAAAAAAAAATTCGTTAAGAAATTAGACTAATTTGTTCAGCAATTCAACTGAGAAATTCGCTCAATCATTAAATAATAAAATTTGATGTAATTAAGTTTTACCAGTGAAAAATTTTATGATTCTAAAAATATCTGTTCAGATATAATGATATACTGTAATTGAAAAATGGTGTGAAAACCAATAGATGAAAAAGCCCCTGACGTCATCCCACACCGTTCGCTAAGCCACTGCCAAGCAATGTGGAGAGATTGACAACTACTGTGACGTCATCTGGTTCAACCGTAATCGAATCGGGGCCGTGTTTACGTTGCAAAATTTTTTTACCATCTAATATTTTTCTATTATGAAAACGTGCTTTCTTGGATTAAAGTTAAAAGTTGAATATTGTAAAAAAGGAAGTTGACTGGATTTCCTCATTATTTTTTCATTTGTAATTTGATTTCACTTCATGTATACATACTGCGCACTCCGACAGTTAAGATTCAGGACTACTCAAACAATTTCTCCCTGATGACTTCCTCAGTTGAGAATGTGTCTTCTGTTTAGTGGAATTCTTGAACACGTGCCTGTTGTCATCAGGACACTTAGTTAAAATAGTAGTCGCTTCCAGATCAGTACGAGCCAGGATGATATCAGCACAAATATGGAGAGACGAAGGTCACCAGCTCTGCCGCAGTCCTCGACTTCAACTTCCTAAAAATAAAAGAAGAAGAATCATGTAGATTGAAACCACTTTGAAACTTACTGTATTGCTGATCTTTTTGTTCCTTTTTCATGAAGTGCAGTTAGTTGTGGAGACGTAGACATACAAAATGTCAAATTAAACAAGGTGGAGACATACAAAAGGTCAAATTAAACAACTCATTAAGTGAATTTTGGATTTTGGTATCCCCCAAGGGACTGTCATCGGACCAATTTTATTTATAATTTATGTCAATCAAATGTTTAAATTCTCTATTCATGGTACTGCAATAATTATCGAAAAAAGACATGGAATGAGATTACCACTGCTGCCAATCACGACATAAATATTATCAAAGAATGGTTTGATAACAACCTATTATCGCTCAACACAGAAAAAACATATTTTATTCCCTTCTCTCTACAAGAAGCCAACAAATTTAATTAACATAACCATTCACTCTAAAAATTGTATAAATGATATTACATGTAATGCGGACTGTGCTAAACTAAATCAGAAATCTAATATCAAATATCTTGGAATCATAATAGATAAAAATTTTAAATGGAAAGACCATATCAAACTCACCGTTGAACGAGTAAGAAAACTTATATATGTATTCTATAACATAAGTAACATATTAAACAAGAAAACAGTTAAAATGGTATATTATGCATTAATTCAGTTCCTATTGCAGTATGGCATTATTGGGTGGGAGCGGCCTATAAAGCCTCACTACAGCCAATAATAACCATTCAAAAAATAATAATTAAAATCATCATTAAAAAACCATACGACTTTCCTACTATAGAGATATTTCGGAAATTCAATGTATCATCTATTACCGAACTGTATAAAAGAAGCGCCTTACATCAAATTTACAAAGAATTTTTCATCAATAAAATTCACTCTACTGATAGTATAAGCAATAGATTTAAAATGTTTAATAGCCATCCCAATTTTAAGAACGACCACGGCTCAACACCACTATTTGTATTTAGGTATAAGATGGTTCAATATATTATTATCTAAAAACAAAATTAGTATAACCGACACTATATAAACAAATGAAATATAAACAATTTAAAAAGCAAATTAATTCCCTGAACTTAGATAATGATATATTGTACCCCTAATAATGTACTATCTAGCGTATAAATTACTATTTGGTTAATTATTATTATTAGTCTAAAAGTGTTTTGTCGATTTACGTTTGTATTTATTTAATAAGTTTTTAATTTTAATTTCATATCTCCTACTCTGACTATGTATTCATTTTATCTTATGTTTGTAAATACTCCTCCCATAACCACGAGCTACTGGAGCTCAACTTATGGATAGTAGAATAATAACGAGTAAAAAAAATCATGTATTATGTTATAATTTTGAATTTTTTTTGTGATAAATAAATAAATTTAAAAAAAAGATATATTTTCTGAATTGCTACTTAAAATTAAATCTATTTTCGACGTCATAAAGAAGTCACCGCATCAGAAAGTTCCGTGCTACAAGCTGGTGATGAATAGACTAGATTTTCTAGTGTCATAATATAACACTTAATAATCATAAAAATCTAAGGCTTTTGATACTATTGATCATTGTATATGACTTAAAATGCTAAAAATCATAGCAATTAGAGGAAAACTTCTAAAACTCTTTGAAAATTACTTAAGCATGAAATTGAAACTGTAAACACTTTAAGTAAAAATAAAAAAAAAGTTTATGGCAGGCGTTCCTCAAGGTTCCATATTAGGTCCAATTTTGTAAATTATTTATTTATCATTTATTAAATACATTTTTAGACACGTATTTAGCATTTAGCACTTTGTGTATGCGGATGATACTGCTTTTGTAATTTCTAGCAGTGATTTGCAAACACGAATGGACCTTTTACAAAGAGACTGCATTGAACTTTTAAAATGGTCTAATGACTCTATAATTTATTATAATATAATTATACTATAATTTATTTATCATTAGCGGAATCTGTTTTAAGGTATCTAATTACAGCCTGAGGACTTTCCTGTAAAACAAACATCAATCAAGTTCAATCAGTGCAAAACTCATTCGTTAAATTAATAGCTCATAAAAGTTTATACGAACAAAGGCATAATATTCCATACTTTTATCAGAGTCTCAAAATTCTTTCAGTTAGATCAATTCTGTGGTACAAGATTATATTTCAGCACATTAATAACCCTATATATAATATAAATAGACTAGAGCTTAATAAAGGATCAATGGTTCCTAAGAACAAATATGGAAAAAGAACTTTAGATCGCATGATTCCTAGTTATATAAATATGTTTCCCCCTGAAATAAAAAAAAACTATATTAAAACTAAACCATTAATAAACACATTGAAAACTTGGCTAGCTGAAAGAAGCTATTTGTATTAGAAATAAGGAAATATTATTTTATTCATGATTGATTGCTTTCGTATATGTTTTTTATTTTATTTATTTTTTTAATATATTTTTGTAGAAATATTTAAGAGTAACATTCTTGAGAAATATTTATGTTTTAAGTTTGTTACATATGTTTTATTTATGTTTTTATTTGACATATGTTGTAACCGTGTCTGTAAATTTTAAGTTTTAAATAACAAGTTCCCGTTAGACAAACTACACAAAAATGGTTTGTCGGAACTTTTTGCATTGTATTTTTTTTCTGTAAAATTAAATAATAAAAAAAAATAATAAAAATCAGTAAATGTTTTTTCGATTTTGTTTTCAGCGCATATTTTAAGCAATTTTGTTGCAAATAGTATGTAACTTTTTCCATCATTTCAAGTCATTTTTTACATTGCCTACACACGGAAGGCTCTAAGGAAAATATTTTCATCTTTAGGGATGCTGTGTGGAGGGTCTTTTTGAAAGGGGGATGGGGTGAACCTGAATCTTGAAGAGAGATGTTGTAGGAAGGAGGAAACACAGAAGCTAGTAAATCATTCCAAGACCGAGCTGTTGATCTAATAAACAAGTTGTAGAAACCACCCGTTCTCATGTGACAAATGTTGGGCACGCGTTTAGAATACCATTTTAACAAATTTTCAGAAAAGCGTAAAGATTGAAAAACTTTCCTTTAAAAATAATTATTTATTTGATTAAAAATAAAAAAATACGGTTGTTCTCATTTAGCTCCCTGAAGTGTCGCGATTCGTCACTTTCGCCCTTTGTCCTCGGAACAGTCGATGCAACCCGATGCATTATAATGAATAATATGAGTAATAATATTGTTTACCAGCGGATGGTCGGTGTAGCAGCCTTCGAGCCTGCGTCTCTGCAGCCCAGCCAGCTTAAGTTTGTGGCACGGGGGCCCGTCCCCAATCCCGTTGTTGATGGGGAGGGCACCCGCGTGGATGTGGCGAAGGCACGTGGGATACATGGAGTTCACAACTATGAGCATTAGGTTACTGTACGGGATGCGCTTCACGAAGTACGGCCTGGGAAGTTAACAAATAATTCATGTTAAAATAGTTAGTCTTTTAAGCTATCAGTGAAATCACTATTTCGATTAAACTATACTACGTATCAGTTTACATTATATTAAAATAATTAGTCTTTTAAGCTATCAGTGAAATCACTATTTCAATTAAACTATACTACGTATCAGTTTACATTATGTTAAAATAATTAGTCTTTTAAGCTATCAGTGAAATCACTATTTCGATTAAACTATACTAAGTATCAGTTTACATTATGTTAAAATAATTAGTCTTTTAAGCTATCAGTGAAATCACTATTTCGATTAAACTATACTACGTATCAGTTTACATTATATTAAAATAATTAGTCTTTTAAGCTATCAGTGAAATCACTATTTCAATTAAACTATACTACGTATCAGTTTACATTATGTTAAAATAATTAGTCTTTTAAGCTATCAGTGAAATCACTATTTCAATTAAACTATACTACGTATCAGTTTACATTATGTTAAAATAATTGGTCTTTTAAGCGTATCAGTGAAATCACTATTTCTATTTCGATTAAACTATACTACGTATCAGTTTACATTATGTTAAAATAATTAGTCTTTTAAGCTATCAGTGAAATCACTATTTCGATTAAACTATACTACGTATCAGTTTACATTATGAAAACCAAAAAATATGCTTTGGATAAATTGAACTTTTTCGTAAAAATTCCCTCGATGAGAATTAAAATTAAATTGTTAATTACTTTGTAAAAAAATATAACCGTAACTTACAATTTTTTTTAGAAAAATATGAACGCATGTAAGAAACAAGTTAAAAATACTAGTTTATAGCTAAGATTATTTGTGAAAAATTTCTCTAATATATTTTTTTTCTTTCTTACAAAATTCTTCACAAAATAAATAAAAACCGCTTTTTTTTGCGCCTACAACAAGCATTTGTAGACTCCGCTTGCCAAGCGAATTTTATCTCCATTACCCATATTAGTGGTGACATAAGACACACAGCTTGTAGAAATATTTTTGGCTAGTATGTTCCTCTTAATTTTTTGTTCCGTTGAACCAAAACTAAACTCCTAATCCCCTGTCCCAATTCCGCTTCCGCTTCAGTTGCTGAAGGCAGACGAGATCGAATAACTTTCAGGACTAACATAAGTGGAAAATTCCCGATTTGCATTCCGTAGAGACATTACGCGCATACTAATACTTACAAGAGGACGGTGCGAGTAAGTTAAATAAGCCGGATATATGGTAAAAATGTTCATGTGTTAGAGTAAAATATTCTCCTCTCACTAATTCACTTTTTTACGCCAAGGGTTGTCGCTTAAGGAACCCATATACAGGGTTATTCAAAATGATGTACTCGATTTCGTACATTCTTCTGCGATACACCCGGTTTCATCCTGTTCAAATTGGTGATTCCAACGACAAATGATTTTTCTATTTGGAGGTTTAATGTTAAAATGGAGATGAAAGGTACGCTGCACTACAGTTGCTGACTCAGATTTACAGAACTCACAAATACAGAAAACCTTATACTGCATAGTAGCCATTTTACCAACAACTACGCGACATGGCTACCGGGCGGCGCGAGCATTATATGATCGATCTAGCGGTAGGATTCAAAACTTTCGAACCTCCTCTTTCAATGGTTGTGTAGATCATTCACATACAACGTATAATTCAGGAAATATAGCAGTCTGAAATTGAGCCCATCATTTTGAATATCCATGTATTTACGTGCATGTTAAAAATTCAGATTTCAAAGAAAGGAGAATAATACGATACCGGGAGCAGTTAGTGGGTCCATTGGCCATGAAGCCATCTCCGTGTATGAAACGGTGCTGCTGCAGCACGAAGAGGTCTGCCTTGCGGTCACAGGGGTAGGAGCGCGGTTCCCACACCGGGAGGCGCGGCCGTTTGAAGAACTCCTCTTCCTCCTCGTCGAAGCCCTTGCGCATCTTCCTGGGCGGGGGCGTCATGCGCGGACCGAGGTACTCGCCTGTCGAGTCGTAAGCGTCGTAGTAATCTGCCAGACAGCGTGCGAGCACACATCCATATGTTAATGCCATTAGTCGGTTAGTGTTAGTCCATGCCGGCTGAATTATTAGCACGGTACAACAACTGGGATGCTTCTGGTCGCGGTGTCTTTGTTAGCTCTCTAATCTTTTCTACATGCCACAATAGCTGCATTATGGTAGGATTTATCTTTAGAATAATGGTGAAATGGCCAAAAATGATTGTAAAAACCTATATTAGAAGAGACGGATAGAGATAAAGCCATTATACAATCAATGACTGAATCCAAGTAGAGGTAACGTATTGAAAGAAGAAAATACCCGGTGGAAATCGATGAAGGCATTGTCGGGTTTAACAAGAAGCTAAATACGCTCAGCTTGTAGGCCCAGATTTAAAATTTAAAAATTTTTTAGTCTGGAAGTTGACCGATGTGCCCCATCTATAACTGTAGCATATATTCCACAGTGCAATGTTGTAATCACGACTCTTGGAATAGGAATTGAGCGAAGAGAGTACGCGGTGTGAGAAACTCGCGATTTCTTTGCAATGTCGATGTTTAATTTATTATTTTTTAAATTTAATTTAAATCGAAATTAATAATGTTATTATTAAGTTGTGCAAGTATTTTTATTTTTTATTATTGTGACAGCTGTTTCGGCGTTCAGGGGCATTTTCAAACTGCGGTTAATTCATATTGTGACGACTTATTTATATGGTTTTATTCACTCCCACCCCATTCTAATTTGGACGGGTTTTTTAAAATAATGATTTATTATCGGTAAAACTGATTTAGTTAGAAAACAATTCAAATTCTGAATTCTGTGAGGTTTTCATATTTATAATGTGTTTGCCCGTATTTAACTGATAATGTTTTCTTAATTGATTTATTTAAATGTTTTGATAGTGTGAACATACTGAGAAGCGGTGAATATATAATTTTCTTTACTTTATTATTTAATGTTATGTTAGGTTCATTCGTTCGTTTATTAATATCTAGTTGTTCAAGTAAATTTAATCCAAGACCCTTTATTTCTATATGTAAGGGTTTAGGCTCGTTGTTGTCAAGCGGGCGTGATTATCTACTAAGAGATGTTCTGCGAATTTTGAAGAAGTGATTTTAGTTTTATAAAATCATATGTTATTTGAATCTAGTTGAGAAAGCCCTTCCCGTCTGTCCGATATAGGTAGCGTTGCAGTCGACATGGTCACATTGTAAGTCGTATATGACACTATTATTAAGTTTAGAATTTTTACTTTTTGAGTTTTTTAGGCTTGCTTCTATATTATTATTGGTTCTAAAAGCTATATTTATTGAATGCCGAAACAGTTGTCACAATAATAAAAACTATAAATTATTTCAGAACTTAATAATAACATTATTAAATTTGATTTACATTAAATTTAAAAAACAAAATGGGGTTCTACGAATTAAACACAAAAACAATTAATAAATTTACTATATTTATGAATGATAATGTTTGACTTTGGTATTCTGAAGATATTTAAAGATCTGATTAGTCAATAGCACACGCACAAGACCAGGGACTTTGACAGAAGAAAACACTTGGGTATGTAATTCTAACTAACCAAAGCGAAACCGAGGCTCTTCTTAAGCTTATTTTTTTTAAAACGTTTTACTAAAAAGACACCACCACCACAATCTTACATACATTATTACGCCTTTGAGAAGCAAACTATAATCACATACACTAAAAAAGATACAAAAATATCAAGTATTTTACCTGTTGATTAATTCGAACATCACAAATTGATTAAAGTAGAAACTGCAAAATTCTAGCTGAAAAACGTCGATAAGCAAGTATGTTTTTCATCACATAAAAAAAACCTGCTGAAGAAATATGTATAAACTAAATATTATAGTATCTACAATAAATGTACGAAATATTTCAAAATCAGACATAAAAAAATTAACATTTTGTAAGAACCGGGGGTGTTATAAGCTCATACCACAAAACATGGGGCGATTAGCACGACATTTGTGAAAATCACCCCCCTGAAGTTGGGTGGTATAGGGATGGATTATATGTATCTAGAAACACTGCGTAATTGCAATTATTATGACTTAATATAAGAGATGTGTTCAAAAGAAAGGGTGAATTTTGAATTTTCGCGGGCTATGTACATTCGATTATCGATTTTTTTTTGTTGTTATATTGGTACACATATGTTTATCATATGTTAGCATTATCAGCCATTTTGGATTAGTGATTTGTTTTTGACAACTGGAAAGGTTAGTCACGTTTTTGTGTTTTCTTCGATTTTTTACTTTTGAAAAAAATGGATCAAAGAATATGTATAAAATTTTGCGTTAAAAATGGAATAAAGTGCTCCAACGCACTTAAAATGTTGACTGTGGCATTCGGCGAGTCTACTTTGTCTCAAAAAAATGTTTATAAGTCGTACAAGCGCTTTACAGAAGGCCGAGAAGATGTTAATGACGATGGGTGTCTGGAGTTGCAACCACTTCAACAAACGAAGAAAACATCGAAACAGTGGAGAAAATGGTTTTGGAAAATCGTCGAATCACTATTAGGGAAGTTGCAGAGGATGTTGACATATCAATCGGCTCATGCCATGCAATTTTCTCGGATGTTTTGGGCATGAAACGTGTGGCAGCGAAGTTTGTTCCGAAATTGCTAAATTTTGAGCAAAAGCGACGTCGCATTAGTATCGCTCAGGAGTTGTTGAATGACGTCAACGACGATCCAGATTTGCTCAAAAGGGTCATAACTGGTAATAAAACGTGGGTATACGGTTATGACGTCGAAACCAAGGCCCAATCATCCCAAATGGAAGCGGCCAGAAGAGCCAAGACCGAAAAAAGCACACCAAGTTCGATCAAATGTGAAGGTTTTGCTCACTGTTTTCTTCGATTGCAATGGCGTGGTGCATCATGAGTTCTTGCCAACAGGTCGTACGGTTAATAAGAAATACTACAAGGAAGTTATGCAACGTTTGCGTGAAGCAATACGGCTCAAACTATCGGAATTGTGGAAAAACAAATCAAGGATTTTGCATCACGATAATGCACCAGCTCACACATCAATGCTTGTTCGTGAGTATTTGGCCAAAAACAACACCGTAATCATGCATCAACCACCGTATTCACCAGATTTGGCTCCCTGCGACTTTTTCCTATTCCCGAAACTGAAGAGACCAATGAAAGGAAAGCTTTTTCCACAATTGATGAGATAAAATCACAATCGAAGAACGAGCTGATGGCCATACCGAAAAGCGCATTCCAGAAGTGCTTCGAGGATTGGAAGGAGCGCTGGCGTAAGTGCATTATATCTGAGGGGGAATTACTTTGAAGGGGAGAAAATGGATATTGATGAATAAATAAATACTTTTCGAAAAAATTCGAAATTTACCTTTTCTTTTGAACACACCTCGTAAGTAGGTACCAATACTTTAGCTGAGACTTTTTTTTCACAATTTTTAGTAAGAATCTAACGAATTAGATTACAATTGTGATCACAGCATTATTTTTTTTCACTCAAAATTAATATTAACAGTTTATCTCGTTCTTCATGAAAGATAGACGTGGTTTTTCAGCTTTTGTGATTCCCAAATACATAAAAGAAATATTTAAAAAAACATGTGAGTAAATAAATGTTCATAAATCATAGTTTAAGGAAGCGAAAGAAATAAAAGTAGTACGACAAGAGAGTGTAGTGCAGTTTACCATAGGTAGTCAGTGTGTTATTGCGAAAGTTAATTTTTTTCCCAAATAATACTGTTATTATTTAACATCCATGATGATCAACAAAAAATCTGCGGCGCTTATTTTCGGACACAAAATTTTTAAGAAAAAAAATTTGTTATTTTAATCCATTCAATGCACATAAATATTTTAATAAAATATATTTTGTAATCTACAGAGACCACAATAAATCACCATAAATCGAATGTTGTATGACTTGCAATCGTGTGTAATTTATTTAAGGTGACAAGATGACGGTGTGGGCGTTGAATATTAAAATCTTGTTCAATAATTGATTGATACAATATATAATATCGGCCAGGAATGTGTTATTCATTGGTGTTGTCGATGATTCGCCAATGTGTATATTGAATCATGAATAACATTCAGGGGCACGATTTTGGTAATCAATGTGTAAAAAAATAACATGGCAAGAAAAAAATCGAATAGCAAATTTAAAAAATCCCTACTTTCATACCAGTAAATCCACTACATAAACTTTTGTGGTTCCTTGCCCCTGTGTGCGACGTGTTAAAAAACTGATTGAAACGGGGTTTGTAGGTACCTTACGAGAAGTCGACTGATGATTGCTGACAACATCAAGTAGTGGTGTGTGTTATATTTACCATCATCGTCGTCCATCGGCTGCGAGAAGACTCCGATAGCGGCGCTGAGGAAAGAAAGGTTGGCCTGAAGCAGAACCCAGGCCAACTGTCCACAGAGCCACTGCAACAATATGTTGACCATCTGGAATGGCTGAAAAATGTTAAAAAATGGTTTTAATGGAACATTTTGATCTCATGTCCATTGAATACGTTAATTAAATTGGAAATGAGCTCATTGGTAATCTCGCAGTGGCTAGTCTGTCTATCTAGTATCCCAATCTTGAGGAATATTGCTGATTCATTGCAGCCTCAATCTCTTCTTGCAGATCCTTATTTGACTTTCGTTATAAATCGTTATCAACTTTTCTCGCGGAAGGCCATATCCACAGATTCGTCTTCCTCGTGAGACACAAGGTCGCCGGTCTTAAGAGAAGAGTAACAACTCAACACGGCAAACAACTCTTTCGTTCGATTGTATTATAAACTTATCACATTCATTTCTGTAATATGGCGTGGCAGTTATTGCACACATCACACACCCATACTGGAGTAAATACCTCATTATTATTAAAGAAGTGTAGTGTTACTGACCGAAGAAAGGATACTCCCAATGCTGCTGATCTGAACCTTATGGAAGCAGACTCCCTGAAGGTCAAATACGCTGACCTTCTCGAAGATTTTGGCGTTGACCATAGCCTCCATGATGGCGCCCTCCACCTCTCCGAAAAACTTGCCAGTGTCGTTGTAGGTCTCGGATATGATGACATAGCCAGAACTGTCAATGACGTAGCAGTCCTGCTCGTCAGATTCGCAAGTCTTCATGCAGTCGTCACACTGGAAGTTGAAATAAATTATTGTTGATCATTATGAAGATTTCCAGTACCAATTACAAACTAAATTGACAGTCGTAACAACTTCTTAGAAAATAAAAGAAGGTGAACTGCGCTAAAGAGGATTAGCAGTTTTGACGAACTAGAGGTGAATGGCTAGGGACCGAAGTCAGAGGAGAGCATTTGTTGATGAGGCCAAATCCCACACTGTAATGTAAAGCTATGATGAAGATGAAAAAAGTTTAAAATCTAATTTCCCGTGCACCGGTGAGAAACTCGGCGAACAAGAGACGGAACACCCGTTCACAGTCAACGTCGACAGCATGAGAACAATTCTTTTCTCCAGCTTGTTCATTGAATGCAAACGGAACAAAGTGCTGACTTGTCACAACGTCATCTAAATGGGGTAGCGACATAGCTCCCCTAGCCTTGCACAGTGCATCCATCATCTGTTCTGGGGTAGGTAGTTCTTGTGAGAGGTATACAAATATCTAGCAAAAATACTACGCAAACTCATACCCTGATAAGATTTAATTTTAATCTCATAAAAATATTTACAAGCATAGTACAGGAAAATAAAATATTTAGTCCTACAAAGCGGTCACGTGACAGCTTTTCTGCAGGTTCTACGAAAATCAATTTATCCTACTAATAATACATACATATTTAGCTGTATATAAAACTTTAAAATAGGTACTTACTTAACTTCATTATTACAAGAATCACATAATTTAACTTAATTATTAAGTATAGGTACATAGATAAATATTTTGCTAGACTTAAATATTCAAAGATACGTGAATTGTTCATTCATTATTCGTAACTTTGACACAAGGCCTCTCACTTTCCTCCAATTTAATGCTTTCATTAAATTTATTAGAAAACACTGCTACCATGTATTCGAGCGTTCGACCTCCATACTTATTTGAAATTCTTGGAAGTTTTAGACCTTTTCTTTCAGTGAATCTTGTGCTGTGTCTGTGCACCAGTGGTTTTTTGTACTGAGTTTCTCCCGCGTTATCCATAATAGTAATGTACCATAGAAGACATTTTGGAAGTAGGCCCCCAGCGACGTACAATAGTTTAAAAAAATTATTTGTATATCTTCAGTGTAACAATTTTATTAAAATTATTACAGTTTATAAATTTTGTACATATTTAATATACGTTATGCTTATGTATCCCCTCCCCCCTTTTATGCCGTTATGCTATATGATAAATTTCCAGCGCCACAATATACTTACATTACATTAATTAAAAACTTTTCAATATGTACTCTCTTTTTTCCATTATCTAAACAACTAACTCTAACATTATGATGTAAACATTCTCAATTATCATTATCATGTAACAATTTAATGCAACGTTATTATGTAAACACCTAATACCAATATGTTCACTCCGCTTCTATACACAAGCACTCCTTAAAAGAGAAGTGTAGTATTCTAATTAGAATTATAAAATATGTTCAATTTCAATAATAAAATATTTAAACTTTAAAAACATATACGAGTAAATATTTTTCACCTTAGCCTTGGAGGTAATCTCCATAAATCTGCTCACCAGCAGATGGTGCGAAAACTGGTAACCCAGTACGGCGGCGGGCGCCTGCAGCCCCCCGTCCCTGGGGAACACCGCGTGGCTGGCCGTCACCACCACATCCTCGGGCTGCCAGTGCAGCCCAGCGGAGAAGTTCACCGAGAATACGAACGTCTCCGGCTCCACCTGGTGCTGCAGCACGGCACTCTTGTACCACACCTCGTCTATGGCAGTTGTGTGAAGATCTCCAAACTCCCTGAAAATTTGAAATATTATGGATTCTACAAAATCTGAAGTAGAGAAACGTATACCGACTTATTTTTATATATATATTTTTTATTAACGGACCGTTGTCCAATTACAAAAAACACACAACACGAAATGAAATAAACGAGGTCTGCAGAAAAGAATAGCACATACATAATACGTAAATGAAGTAATGACAAAAATATACATTTGAGAGGAACGTTCAAGTTCAATTCAAGTTTTAAAAATATTGGGGAGGAAACAAATACAGTCAGATAGTGATATTCATAGTCGTTCATGCCACAACTCTGGTTTTACATCGTTTAATATCGCGTGTTTAGTATCCCGAGTGATATTTCATTTTCTTTCATTCATCCCTGTTACAAAACACATGATATAGTTCCGAATAGATATTTCTGATAGTTCTAGGATAGAATGGGAGTGTGCGAGGAAAAAGAGAGTACGTACTCGGAATACTCACGAGTCTGTGTTGCTTTCGTCTTCTCCAAAAATAAATTGCCACCTGGTGAGTCCACTCATTGTAGCGGCGAATCTCAGGGAAGCGTTGTACCGCAAGAAAAGTTCTTCTTCGGCCTCATCCTTGAAAGCCCACGTGTTGTACGACGGGTCCGTCACCTTGGCGTCAAACACCAATAGCTGCACCAGCTCTCTGTTGCAGTAGTAGTCGTCATCCTCGTGCGTTTTTCGGCCGCAGTTTACTTGGAAATTTAAAGCAATTGTTAGACTTGTGAGGAAGTTTGAAATTAACCTTTAAGTATTTGCGCTCTCCCTTGTGAGTCAACAAACATGTTCAGCTGTGAATCATTAATCTAATATAATCAAGACCAATCTTTCAAATTAAAGGCGCTGTGGTTTTACCAAAGTCCTGACATTTAATCGAAATGAATGAAGCTGAAGTGAAACCAATTATTTAGGCCAATTCAAAGATATTGGATGGAAACTTTGAAGAAAATAAACCAAAATTTATCTACCAATGACAGGTCTTATAATTAGCCATGTAAACAGCAAAAATATGTGAAATATAATCTCACCCTGTTCTTGGTTTTCCTTTGGCTCCTGTTCCTGCTCATACTGCTCAGACCACTCCCAGTTCGAGTCTTCCATCTTCATCAAGAAGTGTAACAACTCGTCTTCGGGGGTCTCAAACTCGTGTCCTTCCAAATAGTGATACTTGCAGTAAACCCTTAAAACATTAAAAGATTCCGTGCAATCAATTATTTATTTGTGGTAGAGCTACCCAATATGGAAAGTCGTCAAGCAATTTTAAAACTAAAATTTGGCCAAACGCTGACGACCCGAGAATCTGCCATTAACAGGGACCTTTGTCCGGACCGAAAAATCTTTTAAATTCGAAATGACGTTGATAGCAGATTTGATAACATTGTTTAACATTGTTTAAATAACATTGGTGTATCCCCAAATCATTTTACGAAAACGTTCCTGTTTACTCACCATTTCGGATGCACCTTCCAATTGTCCCCTTTGAAGAAGTCCGCCACCTTCAATCCAAGATGTTGGTTCCTTTTGATTTCATCTCCTACTTTGATCCACGTGTTTCCATACGAGTGTGGTAGTACGATGCCGAGGGAGAATGGAGTGTTGGGCAGAGGGGCGAAGTAATAATCTTGCTTCTCTCTTGATATTCTCCGCATGTGATCATAATGAAAACGAACCCCCAACCCCAGCATAGATGATTCAGAATCGCCCACCATGGCGTCTCTAAGCTTAAGTACAGTGGTTCCCAATTCCCGTACTCCCAAATCATCGTCCATCATTTCTACTTCAACCAAATCCACGCTATTGTAATTTTCTTTTAGAATTCCTTTGTACTGTAATCGAAATAATGTTTATATTACTGGTGTTTATAGCATCTTTTTGGAACAATCGATCCTAATAAAACTAATAATGAAGCTACTGGGGCGTTAATTTTAATCGTGTAGGATTTAATCGGGTGTTAATTGTGTTGCTTTTGTGCACTGCCAGAACATTGCTGGGCGAAAACTTTAATTACAATTTGAACACAATATTTGTATAACGTCTGTGAATAAATTATATTTATTATTATATAAGAGAATCAAGAGATATTACTTTCTTACCACTGGCCTGAGATCTGGATGTAAAAGAAGGTAGCCATTGTTGCTCACTATAAATGAGTATCCGTTAACGCCCAGCTGTAAAAAGGAAAATCGTTTTAAATTGGAAAACCGGCATTTTCAAACAGTTTGAAAAATGTCAATAATGGTAAAAAAAAACCTTATTCATGGTTCCACTCAGAAAATAACATAGGTATAACCACAATTCTGTTATGTTTCAAGGGGTGTCAAAATGCAAGCAGCCCCAGACCCCATTTGGCTCAAAGTCGGGGCTGACACAATCGGTCTGTAATGAGAAGCAATTTTGTGTAATTTTTTTTGAATACCTTGTAAGGCAGAGTAAGTTTGTCAATGTCTTCCACGGGTACGTCAGTCCCCGCAACCCCGAGGAGAATGGCAGTTCGCGTGTCATTTTTCTTGTTGATTTTTCGATCGTATAAAGGAATGGCCACTGACGTCATTAGCCTGTACTCCTCATACTGAATACTTTTCACTACTTCACCGTGCTGAAAACATATTTTTTAAAAAATTGGAAACATATTGAAATTTTAAACAATTCACTAATCAAACAATGTTGTATTTTTATTAAAAACTGTAAAGTGGGAAGTATTATTTACATTTATTAATTCTGGATAACTTTAACATGCTGGATTTAAAAGTGTAAAAAAAAAACGCGATAAATAAATATTGCTATACAGTGGAACACACTTCACATTTGTATGGAAGGGGGTAAACAATAAATCAAGTATATGACCTAATCCTTTGCAAAGGAGTTTGGACCCTCGTTTTTTTTCGAAAACCAAAGATAAGTGGGTATTGGAAAATCCGTATCTGAAGCAACCGAGTAATTTCCCCCTTTCCGATTTTTTGATGAGAAAAATCTTTGTCTACTAAACATTCGTTTGACGTTTTTCATTTTAAAAACATGGTTGATTAATTTTATTATGGACCCACCGATCAAGATCAGTCGCTTCAAATAAGATATTCCAGTAAGTATAGGTAGGTACAATGCCGGTGCTCGGGAAATCTAGACACGCTAAACATTCTTTTGAAATGGGGCAATCTGGGGTCAGGGCTCTAAAATACCTTTCTCCTTGAAACAAAATCTTTATCGTCGGGACCGAGTGGAAGATACCGTTTATTAACAAGGTCAAAGAGCCTCTGTCTTTTTTTCATACTCGAAGTTACATCCCACAACCAAGTGGCAACTTTGGCATCCTAATCAAAAAAACTATGTTGAACTGCGATATGTTAAACAGATTATTTCACTAAATCAATTTAAAATGTAATGGCACTTTGTAACTTACGGTAATGTCGGCGTATGCATGAGTCCAAGTAATTGGATGTTCTACTTCTTGTAAAACCAGAGGTCTGGCTATCACGGAAATGTATTTCAACACTTTCTCTCTTACTTCATCAAGAGACTGAATATGGACGTAATACCCTATAATTTTTGATAAATTTTTTTAAGTCATTGTTTAAAAACATATCGCTTAAACGTTTTATTATTCTTAATTGTGTTACCTCTGTGTAGGCAAGCCATCCATTGAATTTCTCGTACGTTGGTAACTTCTTTGCCGATAAGATAGGTGAAAATTCTGACAGGAATATGAGTTCCGTTGTCTTGTAGATTATAGTAGTCAAATACATGGGTTAGGTTTCCAGGAACTCCATCCGTGACAAGCATGATGGCTTGATTGCAACCCACGTAGGTTCCGTTGCAGCCTCTTTTCACGCGGTACTGAAACGCGTACAAGAAATGATTAAAATAAATGTTTATGTAATGATTATCGTTCATTAATAGTTATAAAATTATTTACAACTTTTCTGTTCTTACATCTTGCAAAAGTTCAAAAGCCTTAGAAAAAGCAAGGGTGAAATTGGCGTGACCATCCGGCTTCAGACTCTTCAGCGCTTTATTAAATGTATTCAGATTATCTGGAGTAGCTTGTACCAGCATTTCTCTGCTAAAGCAGGAAATAGTTTCGAACGTGTCATTGGAGAATGTGAAAATGTTCAGAAAGTCGTTGTTTGAAAACGTTTCCAAGATTGCCTTTACAGTAAAGGTTGCGATAAATTGTCTGTTTCCTGTCATGGAGCCGGAGTTGTCGAATAATATAACCACGTCTTTGGAACAGGTGGCGGCTTCGATGAACCACGATCTTGTTCGACAGTCAAACAGGTCTACGTCTGTGTTGGGCCAGCTGATGGCGGGGTACTGGCGCATGATCCCTGTGGAACTCCCGAAGTACTGCCAGGAAAGGGCTGGGTCCGCGTTATAGTTTTGTTCGAACACATTATCTAGTTGCTCTGACCAGGATATTGTTTCCAGGATCTCAGTACCTAGATTGAGCAGAAAAGTAATCATGTATAGAATACTACATAAATATCGAATGCTAGCTTCACTTCGGCCCAGAGTTAAAAACAAATATTTGCCCAGTTTAAACACAAAAGTAGAACAAACATTATTGGAGTTATTTTAGATATTTCAAATAAGAATAGTTCTTGATAGAAATGGCAATTCGAGCTAAAAGCAATTGTGTTGACCTAGAGGTTCCAGAAATAAAAATCTGGGCAACTTCTCCCCGCTCGAGAATTTTGCTGTTTCAGCACAAAGCGTTTATCCTTAATAATTTTCAAATCTTTAATAACTATTTCACAAGTCTGGCATCATTACGTCTTCATATGTTGGTCTTACTTCTGTCATAAACGTTGGTCGGAACATGAACAGAGCTGTAACTGGTGTTGACTGGAATGTTGTAGAAGTGTGTGTCCACATTGAAGGTCATGTTCCTGAAGAGCCAGGTATTGTTCTTGAGGGTTTCAGGAATTTCTGGAGGGTCCTGCCCCTCAACCTGAGAGTATTTGGCCGAATAGTATGTCAAGTTTGTATCGGTCTGATTGAATTCGTATTGTTCCGCTTGAGCCTCTGCAACCTCGAGTATGCACTGCAAAGAAAAAAATAGTTTATTGAAAAGTAACTGAATAATTAAGAGGGCATTTTTTATTATTTTTATTTAGGTCCGTGAACAGTGATTCATACCAACGTACCCACAAATACATTAATTTTTAACATAGGCTGATACTATCACTAGTTTTAGACAAACATATCATTGCTAATAAAGAAAGAATTACGTAACTAGATATTATCTACGAAAAATCGAATTAAAGAAAATATTATTTTAGAATTAATGAAAATTAGTGAAAATTAATTTAGATCAATATGATGGTTGAGTTTTAAATTTGAAGGTGGCTAATGATGGGGGCCAGCACTCAAAAATGGCACAAAAAATCACTTTACAAGCTGCTAACTCAAGCAATACCACAAATGATTTATCTGTAAATTCTATACTGCTAGTTAGAAAAAGACAAAAATTCTTAAAATGTAATTTTTAAATTCTATGAAATACGTCCCAAAGTGCCTGAAATTCAGTGCAGTTTGAAAACCAGTGAAAGCAATTTAGGTAAAACAGAAATTAAAAGATTACAGCGTGAGGATTTTAGAACCTTACACATTTTACTAACATAGAATTAACAGATACATCATTCGTAGTTTGTATTATTTCTTGGGTTAGCAACCTGCAAAGTGCATATTTTTGGGTGCTGACCGTTAAATGAATCGATTGATTTTTATATAATGCCATGTAAAAATGACGGCACATTCTCTGCACAGCTGAGTCATACTCTAGTTTGGTTATTTGGGAATATAATTTAGAGGTCGGGAACCAATTTTAGGAACATTGATCCGATTTGTTGAACTATTATAAAATACTATTAACAATTTTAAAAGGTAGAGTTAAGTTCAGTTCTGTGCGTACAATAGATATTAATTATATCGCTATAATGTGGTAGTGGTCGAGCGCGCCTATCAGAATACGCTAGGTGGTAAGTACATTCATTAAGAAACCATACCTTAATAGCATCCATTTTCCTGGTCAACATTCTTCCGACTGTCTCTACTGCGGACTTGAGCAGCATGGTCCCATTCTTTGTCTCCACACGAACGTGGAGAGCTTTGTACCGCTATGAGAGAATTAATATTCATTGGTCAAATTCATAATAATGACACATTAAATGGTTTCGACATTTATTTTATTTATTACAAAAAAAAAATTATAACATAATACATGATATACATGATTTTTTTTACTTGTTATTATTCTACTCTCCATAAGTTGAGTTCCAGTAGCTCGTGGTTATGGGAGGAGTATTTACAAACATAAGATGAAATGAATACATAGTTAGAGTAGGTGATATGAAATTAAAATAGTACGGATGATAAGTATTTTATTTATTTTTGTTTTACCTTATGAAATATCGGCCATTAAAGGAATTGATTTTTCGTGATTTTAGAGGCATCATAAATTTTATAGGGGCTTAACGGTGATTAAAAAAAAGTTTTAATCCACCCGCTTTGAAAATATAATGAAACATAAAATTAATTTTAATTTTAAATTATTAAAATAACCATTATGGTGGAGTTTAAATTAAATTAAAAACGACCAATTTACAGTGGAACACAACTCTGCCATACAGAATTCAAAATATCGATCCGAAAAAACCTTTTCTTTAATGCTTTATTTTTATTTATGTAATCATAATTACATAGCAAATGTGATATATTTTAAAAAAATACGATAAACCCGCAAATAAATTTCTAAACTGCCTCTAAAATTATGAATATTGTTTTTTTTCCATGGCACATAATTAAAAAAATTAAAACAAAAATAAGTAAAATACTTCTCATCCGTACTAGATATTTACTTAACCTTTAATTAAAAAAATAGATCATTCCGTTTGGATGGGTATTTTGGTCTCCAATCCAAAATTAAGTTTTGTATGAAACAAGCCGCGCAGCCGTTCCTCTTAACTGACTTAACACAACTAATTTCAGACAACGCTGCAACGTTTCAATTCTGACTGGTGGCATTTCAACAGGAAGATTCTCAGGGTATCTACTAACAGACGTATGTAGCTGAGACTACAAATAGGAGATTTCTCCAAATAATAAGTCTATATACTTGTGTCTATATACTAACATTATATAGTAGATACTAGATACATTGCGACGAATAATATTATATCATCACGTATACCTGATCAGGCAGGTAGTAGACGAAATTACCAAGTACCTACACATATTTTTTTTAAATAGCATTATCTACGTAAATGCACATTAAATACCAACCTTCGATTGAGTTAGATTTTTGTATTTATTTCACTGATTCAAAAGCTTTCTGTGACAATAGATCAGTCAGGCATCCATTAGTTAATAATACAAAGCTCATCTTTCGACATTTCAACGCATATTGATAGCAGTTGTGAATTTATAAAGAACAGATTTATTTTCAGCGCTTCGCAAAACATCAGGTTCGTTAAAATGGTACCAACCAAATGATTATGGGAATTTTTTTTAACTCACAGCTTTTATATCGGGAGCTTTTGTTATTCTCTGTCCCAGCATCCACAACTCCTCTCCAAAAGTCTCAGCCCAATCTCCAATTCTATAAACAGCAACAAATAACATGTAATTAATGTAATCACGTTTATCAATAACCCACTGTTGTAATTAATTATTACTGTTCATAACTTTTAAATAACTATTTATGTGTTCTGTTTGGAATCTAGTTGGATTAATATAGTCCTGCCTACGAGAGCTCCGTCGTAAGCTGTTGTATTTCTGATACGTGCGTCGTTTATTGGAAAGAGCGTGAGAAAACAACGGAGCTATCGCCGGTATGACTATAGTCACAAGCTTTTATTTAAAATTATAAATTGCCTCAATTTTTTTAATTTGCAATATTTCTGATAATATTACCGGAGAGGTTTTCGGGAGATAAAAATAATTGTTTTTAATGGTTATAGCAAAAAAAAAAACATTATTTTATATAGTGGGTGAGAAAATGTGCATATGAAATTATTAAATATGAAATTATTCAAATGTCAGAAAAACATCGATTGCAAGTGGTTTCCCCCAAAACACATGGCATAACCCGTGAATCACTCTCTTCCCAGTATAAATAAAGCAGTGTAAAAATAGCACGCGCAGAAAAGCCAAACACTTGCGCCGTACTAACATCTCTCCTTCGAGGGATCCGTCGGAGCCCTGGGGCTGCAGGGCCACGAACAGGGCCAGGGCCAGCAGGGGCAGGGCCCAGGCCCGGGGGCGCGGGGCGGCGAGCCACTGAGGCCCCATCACGCAAGGCAAGACTCACTCGGACACATTACACTAGCGACTTTACTAATATACACAAATACCACGCTGAATCTCGGCTCCTGCCAGCGTTAGACTGACGCGAGCCAACCCATCCGCCCATCTGGGAATACAGAACGGGATTGGATCTGAATATTTTATGGGAGCTATAATAAATTGGAAGTTAATAAATTATCTTTCCGCCGAGAGAGATGAGATGTCTTATGGTGACGACTGACTTGAAATATAACGTTAGAGAACAGCTCGTTACATTATAACAGTCAACAGTTCATCAAGTCGTTCATGGGAATGTTCGATTAAAATGCTTGACTCAACGGTACTCCAGAATGACCCATAACATTTACCTACTTGTTCAAGTTCCGTGTCCCTGAGAGCTCCAGAATAACCTTTCTTTCTGTTATGGTCCAAACACGTGTTATTTGTTTTGTAACGTAATGAATCATGCAATGTAATGCGAATCGTATGGACAGCACACGATCTCGACGCGAACCTGTTGTTCCACAAGCATTTCGCGCAAGGATCGTAGCGCCGTTCATACGAAATATTCGCGTTACATTGCATGATGCATTACGTTACATATTATACGCGTCGTTTGTGAGAAAGCGGGAAAGGGAATAACGGAGCCTTTGGCCGTAACCTTTTGATGATACTTATTATTATATTGGTAACTATTCACTCGAGCGCGTATATAGAGACCTAGACATACTTTTTGATTCCAAACTTAATTTTGATGCGCACATCGAGAATATTGTGAATAAAGCTCACGTCATGCTAGACTGTTGTCAGAAACAGCCGTGTATTCCGAAAACCTGAAACCTACCTCCTCCCTTACTATATGCTGGTCCGTTCTCAACTTGAATACTGCGCCCAATATGGACTCCACTCTACGGCATCTACAAAAACAAAATTGAATGTATCAAAATTGAAAGTATTTCTGCATTTCTTCAATAATAATAATAAATAAATGCTCTTGATCTGTCTCCACCCTCTCTAACCGGCGAAAATACCTTGATCTCAATAACCTATATAAAATCTGCAATACCTTTAACGACTGTCGCACCTCAATAAAACTAATATTCTTTAAAGTTAAAAATACCACCCAGAACAACAAGGTTCAACAACTTATTCCACATTAGCCGGACGCGCACAAATGCTGGTGTCTGGGATCCAATGAGAAGAATGTGCGAGTTATTCAATCAAAATCAAACTGATAGATTCCAACACATTCTTTGATACATACCTTTGGTGGTAAATTTAAAGATGTTTTCATATAAAAAATACGTATATATATATTTAAATAAACAAGCTTCAACGAACAGTGTTTACGCACTGTGTACTTTTATTATTTCGCTCTGTAACTATTTTTAATATTTTTTTTTCTTAAAATCCTAGTAAAAATAATTTGTAAAGTTTATTTACCTTCTGCTACTTCATTTAGAGATTGTGCACATTTCCATTTTTTTCTATGTAAGAGTAACACAATCTTCAATGACCTTAGTATTGTTTTTAAATGTTTATTTATCTGTATCACGTTTAATCTGTACGAATAGCAGGCGAATTCTCCAGTTATTGTATATTGCTTTAATATTACTGTCTGTATCTGTGTTTTCTCCTTAAATAAAAAAATAAAAAACAGTAATTTAAAAAAACGTACGTCAACATTCTCAATGCGTTTTTCCGACCGGAAACATCTCCGGCAGGTTCGAAATATTGTTTAGTTTACTATTATATCTATGGGGCATATATTTCCATCGACAGATATTGTTACACATACATAATATTATTACGTGATATATAATATACCTACCTAAATACATGCCATTTGTTCTTATTTCTAAACAAATCGCCGACAGAATGAAATCATATTCCGGCGCTGGCAACTGAGGTAGCATGTTGGAAAACCTATTTATATACTTCACCGAGTCTCGCTAAGATATTCTTCCGTAGAGCGACAACAGTTTTTCCATTGCATACCAACAGATGGCGCTGTACATAATCACACTGTTTGAAGATTGTTTGAAGTCGGATTATCCGGATTACAAAAAATCCGGATGGTAAAAATTTTCAAAAATCAAACAGAATCTGTGGAAAATATCCATATTCTTTTAAAATATGAAATCCAATTTATCTGGTTTAAACATTTTAATAAAATAAGTTATTTGCAAAGGAATGTCATTTATGAAATTTTTAGATAAAATTTCTAGGATAAAGTAAAAATAAAATTATGATAAAGATAAAATAATTCTTAATGCAAGAGAAACCACAAAGAAAATATGAAACACTAGCTGAAGTACCCAGCGATGCACGGGGTTATGAATGGTTTGGAGGAAACTTTTGATGTTTAACCGCTCCTACCCGGTAGTTTTCCTTTTATTTATGTTTCAAGTGTGCAAAATTTTATTAGAAAATACCTAAATTCTGCTTTAAGGGGTGGGAAGGGCGAACGGGGGTGGGTTCTCGAAATTTCGCGTAGACAGTGACATTCCCCTTGTTTTGAATGTCAAGTGTGCAAAATTTCATCACGCTCGGAATAAAACTATATTTGACGGATTAGAAAATCAATTGTGATATTTTTTTTATTATGTCAGCCACTTACCTTTCAAATCTGTTTTCCCCATTTAGTGATGTATCTATGACAATATTATGTAATAATAACATTATAAAATTTGATTAACTATAAATTATTTTAAAAATTAACTCGAGTTCTACGAATTAAACAAAATAACAATGAATAAAAGAAATAGTTCGGTTTTTTCGTTAATACTAATGCTAGTTCCTGATCTCAATCTTTTTCCTTTTACGAGTGATGGCGTTGTGATTTAGGGTCTCTATCCAAATATGTATCTGAAATTCAATTTCGTATACAGTTGAATAGTTTATAACATGGATATTTCTGTTTATCTTAATTGTTTTTTTTTGCTGAACATTTTTATGGAAGTGTATAGGATTTAGATATTATACTGTTACATTTTTTAGGCAACGAATTATTGATTATTTTTGTATATATTTCTATGAAACTGCTAAATAAATATATCTCTTAAAAAACATTAACAGTTTTTGCAATTTTTTTTGTGCCCTGAGGTAGAATTATTCGGAACATGTAGAGCGAATGAACGAAGAAAGGAGTGTAAGAAGAATGTATGACGCGAATGTGAATGGAAGAAGCCGGGGACGCCCGAGGAAGACATGGCACGATCAAGTTAATCAAATACTTGAGTCGGGCCATGTCAGAAGTCGGAATAACAGAAGAGAATCTATGAGGCGTTGTATGAATGTGAATGTAACAAGAAGTGTATGTCAAGATCGAGTTGTTTTGCGGTCCGTCCTCTCTGCCTACCCCTGCGGAGAAACGGCATGATGGTTAGTTAGTTAGGCTTATGAATTATGGAAATTGGAAAGTTCCACCAAAAAAGGTACGTAAGCATGTCTTTCAATTTTTAAATTTGGTTTTTTTTTACAATAAAGGGGAAAACGAAATTAATATTCATTACACATAGAATAAATTACTGAAAGATGTAAAAAGAATTTCTAGTGAGAACTTCTCAAAAAATAATGTTTTAAAACCAGATATACCCGCGGCGCAACGACTTATGGCACTTCTATTCATTCGGACGTCAGTGCTCAGAGCCTGTCTTCTTTTTACTATGTACACGACAAAAAATTGTTTGCAAACGGTGGTTTAATCTTTATTGGTACCTACTGCTTTATCTGTCCCCATATAAAATTCTCAACTGGTAACCCGCGCTGGTTCGTGCGCGCGAGAATTCGCTTGCATTTTCTATGGTCTTGCGTTGTTTTGATTTCTGTCAAAGTTTTGTACTTATCTTAACGTTTTAAACTATATTTTTTGTTCATAAATAAACAAGATTACTAATCGGGATGGCGGATCTAGAAGAACTACACAACGAGTGCGTCGAGAGTTTATTTGATTGTGTTGATAATATACAGAAATATCTAAACCCCGATGAGAGACCTGCTCAACTAAACACGCTTCAAATCCTCGTCAAAAAATATTGCGTCCTTGATTATCAGCGGCAAGTGTCCAAGAAGGCGTTGGACCAATCTGTTACAGGACTGTCAGCTGACCAACTTTTAATGTTGGACACAAACTTCGACACAAATCTAAAAAAGTTGATATCTAAACAACCGAAGCCCGAAAGCCATCCCATATACATAAGGTTTATAACTAAAGCAACTGGGGTAGAAAACGATCAAGAACTAAATAATTCTGAAATTATAACGACTGTGGCAACGGAACAATATATTGACGCCATCACGCAGAAGCAAATTGTCTCGCCTGTCAGGAACATAAAATGCCACCACGTCTATGAGAAGACTATTCGTGAATTAATCAAGAAGAGACCACGAACGAAGTGTCCGATCGTCGGATGCAAAAACCGTGAATTTCTTACACAAGCTGATTTAGTCAACGATGAAAACTTAAAAATCCATTTAAGTCAAATGCAACATGAAGAAAGGGATCCATTAGCTGACTCTGATTAAAGGAGACTGGTTTTACTTTACATGTGCAAATTAAAATAGTAATTCATACCAAAAACTTTACATCGCGCAATGTTTGATGTTCAATTTGTTTACAACATAATATTTCCACAATCTGATTGTAAAAAACTCTGTTAGGTAGCGTTCTACTGTTTTAATTTTGTTTTATTTAATTTAATGATCTTTATGTTTTCTCTGCCTGTATAAAATCTCATATAAGAGGTATGCACATTCCATGCAATGATTTACTTTTTTTCTTTTACTCTTTTCTTTAAATACTTATGCCCCCCATTTACAGGCGAACCGATCCGCCATATCAGTTCGTCCTCATGGGTTCACCAACTCATCAACTCGTGCATGGAAGCGGCAAACATAATCGGCATGGGTCCGGGTTGGGCTCGCAGTTCGTTCGAATGAACACCGAGTCCCTAGCCTGACCTGCACTCCGGCCGCCCCACACGATCAGTGTGCCCAGTACTAACTGAAGCCACCACATCGAAAAGCTCGGTCGTTTGACTGTCCTTTCCTTTAGTCAAGCCCATTATTCGATCCATTCCCATATGTTCTCTTTAAAAACGGTGGGTAAGTCGGGTTTAAGAGCTGGGGGCTTCAAAGCTACTGAATTGCTTTGTTTATTTTCGTTAAATGTAAATATTTTGTTTATATAATGTTGCCTCGAAACTAAATAGCCGAATGAATATTCCCACACTTTAAAATAATGTCATTTTATAATAAATAATTATATTTTGTGTATCTCCATTTTGTGAAAATTCACCCCAAGGGCATTGTGCTGTACGATTTATTTTCCAGGGCTCTCATCTTATTACTTTGTTTTTATATGGGTACCACACAAGAGCCCCAACTGAGACTGGCATTCCCAATTGGGATATGTTCTTGTGAGGCAGTGTGGAAAGGAAGGAGATGGCGAAGAGGATGGTAGGGGAGTGCCTGGATATTTAGAGCTGGTCACCAAACACGGCTAAAGCCATTTCACGCAACGTTTAGACTCAGATTGGTGGTCTTTCACCAGGTGGACACTGAAAGTATCTGCTACTCTGGAACGTGCCGCAAATGTACCTACTATATGTACATATATTAATTTAAATGAATAGATTTCCTTATTTTTTTCATAATTGCACCGACTGTAAGAGAATGGTCTGGCCGTCCGACACACCGTAGTCCGTGAACGACTGAGCCCCGATGAAGGGCTCATGTAGTGAACGGGCATGGGCAGATGGCTCCGTGGTCGGGTTGGGGCTCAGGTCCGGGTTCATTATGTTAATTGGGGGTACTAGATATTGGTGACAAATGAGTTGATCTACCTGAATTATTAAAGATTTTATGATAATTTGATAACAATTACTACAGGGTGGCGCAAAACTACCATTATGGTCGGAATGAAATGGCATAATCAAGCCTTTGTTGGTAGTCTATCGGCTTCAATTCTTACACAAGCTGAACCTTATATGGTAACATGTGCAATGTGGCCAAAATCCTCTGAATGGACCTCCGCGATAGCCCCAGTTGTGCCGAACGTCTTCTTGTTTCTGGACTGTCCTGCACACTATCCACAACACGTTGGATATTTTCTTCCGTGTGGACCATACGTGATCTTCCGGTACGTGGAAGGTGTCTTACTGTACCATGTTGTCGAAAATTTGTAACCAGGCGGTTTATTGTTGGTGCTGAAGGTCCAGTACACACATTAAAAAACGACGATAAGCACGCTGCGTCAAAACAATTGACCGTTGATTTTCTAAATAAAATTCAACAATTGTTGATCGCTGTTCTGTTGTGTAGTGTTCCATTATTTCAAATTCCCCAAGTTTTCTTCACAAAATTCTGAAATAAAAATATAAATTTTAAAAAGTTATTAAACATTCAAACCATAACGGTAGGTTTGCGCCACCCTGTATTATTATAAAGATTGTTGATTTTATTCCCATCTTTTCTTACATTCCATATTCACCCTGTCTGTTTTCCTTTAAAACTTTCAAATAAAATAAATTTATGAGAAAAATAAAGGTTTTTTTTTGTTGATTTTGACTTAAAATGTGTTTTTATTTTACCTTTTAGGAAATAATGCAAAGCTCAATGAACAAGATTAAAAACAGGACACGTAGAACAGATGGAAAGAGAAATGAGTTTCAAAAGAATATAATATGACATGCAAGTGAACGGAAGAAGAAGCCTGGGTCATCCCAGGGAGTTAGCGCATAATTGAGTGAATAGTTTAGAAATTTTAAAGTTTTTTTTAAAATTGTTCAGGTATTCCCCACTGTTTTTCTCACATGATAATTAATTATTTGAAAATGTTCTGTTTTCTTTGCCTTGGCATTACAAAAAGTCCAAGAGAGTTTTGTGTGAAGAAGAATGTGCTCGGTATTGTATTTATCCAATTTATTTAGTAAACCGGTAAAGGAGAAAATTTGTGCGGGTCTCCTTCACCAAATTTGCCAAATCCTAAAAACTGAAGGATACCTCAACACCTCTGGATACTTGTATTTTAAAAGTGTACACTACTTGTATTAACTAACTTGAACTATAACCAAAGACGCTGTTACGAAAATGGCCACCACACAGACGCATGCTATGTATCTCTTTGCGATATATAAAGACGAACGAATAAATAAAGAGTAAATCTAAGATGGCCGACATAACCTTCACAATCTCCATCCTCAAGAGGAACTATGCTGGGTGTGCGGCACAACTAACAGATGACCATTGGAACCACAACATCATCGGATAATGTCCTCGTTGGGAAAGAAGAACAGAGGCCGCACACAAATGAGATGGGCTGACGATTTGAAGTGGACTGGATGAGAACCGCCAAGGATCGTCAAACCTGGAAAAATTTTACAGAATCTTATATCTATCTTCAAAGCTGGACACAGGAAGGCTCTTGAATAAAAAGATATGATATAAAAACTCATGCATGTGCATGTTGGAAGTTGTCGTATAATATTATTATAACAGAATATTTAATTCACATATTTATTATAAGTTGCTGCAGGTAGGCTGTGGTAGGGGAAGTAAGTTGTATAATAATTGTGTCCAGCCACTGAAGAAATAAACAAATAAAAATGTGACGGAAGTAAACTCAATTTCATCCTACTTCTGGTGAAATTCGCTTCACATGTCCAAACCACCCAAGCGTCCCTTTCTTAATCTTGCTCACTACACTTTCCTCTGTCAGTTCTATTCCTTACTGCAGTGATGCACAAGTCTCGATCGGCAAACCTTTTGATATGGCTCATTTGACGAAATTAAACATCAACACCATTATTTTGTTGGTTTCACCTAGAGAATAGAAAAGAGAGTTTCAATACAAACTTCCTGATTTCCAGGTGCTATGTATATATTTAACGGTTTCAATCTCTTTCACAAAGATACGATAAGGTATAGGGACAAATGTATTTGTCTTCAATATTTTGATTCAGCCACCCAAAATTGCAAGCATGTATATAAAAATTGTCTGCATTTGTTGATTTGACATTAATGTGAAGAAAAAATCGTCTATGGCGCTTTTGTTATACATTGTATGATTGTTTTATTAAAATGTTTCCATTTTATAGAGTACAAAAAGGTTACCTGACC
This sequence comes from Halesus radiatus, assembly GCA_022606495.2. Taxonomy (NCBI): domain Eukaryota; kingdom Metazoa; phylum Arthropoda; class Insecta; order Trichoptera; family Limnephilidae; genus Halesus; species Halesus radiatus. The sequence continues at coordinate 326,899 of JAHDVE020009740.1, read as the reverse complement.
AAATTTTATTAGAAAATCTGACTTTCGAATAATAATTTTTTACTGAATTTTGATGTATCATCCAAAGATTTAGCATCTCATTATAAAATGCCACGTTTCATGTAAAGTACCTAGTTAAATTTTTGGTTTATTATAGGTATATATTAGCTCTGGACAGTTGAATCATTTATACGGTATGCTCATAATTTATTTTAAATCTACACTAATGACATCACCGGCTGCAATGTTAACCATGGCTGTAGGTGCTCTACATTTTGAAAATGTATAAATTAGCCCTCCGGCTGAAAAGGTTGTGCATCACTGCCGTACATCCTGGTTGATAGCAGCACTCCATTGTGAACTGCTAGCCTCATTCCTTTGAATAACTTTTCGTTAGCAACTTCCGCTAACAAAAATCAATCATCATAAAATATATGCATCTACTTCTGCAGAACCTAAGAGTTTGGAATAATTTTTTTTTATTTTTCTCTGGTCGTGCAGGATTGGTGCGAAATCATGAACAGTACAAAAAACATTGAAAATAAAAATGTATAACGACATCTCTGGTTCTTGCTTTCACTTAGGACATCGCTTGACGGATGGCGCTGTGTACAAAGTAACCCACCCTCTCTGTAAACCGCGTAAAATGGTTTGGATCTTGGATAGAGCTGTTTGCCTATTTCATACTGAATTTCATACCTTTTTAAAACGAAAAAATAAAGATTTCTATGAAGACGCCCAAAATAAGAAGTTTACCTACAAGTTTTGTCACAATATACTTTTCGACTGCCCACAATTAAAAAAAAAAATTGTAATTGATGTACGTGGAAATTATTTAGATTCATGATTACCGCATTATTAGAGCTTGGCTCACTAAAATTTGAAACAATTTATTATAAACATGTACATTGTACATATCAGATTTGAGGTTATGCTTCACACTCAACAGTTGATCATTTGTAAATAAACAATGAGATCCGTAGGATAAACGTCATAACTCAGTTATTAAGGTTTTTTTTAAATTTATTTATAACTTTAATCTGTAATTTTATTTGGTTTTTTTATTTTTTTTTATTTATAACATTTAATACATGGCTATTTCGATACATACATTTCCAAAAAAAAAAATCGCCTTTTCATGTAATTATTTCCCTTGCAAAGCGTAAAATAATAAAAAACTTTAATCATAAAATTGTCTTAGAATATGATGTCGAATCATCTCCTTTCGGGAAGTGCCACTAATTTATGGATATCGTTTGGTGAAAGTAAAAAACATGCACTTGGACCATTGTGATTTTTTAAACTTGCAATAATCATCCTATAAGCCATCTTGGTGTTGTCGTTTAAAACATTTTAAACGATCGCAGCGCCTTCCTTTCGTCACGTTATCCATTCGTTGTGTATCCTTTCATCTTGTATCCTTTCGTCGTATTATCCATTCGTTCTGAATCTTTTCTTCTTGTATCCTTTCGTAGTATTATCCATTCGTTGTGAATCTTTTCTTCTTGTATCCTTTCGTAGTATTATCCATTCGTTGTGAATCTTTTATTCGTGTTTTCGTCGTATTATCCATTCGTTGTGAATCTTTTCTTCTTGTATCTTTTCGTCATATTATCCATTCGTTGTGAATCTTTTCTTCTTGTATCTTTTCGTCATATTATCCATTCGTTGTGAATCCTTTCGTCTTGTATCTTTTCTTCGTGTTATCACAGGACCGTCTCTGCGCTGGAGCAACTGGAGATGTCCGCTACGGGCGCCGACTTGTCAAGGCGCCAAGGCTCTGATAATACCTGGCACATGAAACAGCACCCTTGAAATTATTTTTCACTAAAACGGCGCCATACTAATCATCCAAATATTATTAATTACACTAATTACTACTCAGTCGTCTGTTAACGCGCCCAACGCCTATAAAGTATATTAATTTTAAAAACTACAAAATTCCACGGGCGCTGAGCGTGCGAAAATAAAACTCCCACCTCGCACCGTTCTATACGTTTACGAGTATGTCATGTGTATGAATGTACCTACCCATCTTTTGTTTGAACGAAAAATTCACAAGTGTGAGAAAACGAGACAGCTGCAGAAAAATCAGTGTAAAATGCACAACTCTTATACTTGCGTATCATTTCTTCCTTCGAATATTCGTTTCCAACCTTTCCACTACATTGCGTTCCTCCGCAGCCTCGCTATTCCCATTATCCTTTCTTTCTATTTTTTTATACTTAGTTCCTCCTTGTCTGTTCGTTTGCCTGTAAAAGTATGTCTTCAATATACCTAAATGCATTAGTTAACTTTAACGCCGAAAAAATATTATTTCATAAAAACTGTTTTCCTATTTTGATTCTCCAAAAAAACGATTTATTCCTATCTAGGCAAGTACTTTATCGAATAAATATCGATTGAATTTGTCGAATACGCAATATTGGAGGCGAAAGAATGACGATATGTTAGAAACAAAAATATATCGTGAAATTGATCAAAAGGTTCATTTTTATTATTATGTAGGTAACTAATTAACTATCACGCCGTTCCCCCAAGGGGTAGGCAGAGAGGACGGACCGCAAAACAACTCGATCTTGACATACACTTCTTGCTTCATTCACATTCATACAACGCCTCATACATTCCCTTCTGTTATTCCGACTTTTGACATGGCCCGACTCAAGTATTTGATTCACTTGATCGTGCCATGTCTTCCTCGGGCGTCCCAGGTTTCTTCTTCCATTCACATTCGCGTCATAGGTACTTATTACATATTTAGAAAACTCTCATCACTAATTTTTCGGACAAGAGACCCAACTGTCCGGAGCTAGTGGGACTATGTCATCCCCATTTAGTCACCCTCACAACACACCTTAACTGCTAGTTAGCGTGTGTTGTGAGGCTGGAAGGAGCGGGGAGAGGAATGAGTTGGGAAAAACGAAGGTTAAGAAATAGTTGGCTATTTAGATCTGGTCACCAAACACGGCTAAAGCCATTTCAAACAACCTTTCGATTATGAATCTATATTGAGTATTTACGACTCGACAAATAATAATAAAATTTAGAACTATTACGTTGTCGTCTTTTCTTATTGCGGAAAAAATAATTAATTAATATAGTATCTACAATAACATGTGTTTTCCAACATTAAGTCCTCTGCGTCCAAAACTGTATGTACGTTTCGCTAATAAACAATGTTAACCTCAAGTGAGCCTCCAGGTAAATATGGTCCTATATAGTATTACCCGCCTGCACATAAAATTAATAACCTGTATATTTTAACGCGGCATCACCCTCTTTTCTCAAATGCATTGTTCATATAGTCTGGTATACAGATCGATGAACTGGTAGATGCAATCTGTTAGCCATAAGTTGTAATAATATATTGTCTGTTGTTTGGTGATAAAACAGAGCATTAAAAAAATGTTTGTATTTTTTTTTTCACAAAAACGGCACTATGCAATAGTATTATTATTATCAAGTATCTGTATGGGTATTATGACTACTTATGGAACTAACGCAGATCCTACTTACCTGGCACTGGTACTTGGCTACCTATTATTGATTAAAGTTAACTAAGGTCAACAAACGTCTACAGACTTGTTTGTGGCTTACAGGATCGATACTTACCTAATAGCTTATTTATTACCTTCCTGGAATACAAGCACCGTGTGTTGATTTCATTAATTATTCTTTTTTTTCCTAATATATTTGAACTTGAAATTCGTAAAGGCAAAGATATACCATCCATCCAGGCGGATAAGTACTGCCTACCCTGACTTACACGCACGAAAAAATAATATTAAATCATTGAAAAAAATAATATTAACATATCCGAAATAAAAGACGAAACCGGAAAAAAGGACAGAAAATAAAAAGATTTCATTCGCACCTGGGACTCGAACCCAGGTCCTCTGCCTATCCGGGACAACCGCTTAACCAACTGAGCTAATGTCATCTTCATCGACATCGGTTTCGTCTTTCATTTAGGATATGTTAATATTGTTTTCTTCAATCATTAAATATTACAATGAGGTTTTTAAATATCAATTAAAATAATTAATAATTAAAAATTGAATAATATTAAAGTTTATAGAATTATTTCAAGAAGTCAATCTTCATTTTCAAAAATACGCCCGAAATGCCAACCAGGAAACGCAGCGCGACACACCGTCAAAGACAGGAACTAAGTTTGCAAAATGACAATCATATTCAAATGTTGACTCTTTTATGCACATTGCGCGTCAAGGGACGACTCGTTTATGTTACCCTGCGTCTTGCATCTCGCGCCCTGTGGAATAGCTTATGATTGCGCCCCCCCATTTTTTTTTAAATTATCCAACTTAACAAATCTTACCACTTGAACAAATGGATTTATCAAATCAACACATCCGTCATTTTATTAATATTGCTCCATCTAGACATAGACTTCTTATGAGATTCTTTGTAATAATCAAGAAGTGCTATAAAATCAATATAATACAATTTCTAAAAACATACCTTTAAAATGTCGGGTTCGACATCGCTGCTCCCTGTCATAACGAACAACAATGGAATGAAACTTTTATTTACTAACTAATACAAAAACACTACAAAATGTTGCAAATAATATTTATACCAACGTAAACGCACACAGCGATAAAGAATTTTAAAGGATTTATAAATAAATGTTAATTTGTCTGTGATAAAGCAGCAAAAATTCTTTGATATATCGAGTAATTGAAACCAAAGAATGACATTTTTCCAAATCCCGTGTTCATATATGGCAGGGGAAAGGAACCTTTTTGTCGCCAAAGGTCAATTTGATGTTTTTAACGTCACCCGCGGGCCGGATTTGTATTTTCAGAAAAAGCATGATGAAGATGGGGAAGGGGGGGGGGACTTTGGGGGAATCGTCAATATAATTATTATAACCTCATTTTAATAGGTATCGACTGAAAAAGAAAAATACATGTATGTCACACCTCACAATAATTCTTCGAATGTTAAAATACAAAACCACACGAATTGAAATTGGGAGGGGGTAAATAGAATCATATAAATAAGTCGTCTTAACGTGGCCTAACTGCAGTGCGAAAATGGATTTGAACGCCGAAATAGCTCTGACAATAATTAAAAAAACGTAAATACTTGCAAAACTTAATAGTGATAGTTTAAAATTTTATTATCATTAAACTGTAAAAAAATAAATAAATTTGGAGTTCTACAAATTAAACACAAACACCATTAATAATATCTCAGAACCCTGTTGTAACGTCGCCATCTGTTATATGTGTCGTTTGGGTATGAAAAGGAGATGTTTGGTACAACGTATGACATAAAAAAATCATTTTTTAAAAAGTTAACACGACTTTCTTCAGCCCGCAACGTATTTTCCATAATACGTTATGGAACTTTAAAATAAGAATTAAATTTATAATCATTGAAGAAGATAATATTAACAAATCTCAATTGAAACACGAAACGGCAAAAGACACAGAAAATAAAAAGGTATCAGTCGCATCTGAGAACCCAGGACCTCTGCCTTACCGGAACAACTCTCTAACCGCTGAGCTAATAATTTTTATTTTCTGTACCTTTTTCTGTTTCATGTTTCATTTGAGATTTGTTAATATTATCTTCTTCAATGATTATATATTGCGAGGAGATTAATAAGCTTCAATAAGTTATTTCAATAAATAGAACATCAATTAAATAGTTTAAAATATGGAAGACGTAATATTTTTGTTACGTATTCTACAATAATTTTTGTTCGATAAGAAAAATTATTTGAAAAAAAAAACTTCTCTAAAAAGTCTGGAAGTCAACGCAACCATTTCCATCATGAGCTATGAAACTTTAAAATATCATTAAAACGGTAAAAAAAATTAGACAAGTTGTCTTATTTTTGTTACGTGGGATTTGGCAAAAGGAGCGTTGCTTGAAACTCGAGCGAAGCCGGATAGTAACTTCTGGTAAATACATGAAACCCGTACAAATCGAATAGCTGCACGGTTGACTGATTACAGAATGACTAGGTAGGTATAAAACACTGAACGGATAATCCCTAGAAGCGTAATGTGGGTACGAACCGATATGAAATAAAACCATGTCGACAATTTACATAAGACCTTTTGACTCCTAGACCTTAGACAAGCCAATGAAATTGTTTATCTGCTCAAGAATTATTTCAGACCTAATTGTATTATATAGAATCATTTACCACCTAATTGACATCCCTGCCATCGTCGCCATTATTAAATTCCATGTACCGACGAGGAACACAGGACAAATTGTAACATTTTTTTGCAACACTTATACAATCAACTAAGTATCAGTCCCACTCACTAACCAATAGGATGCATGATCCGGGCAACAAGTTTGGAGGTATTGTTGATATATTTTCTCACTCAATTTATAAAAGAAACCAGCATTTGATGAATCCTACAATTAATTATTGTGGCGTGGATGACGTAGCATTGATGATTAGTGTTATAATATTGTTTTACTTTTCTATTTTATCCTGCTGTTAAACTTTTTAATGTAAATCAAATTTAATAATATTATTATTAAGTTCTGCGAGTATTTTTAGTTTCTATTATTGTAACAGTTGTTTCGGCGTTTGAGGCCATTTTCAAACAGTTTGAAAAGTTCTACGAATTAAACACAAAAACAATTATTTGCTGTTAAAGGTTTAAAACATATCGTTCGTTACTTTATGGTTTAAAATCTCTATGTATGTACTTATAATTTTTGATGTCTCATTGTATTCCGTTGTAAAAATTCATGTAACGCCCAGATGGACGTATGATCAAATGAATAAATAAATAATTTCGATATTATAAAATGTTCCATCAATTTTAACTTAGAAGTAATGAATACTTGACCTTATTTCGGGCACACGGAAACGCTCATAACACTCTTCTACCTGTTTATCTCTTCAGTGGTATAAAAGGTTAAAAATAATTCTGCATAAAACGTAATACTTTTTAGTACTTAGAGGAGACAATGACCGCATACAACGTGGAAGTTATATAGTGACAAAAACGCCACGGTTCGGTCAATTTGTACTAAAAAAATAGCTTAAAAAACAAGCGCAATAGCTGGAAGAAATTAGCATTCAGAAGTGCTTTGACACTATTCATCTTTATTAATCAGAGTTTCCCAAACTTTTTAGGATCACAACCCCATTTCAATATTTTTATCAACTCTTTTTTTTGTGCGCAACAGACTGCCTCCATTATACACACTATACAAAACAACAAACAAGAATATAATTCAACATAAGAGCTAACTCGAATGACAAAAATGAAGACTACAAATTAATTATCATATCTCTTGATACCGTCAAGGTTTATATTAAAGACACCATACCTCATGTCATGCTGTGCTGAGCCAACACGTCTGTCCTGCTGTGTGGTATGCATAGCTGATCGTGGTGCCGTCCCTGGCTGTAGTTGTTTGATCCAAAACACTTATAGCACTCTAGGAGGTATGGACTTTCTATCAAATTACGTATTATTTGTACGCTGTGTTAGGGCAAACGGTGATTTTACCGGGTGGTTTGACAAACGCCAACACATCTGTTCTGCTATGTGGTATGAATAACTGATCGTGGTGCCGCCTCCGGCAGTAGTTGTTTGGTCCAAAAAACCTATAGCACTCTAGGAGGTATGGTCTTTCTATCAAATGTATTACAAAATGTATTATTTGTACGCTGTTACTGCAAAGGCCCCGCTCCTTCTAGACTGGAGACTTTGGTAGTGCGTCTAATAGAGCAAATCTTCGTGTTGCATAAATTGCGGATACTCGCCGTGTATTCTTGAAATACCTGAGTTTTTTTTTTTAATATTTGTTCCAGTATATGGCAATATATTTTCTCAGCTCCTTTAAAAAAGAAAATTTAAAAAACCTTAAGCCGTGTTGCGATTCCTCCTTATTAAGCCATCATCTCGTACTAGTTGTCGTATCAACGACTCTTAATTTCACATATAACAACAAAGATAATTTTTAAAAAATAGCTTTCCGAATACCAGAATGAATTAAACACAAATATAGTATTACTTTAAGTGTTCCAAAAATTCTTAAATTCGTAATTTTATGTTCACATTACCAACATTTCAGCAAAATGTTACCTGAATGCCATCGTAAAAACTACAATTTACCTTATTTAACAACGTCAGAAATAGAAACGGTCCACCAAAAACGATGGACCATTTTTACCACTTTACTTTCCTTGTTGAAAATACGGCAAAACATTCATAACAACTTGTTGTGTTTGACTTTTCAACATTTTATTCCTTAAAGAATTCATTTTTTTAAAGCGCAATGACATTTAAAACTCAGTGTTACAAGTTTCGAAATTAATCGAATGATTCCGGGCAGGTACTAAGTATATAGTAATGTTTATAACGATATTATCACTTTTTTTCACGGTAAACTTATTAACGAATAAGTATCTGATTATTGTCAAATTTCTACCCCATCGTGTGCAAATTTTATAATTTTTTATAAGTTTTTTTTCTTATTTTTAACTAGCAATATCATAAAAGTTCTACGATTCGAATGAAACATACGTTCTCGAAATTTCCATGGAAATGTGATTAAAGAAATTCGGCATTCTAGCATCTTCTGTCTTTTTCGTTTTCATACAGAATGTGTGAGAAGGAAGAATTATATGAAAACATTTTAGGACGATCGTCGATGACGTATAAACGACCTATCACTGGGTTCCCTACGAGTATACTATCTTACCTGTACTTGGTACGGCTTTCTCGACAACGTGTAGTGATTTTTTTTTAAAATTGTTATTCGTATATTAATGAAATACAATAAGACAAACATTTTTTATAAATCATTGAAGAAGATAATATTAATACATCCCAATTGAACCACGAAACCGAAAAAACAACAGAAATTAAAAAGATTTCAGTCGCATCTGGGACTCGAACCCAGGACCTCTACCTATCCGGGGTAACCGCTTAACCAACTTAGCTAATGAGACCAGTACAATTTACGCCATTTACACCGATATCATACTTCATGTTCAAGATTTATCAATATTACCTCCATTTTTATAAATCCCATATTATTGGCTGCTGTCCTTATGATGATTGCAAAGTTTCATCCAGAACTCAATTGCAATCGTGGTTCCGTGGGATTCCGTGATTCCGGTTTCGTGGTTCATTTGGGATGTGTTAATATTATCTTCTTCAATGATTAAAATATTACAATGAGGTTTACAAACTTCAATAAGTTAAAAAAAATTAAATATTGAATATTTTTTATAAAGTTTCAAAGAAGGTAAATCATTATTTTAAACCAACTAATCTTTATCACTTCTATTACGGTCAAGTTCAAATAAATAAAGTAATCAAAAGTTTTTATTTATAAATACGTAAATATTGATACGTATATAAGTTTACATATATTTGCAAAATTGCACTATACGAAGACACAATAATATTATGTTCCCACTTCATATAAATTGAAAAAGCAATGCCGTAAAACTGGGGCGGCGCATCATTATGTGTGCGACGCACCCGGGCGGTCGAACCATGAGGCGGCCCACTCAATTTGCCTATCTGCACCTCTCTTTGCCTAATTTTGAATTTAGCCTTATATGCTAGTATGTATACAAAAAAATTCGGAATTCAAATATATCTTTAAAACAGTACTTATCCGCTGAAAACAAAATGAACACGAGAAAGAATGGTTCGCAAAGATGTTATAAAATATTGGCCATTCATATGTGAATCAAATTCACAATGAAAATTAATTTCATAATACTTCAGTAATGTTATTTTTTTACTCATGGGACGTTGTATTGTGAACCGATACTCCCCACTGTAAGTGTGTGAGAGCTTCCTATGCGAAAACAAACAAAAAATACTATTTTACATCAATAAATATAAAAAAAAACAAGAAATTACTACAATCACACATATTAGAAGCACTAGATCTCATAGTCAAAAACACATCCAACAAGGAATCACAAACACAACATTTGGACAAAAAACTTATACTATGGTACTAAACTCTACAACAAAATCCCACTCTCCTTTAAAAATCACAAAAACCATAATAAATTTAAAAATCAAATAAAACACTGGATACGTTACATAGGGAGATCTGAAACAGAAAATATGTTAACACCAAATACAGACTAACGCCGAAATAACTCAACTGCACTTAAAATACCTCACATTAGAATTTTTTTTTTCATCAAGCACATCAATTTAATATGATGTAATTTAAAATTTTGTAAATGAAATCCTCATTTACGTTTTATAATTTTTTAATTTTTAATTTTTATTTTTTAAATTTTTATTTTATTATTATTATTTTTTTATTTTTTTTATGTATTATTGTAATGTGATCGTTCTGCGCTAGAAATGAATACAAGTACGTTTTCGGTGTACACAACGCAACGGTTGTTCGCTTAGTAGCGATTGAATGTATAGAACAGTTAAATGATTTAGAATTAAATAACTTCAACGAGAAAAAAACGATTCCTACTCCTTTCATACCTACACTGTTCCGAAATCTTAAAAGCCTGCTACCGTTGTCTCATTCGTGGATGATGTGACATCACTAATATCGCGATCTATTTATAATTTTTTATTAGTAACCTTTTTCTATCCTGAATTGAATGTCGTACCCCTCTCGGCGGTCCTGCCGTATGTGTTATTGTAACCTCTGCAACAATGTAAACTGAAGACAGAAGATAAAGTTAGCGGGAAGCTGAATGCCCCTGACCCTGAATCTACGATTTTTATTCCAGCAGAACAACAAACCATTCAATTTGTAATAACGACGTAAATTTATGAATTTTTGTATCCATATGAAAAATATCGCAGTGTTATTTGCGTCTTTTTTTTCAGTATTTTTTTTCTTGATATCATAAATATCGTCACGACGCTACATCTTGGTGGATTTGGCTTCTTCCACAAATGCTCTCCGGTGGCTCCGAACTCTTGCCATTCCCCTCAGGTCTTGAGGCCTTCCCGAGCTACTTCAATCTCCTTCCAATGGTTCTATTCTACCGAGTACGTGGTTGCCTACGATATTTTGTATGATCCGTTTTCTAGCGTGGAAGTGGGTAGTTATACATGTTATAAAAGAACTGATTAACAGTGTTACCTATTGCACTGTAAAACTGTGGTTACCTAGGTAAATATATCTTCACCGTATGAATTAAATTTAAAATATTTTAGTCTGCTAAGTATTTTTTACTTTAGCCTTGGTCTACTCATTACTTGGTAGGTAAAGCTTCCTTTCCACATTTCCACCCTTTTCTATTTTCGACCATGGTCTGCCCCTTTAGTCTTCTATCTGGTCTCTGTTTCACCAAGGCGTTGCACTAATGTATTTCCCTGAAAGCTTTAGTCTATTACGGACTTAAATGAATTAATTTGTAACGCATTCTGACATAACATTTAGAAGAGTGTCCCGGGTAGGGATGTTTGTTTTTTATACAAATCTACAGTTTTATTCTGAGCTGGATGAAATTTTGCAGACTTAACCTTCAAAATAAGAGGAAGGTCACTATCTACACGAGTTCTCGAAAAACCACCCTCACCCCCCTTTTCCACACCTTTCAACAAACTTTTGGGCACTAGGAAAATTACCGGGTAGGGGTAGTAGCAGGAGCAGGAGCAGGAGCAGGAGCAGGTGCAGGAGCAGGAGCAGGAGCAGGAGCAGGAGCAGGAGCAGGAGCAGGAGCAGGAGCAGGAGCAGTAGCTGGAGCAGGAGCAGGAGCAGGAGCAGGAGCAGGAGCAGGAGCAGGAGCAGGAGGAGGAGCAGGAGCAGGAGCAGGAGCAGGAGCAGGATCAGAATCATGATCAAGAGCAGGAGCAGGAGCAGCAGCAGAAGTAGGAGTAGGAATAGAAGTAGGAGTAAGAGTAGGAGTAGGAGTAGGAGTAGAAGCAGGAGTAGGAGTAGAAGTAGGAGTAGGAGTAGGAGTAGGAGTAGGAGTAGGAGTAGGAGTAGGAGTAGGAGTAGGAGTAGGAGCAGGAGTAGGAGTAGGAGTAGGAGTAGGAGTAGGAGTAGGAGTAGGAGTAGGAGTAGGAGTAGTGGTAGGAATAGGGGCAGAGGTAGAGGGTAACACAACAAATCCAAAACGTTACTCCAAACCATTCATAACGGCGGGCAACGCCGGGTACTTCAGCTAGTATATCATAAAAATACAATTTTTAGTAACTTTATTATACATTATTTAGGTACTTTCTCTTTGTCGATTGCATTGTGAATATTATCTCAAAGCTGTGCCGCTGGACGCTATCAAAATTCACTTAAAAATATTCTTTGTCACCGTGGAAACAGGTCATTTACGTTAATAAAAGAACCCGACATCTTTTTATAAATACGCCACCATTGGGTTGCAACAAAGGCGACGAATTGGCTAGAAAAGACTACCGGATGTTTTTTAACCCCGTCTGAGAGCGGCATTATCTAATTTACAATACCGCCCATTCTCCTTGTATCTAAGTATACCAAGTAGACAATATATAATAAATACCTTTTACTTTACCAGACCTATATATTTGTTCCACCAATATTCTAATGGAAGGTGTTCCAAACAAATACAGATATTAATCTCTTCGACATCGATGCATAGTCTGGAGACACTCCAACCACATCCCAAAACGTGCAGTTGACATCTTCTGAACTATGAAACGGGTCGTTTTTACGTCTCGTTCTTGTACGCAGCCCATCGTACAACAAGGGTATCTTCAAAACCTTTATTCACACATTCATCTTCCTTTACAAAAAAAACCCTCTGGTCAGCTTCTCCAAAGATAACATATCCTGGTTGAAATCAACAAAAATCAATCTTGCATCCTAATGAGAGTATGTGTAGGAGTTTTCGTAATTTCATACCGTTGAATCAATAGTAAACACTGGGGATGCATTACAATTACTAACAAAAGGAAACAATAATATTAATAAGAGATAAATGAATTAAAAAATTACTTTCTAATCACCACTTTATTAATATATATTGTACATATCAACATGTTCCGAAAGCGACGCTTTCCTCATCATGAATATACAGAATACTAAAAAAATAATAATCTCAAGTATAGACAAATGATAAACATGAACAAAAAATGATTTAAGTAATTAATCAAAAATGTTAATAAAAAATTATTATAAAACATTGAATAACAAATTTATATTAGAAATTTAAAAAAAAATAAATTATTATTAATATTAATATGGAAATAAATTCAAGAGAAAGCTGTTTAAAAAAATATATTATTAATTATATTTAATTGACTAATAACACTTTTTCTGATTTCTAAAATTTCTAATTTGTCTAATTGTAAACCGATTGTGTTTGAATATAAGAATTTGAAACCTTTATTTATATTAAAAGAATGATTGGTTTCCAAAATATGATTGGCAAATTCAAAATAATTAAACACCTTAGGTGTTCCTTAACTCTAATACTAAAATTTATTTCCTATGTAAAAATAGTTGCAATCGTTACAAATTAATGTATATACCCTCGATTTATTTAAAATATTATCTTTATCTTTGTTATTTAAAATATATACATATTTTTAAATGTATTATTAGTATAAAAAGCAGGTTAGATAGAATTTGAGATGTTTTTAATGAATTCGTTTGAAGTATTATTGTTTAAAAACAGTATTTTTCTCCACCGTTTACTAACATCAATTATTTGTGGATATACGTAAGATTTAATAAACTTATTAAATTTATATCGCTTTCGAAACATGATGAAACAGCTTCACCCCTGTGAAATATCACAGTTTTAAACTGAAATGAATTGTGTGTTATTTAGGTCTCCGTGTCTCACGTTCATACTGTGAAACATATATATATATATAGACGACTAATATCAGTCGTTTCGACTAACACTGCGTGCATTTTATGCTGAATCTCTCCAACTAATGCGCCAAACGCGCTAGTTCTCCATGCCAACTGCCAAACTCAGTCGCCGACGAAGGCTTGCAGGGAATGATCACGCAATGGGGTTAAGTGCCGCCATTGTTTATATACAACACCCTTGTTACTCCACCGTGCGTAGAATACAAGATACAATAAAGATTAATAATTTTTTTATGTTTTATAATAAATCAAAGTGCCATCTAAATTGTTATTGTGTTTAATTGGTAGAACTCCATATAATTTTGGAAAAATAAAATCTAAATTAAATCAAATTTAATAATGTTATTATTAAGTTCAGCAAGTTTTTTAGTGTATTTTATTTTATTATTATTACAGATGTGTCGGCGTTCGAAAACTGTGGTTAGGCCACATTGATTAAATATACTTGAGCAATTAGAAATTAATAAACGAACGAATGATCCTAATATAACGCTAATAATTAAAGAAAATTATTTATTCCCCACTTTTTCACAAAACCCAAACAATATCATTCCTTAAACTAATTCAGAAAGTTCACAAACATCAAATGTTCAAAACACAAACAAGTGTTGTAAAATTTGCAACCAGGTGGTTTATTGTTGGTGCTGAAGGTCCAGTACGCACAAAAAAATGACGATAAGCACGCTGCGTCAAAACAATTGACCGTTGATTTTCAAAATAAAATTCAACAATTGTTGATCGCTGTTCTGTTGTGCAGTGTTCCATTTCAAATTCCCCAAGTTTTCTTCACAAAATTCTGAAATAATAATAAAAAATATAAATAAATTAAAAAAGTTATTAAACATTCAAACCAAAACGGTAGTTTTACTCCACCCTGTAGTTTCCAGCCGAGGCGGTTAACGGTGACAAATGAAGATTTGATTTATGTTTGACCCCATTAGGGCCTCTCACGACATGTTCAATATCAATAATGAACAGCTCCCATCTGCATTGACCCATTCGGCCACAGGTATTGACACTGGTCGACCCCTTGGGCTTATCAACATATCAACTGCATCCGATCATTCGTCTCCACCTACGAGTGAGACTTTGACTCTCCGACATTTCGCATGAAATCAATTAAATTATAATTATTGCATCTCCCACGCAGCTTCTTGGGATCCCGAACTGCTTATTTATCTCCCCTTTCACGTGGCATCCACGCTCCCGGCAGATTTTCATTGAATTCATAGCCATTTCTTGAAATCTGCTTGCAGAATTTCGATTTTGAACGGTGGTTTTTCACCAGGATGGTTCTGCAATTATCTACCACTCTAGTATGTCTGGTGTTGGAGACGAAGTCAAAACATTAAAAAAAATACTGGTACTTAAGTTAGAAGGTTACCTTTAAAAAAGTACTGGAGTTCCTTATTGATAAATTCACATATTTTAGTAATGTTTGATAATATAATCCGCAACCTACGTATTAGTCAGTGGCGTGCATTGCTCTGTGACCTGGCTGTAGTATATTGGATTGTAATTGCATGACATTGAATATTTTGCATTGAAAATTGTGTAATATAGGCCAATATAGAAAAAAAAATTGTGTAATATAGGCCAATATAGAAAAAAAAATTGTGTAATATAGGCCAATATAGAAAAAAAAATTGTGTAATATAGGCCAATATGGAAACAAAATTGTATAATATAGGCCAATATTGAAACTAAATTGTGTAATATAGGCCAATATAGAAATACAAACATTACTTAAAAGAGAAGTGCAGTATTTTAAAATTGAATTAACATTTATTCAATATCAATAATAAAAAATAATAATAATATTTATTTGAAACACACGTTATTTTACAAAAATAATTAAGAAGGCTTTGACTGTCCAACTAGGAATAAGAGTAGGATATTTTTTTAAGACCAACTCTAGCAATGTATCCCCTTTGATATGTATGTAATACTATCTTAGGGAAGACAGTATTTTTATTATGTATGAACCAAAACAGGTTGTAACTGTAAACTAAAAAAATTGTTATTTTTTTAATGTTTCATATTCTTAAGGCAGGCACAGTTTTTCAACCTATATGGGCTGCACGCCACTAGGATTTATGGTTTATTATATGGTTTTGACATTTTGGTATTAAAAAGACAAAGTATGCAATTTTTTAACCTTATTTTTATTCATTAGCGCAAAATGTTAGTTTCTTTGTAAAAAAGCCTAATAAAATAAAATAAACTTTTTGCCGCCTACGTTCTACATCGAGATTATTTAAAAATACTTTGTTCCTGATAAAGATTGCATTGTTCTTAGTGCATAAATCCGCGATTTTAAAATACCTGTGTTAGAAGCGATTTAAAGAATTAGAATAGGTTTGAAGTGTTTATTCTGTGAACGACATTACAATATTTGTGCGGAGGCTGACGAGCGCTGAATCCTGATTTGGGGCCGATCCCTAACTGACATATGACCCTGCAAAAGAGGCTAAGATGCCCTTAAAATCAGACAGAAAGACAGTCGAGGAGGAAAACTCCAACTTAGATGACCATTTTATTGTGTTGTTCAGACATTGCAGAATAGAGGTATTTTTTTTTAAATCGAAAAATAAACGAGACTAAATACACATAGGTAGGGTATATCTCAAAATGACATTTTTCAAACTGGCTAGAAACATATTTTTAAGACATACATTTTTTATTAAAACAATCTTTATTTTCCATATGTACTTATGAAATTATTATAATTAAATTTTATGGAAGATTGCTGTCGAGTGCAGAAATAGAAGAGATGAGATGTTGAACAGAGGGGAAGGAATTTTAAATAAGGCTTGATAGAAGAGTGGATATCTGTTTAGAGAGGGACAACCAGAAAATAAGTGATCTAATTTTCCCACTTCTAGACCACATAGAGCACAATCGGACAAGACAAGCAATTGAAAATTTTAAAAAGGTGGGAGGGAACGGAGCAATGTCCAATTCTCATTCGAAAAAGAGATGAAATTTATTTTTTCGAAAAATGGGGGAATTGTTGAAACCACGTTTTTGATGGGATAGCCCTCTGAATTGAGGCATATAAGGCTCCCTTGGATTGACTAGCAATGCGCCAATACTCTTCCCAAACATTGCGGAAATACCCTTTAAGGATGGAAAAAATGTCAGATAAGGGGATGTGGTTTATGAGGGTGATGATAGGGTTGAACGCTACTTGTTTCGGCAAAGGAATCCGCAATGTCGTTACCCGTGGTGCCAATATATCCAGAAATCCAAATTAGAGTTACAGTTTTTCTAGAGTTTTGTATGGAGGCTATCAGAACTCGAATAAGGCATACAAAGTGATCATCAGGATAACAAAGAGGACTGGATTTAAATTTTTGGAGGGAACTGAGAGGTCAGAGAAAACAAGGAAATATTCAAAATTATTTTTGATTATATGTTATAGGGATTCGTTTATTGCAATGCACTCGGCTAAAAATATTGAATATTAAGTTGAAATTGAGTGACATATTCTCTCATTAGAATTATTGTGATTAACGTTAATACCTATAAGAGTATGGAGATTTGGGGAAAATAAAAGAGAAGAGTTTGGCCATTCAAATGAAATAATGTTATTAAACATATTATTGACAGATGGGCCGGGAGATTGGAATGGCTTTTAAGATTGCCAATCCCTTATAACATTGTTGGGGATAGGGTGACGTGACTATACTTGAATTTGAATAAGAGAAGATCATTTTCGATAATTTGAAAATCTGAGAGAAACTGAAAAATTTTACAGGTAGTAGGAAGAGGTTTAGTTTGATATCTGGTTGGAGTACATGGATTTGTTGAGTCGTAGAGCAAAGATACTCTGGGGATAACCTCGTGACATTTAGAATTCAAAAATTAAGACTAAATTTGTCACAAAATAGTTGACATTTTAAATAGTAGGAGGAATCAGAACATTGTGCTTCAATATAATTGGTGGGTGACGATTGCATTGCTCCAATTATATTTCGCAAAGATTTAAATTAAATTTTGTCTAATTTACTGAGTACGTTTTTGGTGCAGTTAACTCCAGTTCTTGTTCCAGGTAAAAAAATGACGTTTTGAAGTTTGTAGATTTGCTAGAAAGAATTTACAAAAATTGGCTTTTATCAAGATTTTTAATCCATTCGCTACATTATAATCGCTAATTGATTTGGCTGTTTTTTCGGGCGCTGGCGCAGTGGGGAATCGAACCCGCAAACCTGACTTACGAGTATACTCGTATGTGATGGAGTCGCGCTAAATCACACACGTGTACGGTATTATAGTTCATAGTGATAAAATTCTTAACTTTTATTATTGTTGCCTTACGTATAATAGTAATGCCATAGTAATAATACACATTGCAAATTCCTAAAAAAAATCAATGTATGCGAAATATATTTTTTTTCATTTCCCATTCACCTTAAATGGCTTCATAGAGATTTTATATTTCATACGTAGCTTCTGTTTTATACTAGTGTGAGGATATAGGCATATTATGTATGGTTCCTATTAAGTTTAGAAATATTAGAGACATTTAGAGACTTCATTTTTAAAACAATTAGTCCTCCTGTAAAGAACCATACCATACATTATTTTATAAAACGTGACAAATTTTTGTTTGCACTAAAAGATAACTAGATAACTAAATGTCTATATTACACCTATCTATGACCACGCACATTATGTAGTATCGTTATAATTTTTTTCACAATAGTGGTGGGCGAACCGACTCGGTTTAGTGAGCCGGATCACTAAATCAGCTCTTTGTAGTGTACCGGTTCGGTGATCCAGCTCGATTCCCTCGAGTCCCTAGCTCCCTTGGCCCTCCTAAAGACGTCCTTAAGACGCTCTTATACGATACTTTTTTCGTCCAGTTTTCATGTGGATTGCCTTTACAGGTAGCTGATTTAGTGATCCGGCTCACTAAACCGAGCCGCTTCGCCCACCACTACTTCACAATGTCGTGCGGGTAGGAGGTCTATCGCTTCGACAAGGCGCTTCCGTACATCCCTCTCCTGCGCTACTTTAACGGGCGCAATCCTTTGCAGGTCCCGTCTCTCCTGGCAAAGTCTCTCCAGCTTCTTTCCCCACCTTATTCTGGGGCGGTGAACTGAACTTATTCCCTTTGTAATTACCGCCAGTACCTTGTGCGGAAGTCATGTATTCTGAGTGCATATCCATGATACTTAATATGCGAATTTTCTATAAAAATTAGCAGGGGTTTAATGTGTAATCTCGGTTCGTCGATTTCATTTTGTGACTCCTGCTACTCCATTCAAAAATTTCATTTCGGCAAGCCTGGACCCTAGAGCGCATTCTACTCGTTCATTTTCCAGATTTGGTGACGATATTTTGTTCCGGTCATTACGACTTCATAGATGTGCATGATTTTTTTTTAATTTTGCCGAATCTAATTTGCGAAACACAAATTGAAATGACCTAGTGACCTTAAATAATATTTTTCATGTTATCCTACGTAGCGGGCATGCGCAATAGAATGTTATTTATAGGCATACTGAAAACTCCTCTGTAGCTTCTCCCTCTATCTCATAAATGTCGCATGAGATAGAAAGAGAGGTTAAAATGTGACTCCCAGCGGCAGGACCATGGGGGCAGCATATCAAACGCATACTAGAACATCGCAAGTACCGCTGCAATTGATTTTATTTCTAGGGGTGGCAGGATGCTGGCGGGGTGGGAGGTATCAGGGGTGGCATGCCACTAGGCCACCGGAGGCTGCGCTCTGTATCTAGGACAACCCCTAGATTGCAGCTAGCACAAAGGGGTGCATCCGAAAGTAGAACGGTACCTGTTGTCCTACAAATATTGAACCAGATTCAAATTCGTGTTCACCTGAAACGGCCTAGATAGCTTAATGGTTTATGTTTGTCTAACTCTGGAAGTAACGTGTTCGATTCTCATGACCGCAATTCTTACTCCCTTTTTTCTTCTTAATAACGCTGCAGTATGGGTGTTATGACAATTGCTTTAATTAATATTTATAAAAGCGTTTACTTTGTGGCTTCTCATAATAATAAGATAAACACATTAATTTGTTTAAAACCACAAAATGTAGTTTGGTAGTCCTGACGAAGGAGGGGGGCTTCTAAAACCGATCGATCATTTTATTAAATTGTTGTGGTTTAAAACAAAAACAAAATTGTTTTTTATATTACGATTTAATTAATGTTTGATCCGCTGATGTAAATATTGTGACCTGTACAAAAGAAAAACCTTAACAATATTATAATACTAACAACCTGCTTGTTTGTCTTAGAGAAAGATCTCAAATGGTGAGCTCTGGCTTCGTGAAATTAGTACCGCCTTCTCTCCTGTCTTGAATCTGTAGGTCCATGTAAGTACAACGTCATTTTTACCACTTTTTACGGCTAATGATTTTTTTTTTTTTGTCAAAAAACGAGAAAGACAACATCTGTTCATTGTTATTGTCAATATTAAATAATAAAATGTTTACAAGAGGGGTTGTAAAAGTAACTACTACTAGGTACGAACTTTTACAATATTCTATTGGTAGATATTCCAAGCCCGCCAATCATTTAATCAATAGAAGGCTGGTAAATCCCAGCCAGTTTATGCTGTTGGCAAATTTTATGTCCAGTCACGCTGGTTAGTTCAAAAATTACACATCGGCCCTTTCGGATCCGGAGGAAGGGGGCATCAGGTGATTCGGAGATTCATCGCATCGCTACTGAAACGGGTCAGGGCTGTGCCAAACACATAATAATATAAATAGTACCTACTTATAGATTTCTTTCTTTTTACATTTTAAATCCATAATAATATAAATAAGTAGGTACTATATATATTATTATGTGTTTGGCACAGTATATATATAATCACCCCTTCCCGTAGTATGTTGATCTAGTTTTGATAACCTATGTGGATCTACCTTTAATATATATATTATCTCAGCTGATCGAAGTTTCTGCGTTAATAAGCAAGCAGCCAACATAGCAATAGCTTCAAGATCCAGCAATACCTTCCCAGCCGAAACTGAACATTATTTGAAAATGAGATATGTTAATATGGAAAAAAAGAAGGAACGAGCTAATATAAATAAGGATTGGGGCATAAGCGATAGTTTAAATGTTAAATAACAAAATCACACGTGTTATTTATATTTTGCGGATCAACTTCGTGAATTTTTTCTATCCAGGGAATTTCATATAATTACTTTTCCAACTAAACATCTGAATAGAGAATATCTTAAAAAATAACATATATATTTTTAACTTCATAAAAACTTCAAGTTTTCAGGGGAAGTTTGTAATATAAAGTAAATATAAAGATTATTCTATAACTACCGGTCACCAGCAGTTCGGATGAAATCTTTAGGAGAATCTATGTTTTGGATATTAGGAAACTTTACGCCAAAAGCATACTAGCTTATCTCTTTAAACACAACTCAATTTGAAAATGTCTAAACTGTTCGCGATACTAGATCTAAAGGGAATAACCTCTTACTTATCCCTTTCGCTAAAAGAACATTTGGCCAAAGAAATTTTAGATTCAACAAAGCTGAACTATTCTTGCCATTAGGCCGAGCACAAATTACAATAAACTTAATTAGGTACTGTACCAGACATAATGTCACACAGGCGAACTGTAGTTGGCAGCTGATCCCGATCTGCGAAAAGGGATGGGAGGGGAGAAAGCACAACTTGTGTCGATCTCTTGCAAAGGGGGAAAAGACACTGACGACAAGACCTCATTAACGACTTTTGTACTTTGCAGTATAATTTTGCACGAAAACCCAATTTATGCAGAATTATTAGTGGACCTCGGGGCCGAGTCCGTGTGACGATGCTTGGTCTGAGTCCAGTGAGAGACATTAGTCCGATGGGGGTCCAGGGTAAGCGTGGTGGTGGTCAAGGCGAATAGAGCAGAAGTCATAGCGGGCGGAGCAGTCGAGGAGGCGGAGCGTCTTGTCAAGCGGGCGGTTGCAGGCTAACTGACTAAACCTGGTTTTCGCAGGCTACTTAAGGTGGCCTACGAGACTTGCAGGTTCGGGACTCACAGAGCTACCGCGTTCTGCGCATGTCCGACAAGAGTTGGTAGGTAGATAATTCGTACAAACGTACTACTTACTTATTTATGAATGTTTCAAAATTATGCGGATACTCTGACGTGTAAATATTTATAATATTCATTGACGTAGGTCATACTGAATAACAAAATACGATCTGATCCGTCGGAAATAATAACAAAATTAGTCAGCGAGATAAACTCTCGAACTTACTCGTGTTAATACTTTACTACGTATTTACTACATGTACGAGTATTAAATAAACTCATTCTAAAATTGTGGTGAGTTTTTTTCGAATTATCTAAACAATAATGCAGAAAATCCATGTGTATTAATCAATAAAAACACAGAGCAATTAATACATGGAGATGCCCTGACAGGTAGGGAGGAGAAACCAAAATAAGGGTGGCGATCTAGGCGTGCCGCCAATTTAAGTAAAACAGCAAATAAGTAAAGGGGTTCGGCTTGTTTACAAAAACCGAATATTTAGTTTTACCCTTTAAAATTTGCTTACCGCACTCAAAATCACGTGAAATAAACGTGACCGGCGGTAAGCTAGGCTGGTGCCAAAAGGGTGTTACGTGACCTTTGCCTCCAGCCATCGAAATTGTACGTTAAGGCAAGTCTTTTCATGCTGACGTCAGTGGTAAAAACATTTCAAAACGTTGTATGGAATTTCTACATCAAAGCAATTTCATCTCTAAAGCCATGGAGATCTGAAAGATTATAGCCATTATCGTATCATTAACCGTAAAAAAATAAGGCGCCATTCTGTTTGTGTCAAATGTAATACCTATATTATTCTTTTTTTTTTCAGATTAAAAAATGTGTGTTACTACTTCCGGTTTAGTAAATACGATAATTAAATCAAATCAACCCAGCATAACACACTGTGAATATAATATTTCCCGAATGAATTGAAAACACTAGTTATATAACATACAGCTCCCTTGAGGTGATTTTTCACAAAAACGGCGCTATATAAATCGTCCAAGTATTATTATTATTATTATACAGAGCTGGAACCTGGAACAATATGATAGGGGACATTACACGTACGCTTCGGACTCAAGATCTCACCACATTCCGTTCTAATACGTCCGCCGAAACGTACGTATAAAGGCAGCGACTTGCATTCTGAACGCCCAGATCTCCCGTCAGTCCGACGCGTAGATTTTTCTCAGCAATCGGCGTGCCATGCCTTTACACATAAGCATTTGAGCGTGCGTGCGCATTTTTTTTTTATGGGTTTTCACCAACTGCTCATGGAAAATCGATAGCAAAGAATAAAAGATGTCGATCAACGGATCGTCCCGCTCGCCGAAGTGTGGTGACTTTTTACCCGTTTTGTTTATTTTTATTTATTACATATGTATATATACATGAACATTTGTTATCAGCTGACGTATTGCCCATCACACTAGGTGTGAAACGCCTCTGTTGAGATAGCAATTTACAGGAGTGGTTGTTCAGCTAGGATATTTAGATGACACATAGATTACAATTTAGTATTTTTTTCAACTAATTTAAAGACATAAAATAATTTAAAAGCATACAAGTTTTTATGAGGAGATCGTTGAGATTACTTTTAAAGGAACTTTTGGTTTACCTATTTCTAATGTCACTAGGACTAATTGAATAGCTTAATACCGTTGTATTTGAAACTCCTGTGTCCATGGGAGGTTAAATAGCAAAACCGTATCATCGGCAAATGTTGTGATGTGTCAACAAATTTGTTAGTTGCATAAATCGTTAAAGTATATTAGAAATAATAAGGGGCCAAAAATGCAACCCTGTGGGATAACACTAACTGTTTCTTTTTAGCGTGACTACATTTAGTGTTTATGTTAATGCAATGCGTTCGGTCAGTTAAGTAACTATCAAATAATTGCAGGCCTGTATCTGAAATTCCCATCGTTTTAAGTTTGTATAAAAGTATTTTGTGGTTTACAGTGTCACCTTTGCAAGATCAAGGAAAATTGCCAAACATGTATTTCCTCTGTCTAAATTACTTATTATGTAGTCGGTAACATTAGCAATAGCGTCTAAGGTTGATAAGTTTTTGCGAAAACCAAACTGGTTTGGTGATAGTATTTTTCTAGAGTCTAGGTAAGTAATTAGTTGATCTCTCAGTATTCCTTCAAAAATTTTAGAGCGAGCTCTAAGAACCCATATTAGTCTGTAGTTGGTAAATTCAGTTTTTGTTCCCCCTTTAACAATTGGTGAGATAATTCCTTGTTTTATAACATCTAGAAAACAACCCTGAGTGAAGGTGTTATTAATTAGACATTTTAGTGGGAAAGCCAGACTTTTAACGACTTCAGTAGTCTACTTGGTATTTTGTCATGGACAGCAGATGTTCTCTCTTTCAATGAGTCTATTTCTTTGATGATTTCTTCAGTTGATAACTCATTTAGAAAGAATTTTCGGTAATATTTTTGGAGATTATCATCTGATGGTGAAATTATTATTTTTAAATTGTTGTTCTCCTTTATTTTACTGGCTAGCTTTGTTCCAATGTTTGAAAAGAAAGTATTAGCATGGTCGATAATAGTTTCAGGGTCCAAGAAAATATTTATATTTTGATTGTTAATCGTGAGTTCTTCAATTTGGTTTTCTCTAAATTGTTTTGAGAAAAACAAATTTTATTTTTATTTCATTAGAATTTGCCAAACTTTCCGTGAGTCACTACGATTCCACGATTTTTCTTCATTGGTCAATTAGCCCTAGTACATATATTTCTATATTTTTGTAAAAGGTAGTAAGTAAGTAATTATTTGAATCTTTCCTGATTTATTCGTGGATAGTGCATATTTTTCTAATGCATTTTAATAGTCCAAGTGTAATCCGTGGCTTGGGGACGGAGTTTTTATTTTATTTTATTTCGTTTCCGTACCTCTTTGTGGTTCATGTGAAGATTATTTTGGTTGTAAATAAAGCTAATAAAACAGTTTCATGCCGTGTCGGTAATCGAGTACATGATTTCCTATTTTTCACTTATGTCACGTACAATTGTGTCCCAGTCAATATTATTTTTCTTAAATATTTCAGTACCGGTTTCGTCTTTTTTTGTATTTTCGACTTCAAATAATGTAAGTAGTGGTATGTTACTTTAGATTCATGTATTATAGCATTGATAGTTAATTTTGTTCGACCGATCCGGTCGATACAGGAATAAGTTTCAGTGGTGACTCTAGTAGGTTTGTTGATAATTTATTTATTTATTCAATTCAGATTTTTTTTCAGTACGAATACTTTGTCTGTACAACTGGTAAGTTTCCGTTTAATGTAACTAACAAGGCAGTAGTAGCTTATGGAATTGAGGTAATCGTCTCTTTATGGGTGACCATTATAGAGTGCAAATCGAATGCAAGGCTGATGTAATTGTAATAAGTCAGATTAAGAAAGGGACGCTTCTATGGTTTGGACATGTGGAGCGAATGAACGAAGAAAGGAGTGTAAGAAGAATGTATGACGCGAATGTGAATGGAAGAAGAAGCCGGGGACGCCCGAGGAAGACATTGCACGATCAAGTGAATCAAATACTTGGGTCGGGCCATGTCAGAAGTTAGTTATCGAGTATATTTATGTTGCTATCTCCAATTATGAATAGATTACTACAGTGTTTTAGTTTAGAAAACAAAGTGTTAATTAATCTAAATTTATCTTTAAATAGCTAATTTATTAATTCCCGAGGTAGGCAATTGGAAGCATTGAGTTTAATTTCTTCGGTAAGTGTTTTAGATTATTTTTTTTTATATTTAAAATAAATTCCATCATTTGTTTAATATTTTTTGTAGTATTAATGGAATAGTAACCTTCCGTGTTTTTTGGGGAGTAAGCATTTTATATCTAACACTCTGTTAAGATTACAAGGTCAAATTTAATATTTAATTATATGATGATTATAAGAAATCCTTCAATGTTTTTGTTAATGCTTCTAATATTTATTAAACGCAAGAAACGCGTGAGAGACGCTAATACGTCCGGCATAGAATGTCAAAATAGGGTATAGACAATTTTCGGAAACTGTGATTTACCAATTTAGAATTTACGAGTATTTACTAATACATGTATTAAGGTGAAACAATTTGTATAATACACGTTCGGTATTCCAGTTTTTCTCGTTCATGATATTAATCTTTAGATGGCATTTATGAATAATTTATCGAATATTTAAAAAAAACTTAGCATTGACGGTTTGCAAACTGAAAAAATGTTGAGCAAATTCTGGAGCCCATTTCAATTTTCACGTTCCACTTGCGCTTTGTGCATCCGGCCCTGATTGTATACCAGTCAAATTAAGCACCTAAAGAGAAATTATCAATGAAAACTTCGTGTTATCTGAATTCTAACCTATCGTACAATATGACAACTTGCTTATTTGTGCGCAGCATTAAAATCTTCCGTTATCAAATATATTTATAGCGGTTTTGTTTACAATATTTTCGCTTAATCGAAAATATCGGGAGGAAATTTGCTCGTTCGTTGTTCATCCTACATGTTTTTATTTTGTGCAATGCGTACTTTTGTTATGTACACAGTTTTACGAGGTTTGTGGCGTGATGTTTGCTTTTGTAATGTTTCACAAAAATGACTTTTTTTAAGAACGAACTAAAATAAAATAAAATGATTAGAAATAGATAGTTTTAAACTTGTAAACATTGTTTGGGAACAAAACTGAAACATAACAACGAACTTAATTTAATGACAATTTTAAACTAATTATTTGAACGCAATAAACAGTGAAGTGGGTTGCTTGTAGTCATTTGATTTTATGTTTTCATGTCTTCATTATTAATTATATTTTGTGTTTAATTCGTAGAACTCCATTTATAAATGTAATGTAAATCAAATTTAATAATGTTTTTATTAAGTTCTGCAAGTATTTTTAGTTTTTTATTATTGTGACAGCTGTTTCGGCGTTTAAGGTCATTTTCAAAATATGGTTAATCCACATTGTGATGACTTATTTATGTGATTTTATTTACTCCCACTCCTTTTCAATTTGAACGGGTAATGATTTATTGTCGGTAAAACCGATTTACAGAATTTAGAATTTTTATTGTTTTCATATATTCGTTTACCAAAGAAAACACGGAAAAAATTATTATCAATTTTAAGAATTTGTACCAATACATCGATGATTTTTATGGTATCCTCATAGGAATAAGGGAATTTTTAAATATTTTTTTGGTTTACATTCCAATTGTTAACCTCTCTAGGACTAAGCCTGTATCGAGGTTAGATAAACAAATGTGTAAAAAGCGATCCGTCGATGGGTAGTATATGATAAAATATCAATATTTCAACTTTCGAGGCGTATGTGCGGTAAAACCATGTACGACCGTGTGAAAATGTTGCTATTCGCAAAGAGTGCAAGGCTGATGACGGTCCATCCTCTCTACATACAGATTAAACTATAGAAATTGTTTTTCATATTGGTAAAAATCATTTACTTTATGGCTTGTCACAATTATAATATAAACGTATAAATTTGTTCTGAACCACTTTAATGTGGGCAGACAAGTTTTTTGTGCTAAAAAGTGCAGAAATGTTTGATACATACAAAATATTACGCCATTGAAAAAAAACTTGCCTGCCCATATCAAACCCGCATTCTACGCAGGTAATAGGTAAATTCCTAAAAAACACTAAAGATGGGGACCATAAATTTAGCCAATGTTACAATGACTGTCCTTCGTTCTACATGGAAAAGACATCCCGTAATCTAAATATCAGAATCACGGAACATTTTTCAGAGTTTGCCAATCATCTCATCTCAACCGATCATGTTTTTTAATAAAATTGATTTCAAATTCTTCACCGTAATGATAAAGGCAAAAAAATTAGATAATTCGTAAGCACTGGAAATTCTAAAGTCCCATAATAATAATTCTAATATATTGAATAACTAAGTAAATTTATCGTTTAGTCCTCGTTTAGATATTTTTCCAGTGAATCGCTTTCTTCTTAAAAAAAACCTACTTGCCCTTTGGTCGGCTCCCACTCCAACACCTAAATATTCGTGTATATCTATCATTATTTTACATTGTAGTTTAGTTTTAATATGTTCCTGACGAGGGAAGGGTACTTCCGAAACCGGTCGAGATTATTTATTTATTAATATATATTATACAGTACCGTTTAACATAATATTTTTAAAGTATAATAAAGGTACTCTGTATGGGGTTTTATGTGGAGTTTAAGGTAGGTTTAAAGAGGTGATACTGTGAATGAAATGTTTTTGTTTTGATTACGGTGGGCAAATCCTTTAAAAAATAATAAACATGTAATTATAGATACTTCCGACTAAGTTTGATAATATTAAAGTATATGAGAGATCAAGTAAGTATAGTATTTTATGTATTGGATTATGTCTGGTTTGGTTTTATCATGTTTTGAATAACATGAATACCTTGTTTTTTGATCCAGGCTGTGACATATTTTTTAAGATTAATTGTAGATATTTTATTTACAGTTAGTAGTTATTTCAGAGTGGTGGGCATGCAATTATAAAGTTTGATTACGTAATACTTAAAATGATTATGCCCGTGTGAGGTGTGCATTATCGGGATATTCAGTGTTTTATTTGTTGAGGATCTGGTTTTAATTGCGGTATTTGGTTGCATTGGAATGTGAAGTTTGTGTTGGAAGACGTGTAATAATACAGATTTGGCATATACTTGTCTTATTGTCAGTGTTTTGAAAATTTCACTATAATCCGTGTAGTACGTATTAAATTGAATGGTTCAAAACAAATTTATATGTTTACATTATAAAATGTTTTTTTCATTTAAAAATTAATTAAGTTAATATTTATTAAAGGGCAGAAAAGGTTTTCGTAAGTAATGGTTAACTACTTAAAAATGTAGTAAAGCATACTCGTATATTAGTTGCAAGGTATTACTAGATTCCTGTGTTGCTACGAAACACGCACTGTGTTATCCGATAACGATAAGGATCGTGTTCTCAGTACCTCGTTTTTCAAAATTATTAATAAAAACAGAAAATTGAAGGAATCATTTGATAAAGTTCGCACCCCAAAAAGTAGATCTATAACACCGCCATTATTACCATAAATCTGTGATTAATTTAGCCAAACCAAACAGAACCATTCATTTTTATTATTTTGTTGATAAGGATTTTTTTTTAAACGTATCAATATTTCCACGAATTGTGCATTATTATTGTTGTCAAGAATCCTATTTAGACTATGGAATAAAAAATATTTTAAGTGTAGGTACCACATGCATATATATATCTACACCTGCTTTCGGAGTAGACGATACTTTCAGTATCACCCTCATTCCCGGTGAGTGCCCAACATTCTAAACCGAGGCTGCAGGTGGTTTTTGGCAAAGATTTGCTAGTCCTACTGGCTCCAGATGGATTTAAAATCTTCTGGGTTATCACTTGAAAAAGAAATAAGGTCTAACTTAAAATAAAATGGTAAAATTATTTACATTTGCTACTATATTATTTATTTAATGATTTGTAACGTACATCTCCGAGAAACTGATTAACTAACTAACTAACCATCACGCCGTTTCTCCGCAGGGGTATGCAGAAAGGACGGACCGCCAAACAACTCGATCTTGCCATAAACTTCTTGCTTCATTCACATTCATACATCGTCCCATACATTCTCTTCTATTATCCCGACTTCTGACATGGCCCGACTCGATTATTTGATTCACTTGATGGTGCCATGTCTTCCTCGGGCGTCCCCGGCATCTTCTTCCATTCAAATGCACGTCATACATTCTTCTTACACTCTTTTCTTCGTTCATTCTCTCTATGGTACATGCCCAAACCATCTAAGCGTCTCTTTCTTGATCTTACGAAACTGATACCCTAGGCATGGCTGGTATTATTTCCAATATTTGTAATAAAAAAAAAAATTGATTATTGCCAAATTATTTAAAACGCAAGAGGTATGTAGAACTAAAAATCCCACCATATCTATTTAAAATACGTAAAACCGCTGAAGTCAAAAACAAAAATAATATCTCTGTGATAAAAGTTTCAGTGGCAACCCTGTGTTAGGGGGCAAACAATTTGCGCCCTCACCGTCGCGTGTGGGGAGGGGGGAGCGCAGCACGGCATAATATACTATGCAAAGGTAGCGCGGCGGGAGGAGAGGGGAGTCGGGGGAGTACGCCGTGGGGTGGCCGCGAGCTCGACGGCATTCGGTGATTACCGATCCGCGTGTGCAGTCCTATACCGGCTCTACCGCTCGCCGCTTTGCCGCTCTGCCGGCATCGACACCGGCCCTATCGCCAGTCGCACCGCTACCGGCGCAAACAGCGCGCGCCGCGCTCTCCATCCGATGCACCGGTACTTCGCGGAATAGCCGGCTCTGTTCAAACAATAATCCAACAATCACCGCACTCCACGCGGTATCCATCACCTGGCCATAAATCACACTCACCTCTATCAAACCAGCGCTGCAGATTGATCGATATATCACTCTCAAATCATATGTTTTTAGTTCAAAAGTGCATCTGATTATAAGTGGTCAAATTCACCTGTGTCAACTCAGCTTGTTTAATCACAGTGAGTATTGTTATTTTTTTCATCGTTGATTTAACGAATTTGCACTTATATGAATGCACTTGCGCTTATAATCAATATTAGCGAAATGTTATGCTACTGTACATTTTTATTACAGTGTGATTGCTTATCCTAATTTTGTTGGTAATTTGTCCACGCTTCGGTAGGCCCCACGCATGGTGATAAATACAAACTGGGCTCCCAGCTGTTGCCGTGTTCCCTCCGTATTGACGTGTCCAGGTATCTTCGAATAAATACAGTTATTCACACCTCCGTGCAAATTATCACACGTATTGCACCAGCTTGAAGTTTGCCCGAGTTTCAGATAACATAACTGTGAAACTGAGTTGCCCGACTGAAACTGCTGAAAATTGATTCCTGAAAGAAGATTAATGCGTTAAATCGTGAACCACCGCGGTATTTCTGACTTAGCTTATGAAACCAGTTCAATTTATGTCATCGATATCATATCTCAAATTCAAGATTTGTCAATATTATTCTCCATTTTAAGAAATCTTGTACTGTAAATGAATGAGTAATCCATCGTAAATTAATGTAATTAAATAAATAAATATATATTATTTTTATAAACAATAATTATTAATCTAAAACACTCATCCAAATTGAAAAAACCTTCCGAGCAAAGATAAATGTCGCCGGCAGGATACGAACCCGCACCCTTCTAATGTCCGGTCAGATGCTCTACCGTTGAGCTACGTCGGCTTATCGCAAACCCGCCAAGTTAATCAATATATACTAGTGTTCCATTCAATAATTACTGTTTTATTATATTTTCACCTGTAAACAACCAACTTTATTAGTATGAGAGAGGCTTGTAACGGCTAAATCCCTCAAATAGATGGCGTCGAGACAAATTATGTCTACATTTTATTGGTGAAAATTGCTTTGACTTGTCAAATATTTATTGATAAGCCGACGTAGCTCAACGGTAGAGCATCTGACCGGATATTAGAAGGGTGCGGGTTCGAGTCCTGCCGGCGACATTTATCTTTGCTCGGAAGGTTTTTCAATTTGGATGAGTGTTTTAGATTAATAATTATTGTTTATAAAAATAATAATTGTTACCCTTTGCGCTATGCACAAAAATCTTGTCTTAAGTTTTTAAGAACTTTAGTTTATCAATTAATAAATAAATATATTTTTATTTATTTTATTTATTGATTTTATCTCTGTCACCTGTATTTCATACACGATTTAGAAACTGATAAATTTTTAATTTCGTTGAATAATAATTTGTGACTTACGAGTAACCCTCCTTATATTATTTTTTCTTATAATTGCGTCAGGCCATAGTTAAGTCTGTATGATGGGGTCATACGATTGGGTGATTAATATTTAGATGTATTTCTTTCCATGGTATATTGCGTGAGTTGAGTAGGTAACTAGTAATGTAGTGTGCTGATAACTTTAAGCTTATTTTTGGGGCTGGGAGCACACCCTTGTAGTTTTAAGGGTTGCATGTGCACAAAAAAAAGTACAAATAATTATTGGGCTGTCAGTAAGAAATGCATTAGTTTTTTTTGCATGTAGGCATGGTGAAGAAAATTATACATATATTTTTTATGTGGGGTCGATCACATTTGAGAGGCAGGAGTTAGTCATTTACTAAGGTTTTTTGGCTGCGTTCAGACGAGGCGTATTCTGTTGGACATCTGTTGTGGAGGGCGTGGGATCCGCGTGAACTCGCTGAATCGTTCTACTCAGGCCAGCCTCGATCGAAGAGGCAATGCCTATGGTTTCTCTACAAATAGTTCTCGATTAATCTGAACGCATGCGTGCGATGATTAGAACTCAGATCGTGGAGGCCTCCCTCAATTTTTCGACATTTGCCGAACCATTATTTGAACCCAGTATTTCTGAATCTAGAAAATACTGAAATGAATATTCTCATTAGTATCTATAGTTGAATTTATTTGAGATTTCCATTTGACATTACTGTCTATTATATATTTCTGAATCTAGAAAATACTGAAATGAATATTCTCATTAGTATCTATAGTTGAATTTATTTGAGATTTCCATTTGACA
The DNA here is from genome assembly GCA_022606495.2 of Halesus radiatus. Taxonomy (NCBI): domain Eukaryota; kingdom Metazoa; phylum Arthropoda; class Insecta; order Trichoptera; family Limnephilidae; genus Halesus; species Halesus radiatus. Next base: position 294,450 of record JAHDVE020009740.1, on the reverse strand, counting down.
TTACTGTCTATTATAATTCGCAGATATTTTATTTTTGATTTACTACATGCCGTATTTACACATATTTGACGGCCTCCATGGTCGAGGGGTAAGGCTCTCGACTACGAATCCGAAGGTCGCGGCTTCAAATCCCGGCGTGCGCAAGTAATTTTTATTAAATTAATTTGTGTTGTTTCACAATTAATTCATTAAAAATAATATATAGTATATTTGCGCACGTTCCAGAGTGGAAGATACTCTCAGTATCGCCCTGGTGAAAGACCACCATTCAGAATTGAAACGTTGCTTGAAATGGCTTTTAGCCGTGTTTGGTGACCAGATCTGAATAGCCAGGTATTTCCCCTTTTCCCCACCTTCCTCTTCCCCTTCTCCTTCCCCTCCCCAATACCTTCAGCCTCACAACATTCCCCAATTGGGAATGCCATAGTCTCACTGGCTTCAGACGGTTGGGAGCAGTTTGGGACTCTTGTGCGGTATTCATATTAAAAAAAACTACGTTAATCAATGCAATTTGAATTGCAACTTGTATATCGCAGTGAGCAATTTCTGTTATGAACATTAATAGCAAAGTTGATATTTATGATATTTTCCGTCAAGCTATAGGGAATTTAATATGCCTTTTCGGTATTTAGGTTTTCAGAATATTAATTGCTCCGTTACCTTAATATATATGTATGTTTGAATTTGTGCATGTGTATATATGTATTGACGGCCATAATATGGCCATGTGCTTAGTTTGGCAGTCGAAAATCATGTAAAATCTTTTTATACTTAAGAAGTAATAAATTAAAAAAAAAAAACATATTTTTAAAATATATCTTAGTTCTTTCCTCGGCTTTTCCGCGACATTAACATAATAGTTATTTCAATAACCATCTTTCTCTTATTCTGTTATCTCGGGGGTGCTATGTGCTCCTTCGAGAAGCTTTAAACATTCTCCTAAAAGTCCGCACTTTAAAAATCTTCTAACAATGTTATAATTTTCAATGACCAAGCTTGCATTGCGTAAAATAGTATGGAGTGAACAAGTGAACTGGACATGATGTATATATATATATATATCACTTGACGATCCTTCTCCTACACGTAACTCCTGGCTTGTAGATTTGTACTTGAATTTACCAAAACCCCACTTAATTAATAACTAATTACTATTTTATTCATGCGATCAATAGTTTTCCGAGTATAAGATTTTCAAAGTGGTAGATACTCTCAGCGTCACCCTGGTGAAAGGCCACCGTTAAAAATCGAAAAGTTGATTGAAATGGCAAGCTGTGTTTAGTGATCAGATCAATATAGTCATATATTTTCTAGCCTTCCTCTGCTCTACCTCAATCCCGTCAACCTCACAATATACCCCAATAAATGAATATACCATAGTCCCACTGGCTCCGAGTAGTTGCTAGTTGCCATTCTTACGCTGTATTCGTGTAAAAAGGAGTAAAAAGAAACGTTTAAGTGGAACGTTTCAATTAATCAATTTGAGCAAGTCAATTCGGTTTTATCGTGACAAATCGATAATTATTTGATTGTTTGTTCAGGCAAGTGTTATTTTACGATAAAGCGATGGAAATAATTAAAGATGATTTTATCAGTTAATAAAAATATATATATATATATATTCCTAAGGCTATTTTATATTATCGCAAGGGGAGGGCTGTGGGTATGGCAGCTGTAATACCACACTTCACCACGTGTAGATGAATAATTGGTGGGACAGATTTACGAGGCGAAAACCAAGCACAATTAGTTCATGAACGAATCACTGAAATCGGTTCTTACAGTTCAGTTCAACGCGAGTTTAACGAATCGTTCAAATATCAACAAAATAATTATTGAACGTTTGGAGTTTATTGTTTCCATTTCCCGTTTTTCACATTATTTAGTAATGCAATTAAGCAATCTTGTACTTTTTTGTCATTTCGATTATTTTTTGAAGTTGTAACTTTTTTATTTCTTTACTTGCTTAATTTGTCACTTCCTTATTATTTTATTTATTAATAATTTTTTTAAGTTTTAAGCCTCATTACCTGTGATTAAAGTAGCTAATGTTCTTCTAATAAATTGTTTTGTAGACGGATATCTAATTTGTATATAGAGTTTTTCTCTTACTCGTACATGTTTAAAAACATATACATATATTTTAAATCATTGAAGGGAGTATCAACAAATCTCAAATGAAATATGAAACGGAAAAAGATAGATAGTTAATAGATGTCCCATATAAATAAAAATCGGATAGGTATACCTGAGCCACTATCAAGATTGCAAATAAATTGGGGAAGAATCTTGCAGTCATTGTAGAAAAATAGCTGCCAAAATATATGGGAATTAATTGAGGATAATATTAACAGTTCTTACATTGAAGTATCTACGCTATCGATAAAAATGGAATAAAAGTAATAAGGTGGCGCACTAGCTCAATTGGTTAGAACGCCGGTCTCGGATAGACATTCGAGTCCCGGATGCGACCGTTACCTTTTCGTTTTCTGTGTCTTTTATTTATTTTTTTTTTTTTAATGGGAGATTTATTGATGTTATCTTCAATTATTGAAATAATACACTTCAATGAGTTATTCCAATAAAAAATGAATACATATACTTGTCAATATGAAGTATTAACGACGGGGGAAATAAGCGACAACGTTCATTTAACGTTTTAATATTAATTTAAAATGTACTATAACTGTGTGTAAATGCGATTTTTTTACAACCCGACCAATGCCACCACATATATTTATATAGTTATCTCTGTCTAATGCATATGTACTGGAATATGTCAAAGATAATTTTGATAAACTTTTCACCTATAACAATGTAGTTTGCAGATATCAAACCATAAAGGAGGAACACCAAACATTCTTATATTTTATTTTTATTTTATTATTGAATCATTAACGCCTTTTGGATTTTACACAGTATAACACAAAGACATAGATTATAATGTGAAAAATATGTAAGCAATAAAGAGCCCTTATGGACATGTATGATAACAAAGATGATTTTCAATACTATCTCTTAATAACAACGCAAGAATAAGTGTCTATTGAAGGTATATAAAAATTAGGAATTAGGATAAAATTATCAAAATAATGGTTTATAATTTTTCTGTACATTATAAATATGTTTAATTACTAAATAGATAATTACAATAGGTAGAGATATATGTATAATATTTTGTGGTAAGTAATGCATTTGCAGAAGAACATCAACAGTGAGTAGATAAATGAGTTCGTGAGTACGTGTTTGTATTGTACTCGTATTTGTAATATGCGCATATGCGAGTATGTCACCAAAGTTTTGAATTCTATGTAACTAGTTTTAAATTGTGCGGCCGTTGCAGTATTGTTACAATGACGGTAAACGAACGGTAATGATAATCTTATGTTTCTGGCCGGTACATGAATGTTTTTTTTAGATGAAGTAAATCAGGGCTGTCAATGTTATTACGTAAGATTTTTAAAAAAAAAACGCTAGATCGAAAATAATTCTTGAATTTAATAAGTTCATAACCATTGATAGGTGTAGTTTAATTGTTCTCTCGATATATTTAGTTTATAATTTATACATCTTGGTAATTTTTTTAAGTCTGTCTTTCTATTGTGTTAATATGATAGAATATATTAAAAAATTTCGTTACATTTTATTAATTTGTTCAATTAAATTCGCTAGTTACGATCCTAAGTACGATTTTACGTATGTACTCAGTGGTTAATCTTTTTTTTTTATGCTGGAGGATGCCTTCGATGCAACCAAAAAATATCCTGACATCTTTATGTGACAGACAACTTAGTTGTACTCTACTCCCTACTCCTGCTTAGTTGGAGAGTGATGGCAATACGGTTTGATAGTTTTTTTTGTACATTTATTTTAAGTATTGTAAATATAACAAAAGGTTGTGAATTCCTGCAACTATGACGGATTTATATGTGGATGAAAAATAGTAAATTATTTTGCATTATTTATTTATTAAACAATGTAAGATTAAAAAGGTATTTTTAAACAATGCATAACATAATAATCGTTTTATCAAGTATGCACATAATATATAAGAAAATATTAACAGATACGACCGAGTACATCACTAGTTCTTGCTCCGGGGATTGTATCAAATTACTCCTTATTACATACCCAATATAAGTCCTTTACATCAGAAAATAATATTTTCAATTTGTCCGTTTTTTTATGTAGTTTGTTGGCTGTGAAAGTAAAAGTATAATCTATGTGTTAAGTAGGTTGCAAGTTTCACTGTGCTGTACGTAATTAACGGGGTTAGATTGTGATTAAAGACCGTTCTTCCCAACTTTTCGAATGATCAATATGAGGCACCGATCAGCCAAGTGTTTTGTTGTGCATTTTCTCTTTTTGCCCGTTTCCAAGCATTTTTCATCCTAAATTGTCTATGGAGGTGCCCGCCCACTTTCTTCGACTATAAAATGGTGCTCGCCCACTTCCATAGACGTACATTTGACATTTCTCTTTCGTGAAAAACAAGACAAAACGTAGCTTATAGTAAGTCAAATAAGTAGGGTTCTCTTCAGTTTTATTTAAAACATACAAAAAACATGTTTTGACATCTAAAACGGAAATCACTCTTTTTCATTCAATATTTGAATCGCTATAAATAGATCGCGTACCAATAATGACGTTTGACATTACAGCGCACTGCCATCTGATGAGTGGCCACCCTGTTGACACGTTTTATAACTAGTCCTCTATTGATCGGAACTTACTCCACTCCAATTGGTATCCTAAATTGATCGTAAATTTGATCGAGAGTTTCGTTGGGAAGAGCGTATTTGTGCATTTGAATAATGTTGAGTCAAAATTTCGACATTGAAATTTGTTTGCAATGATATTACGTTATACCAATTATTATTGATGTTGTGTTCCATCATTAACATTTTATGCAGATGAAAACCTAAACGGGTCCTATCGACCCAGAGCCCCGGCCGATCGCGTCGCTTCTGAATAATATTGTAAATCCCTTTCGTATATTTTATAGAATCTCCTCTCGGAACCCTTGTTTTTCGACCCATCATCACCCAAATCATTCCCACCAACTTTCAATTTGCAAGCATCGGGCCTTTGGAACAAGCTGCCCTCTGATAAAGAGGGGGGGGGAGGGCTCTCAAGCGTAAAACCTCACCCTCAAAGCTAAATTAAGAGGCACTTTTCCCACTACATGATGATTCGCTACCACCCACTTCAACTAATTTTCTTTCCCTCTCTCACCCTTCTGTAGCTGCGCCATTATATGTAGAAATGTAAATAATATATTTGCAATTTCTTCAAATGCTTGGTAACTTTGTGGCATCATTATTAATTATATAAATTGAAAATACACTTTGTATATACCACTTTACTTAAAATATATAAATATTTCTACATGTTTCGATAGCAATGCTATTTTATTCTATTTTATTCTATTCTATTTTATTCCTGAAGATGATAGCATTGCTATCGAAACATGTAGAAATATTTATATATTTTAAGTAAAGTGGTATATACAAAGTGTATTTTCAATTTATATAATTAATATATTTGCAATCACAGAATAGATAAATGATAATATGATAATATAAATGATAACTCTGTATAAAATCGATGAAACATTTTTAAATATCTAAATGCTTTCTTGAACAAATAATTCACTTAATTTGCTTTTACGGGACCTAGATATTCTTTCAAATCAGTATATTCACACTTCTATTGATTTTTTTGCTCGGTGTTTGCAATCGATTGTTCTATTTATATGAATAATGAAAATGACATAGAATAGTATGAGAAGTTACCTTGAGCTGGTGACATAAATATTCGGCATTTTCATGCTCGTTGTATGGTTTTAAACAATACTGTGATTCTCCAGAGAACTTCTGCAGGTGTAGGTCAACGACAATCCCTCAATTATCTATATCTAAAACAGTATGAATCATCATTGGGTAGCGCCGTTAAACTGCGCGCTTTGAGATAAGGCTTCGGAGTGAAGTTTAATTCGATGTCCCCAAATTTTGAACTAGAAGGCTAAATTCATCCGATAAGCCTATTTTATGAGGGCTGGCTATTCAGAAGATCTGTATAATAATATCTATACGAGTATATATATATATAAATCAATGTAAGTTTGTAACTTTGTTTGTTTGTTCTCGAAAATCACCGGACCGGTTTCGCTGAAAATAGCACAGTTTGTTTTTATTAGTGCCGGGAAGGTATAGAAAGTAGTGTGAATGAAATCCAATATGTAAAACTGTTGCTATAACGTCTTAAAATTAGTATGAAAAACAGTGAACCCGCCATGTTTTACTTAGGTTATCCCATAGATATAACACTCTGGTTAGCCAAAGATTGCATTTTCAAAAGAAGAAGGTTTTTTTGGGTAGAATATTTTCAAAATGGAAAACACGAGTAGGTACCTACTTAAGAACTTTATGATTTAAATATATTTTGAAAAAATGTTTGGAATAAAATAAAATATTCAAATGAATGTTTCTTCATTTGGAGATAGCTACTTTCGCTGTAAAATCAATTATGGCACCCTAATGACAAGCAAGAATTCACAACTTCATAACTTTATATTAAAAAAAATCCCGAGCAAGGTCGGGTACACATCAGCTAGTTTTAAATAAGAAAATGTCCAACAATTCTCTAACTAAATATTATTCAATAGTTGCCTCCTTCTAATATTTTATTCTGCTTTCTCTTTTTTGTATTATCCTGTCTCACTCTTTTTTTACCTATATATACGATGACTCTGTATTATTTTATTTGGTTATTATATTTGCCCTGGCAAAGCTAGATCTATGGGAAATCGGCTGGTGTAAAAATACAATAAATTACTGATTAGACAAAGTGTTTGTTTTATTTAATATGATGTTATACTACAAAGTAACCGTTTCTTATGAAAACGTTATTATTTAGTTTAAAGAACGGTGTTTTATAAAAAAATAGTTCTGCTGATTTTTATAAATAAATAGTTGTTACTAAAATTTTTTAAAACTGAACACAAAAAATAATTAGATAACCGCTTTTTTCTATACAATATTAACCCCAATATTATTTATGGAGATATTTGTTTTATAAAATCAATTATTTCAGAAGTTATGTCGTACATACAACATTTTGGACTGTATAATATTTATTTATTTATTCACGCCTAGAAGGCTTTTACATGTTGATACATTTATCACATAGTTTTACAAGGGAATACAATAATGTACACCTAAAATAATAAATAAAGTGTAAGAGAAGTAGGTAAGTACAATGTAACAGTATGTAGTTACAGCGTAATTATCGCAATGAATAATAGTTAGTGGTTACATTATAACAGCAGATTGGACAAAAGAGTAGAAGAAGTAGTTTAGTGCATAATATAATAACATAAGTATAAAAGAAGTAAGAAGGTAGATACTATGTAAGTAGGTAGTTTCAGCGCAATAGGTGGGTAATAAAGGCAATAGATTCATAATTACTATGACGTTGTAAAACATGAACATTTTATAATATACGTGTTCATAAAACAGGAAACCTTTATTATGCCTGATTGGGTATTTTACAGAAATATAACATAATAAAAATAAAAAAACGATGCACATGAAAACAAACTTAATAAATTTAATAAAAACATTCAAATAAACTGATTTTTAGCTTGGGCACAGTGTTGTAACGGTAAACATCAATTGAACTAAACTCATTACCAAGTCTGTGCAATCTTTGAATAGGAGAGTTCTCGAAATAATTATTCGAAGATGCTGGATATGTATACATTTATATTACATCTACGTTTTTCCCGGAAATAATTTTAAATAAATATCTCCATGCAATATAATATGAAGATTTTCAACCATCTCGTGCGGCTGTTCTAAATCTTCATTTAAATAATCTTCGCTCTTTAGCAGCTAATGCCATCTGTTCATACAAACTGACGTTCAAACGCATTGTTCACAAGCAAAACCCAATAAATTACTTTTGATCTGTGGAAAGTATGTATAAACTTGCAAAATATGGGAATTATGCACCGACTTGCACGGCTTGTTGGAAAATGACCTTGGGTTACATAATATTATGAAATATTATTATTATGTTGAATTTAAGTTGGGTTTTTCGAATTACACTACGATGAAAGTGGAATCCCTTCTTAGTAAGCAGGAAATCAATACAAAAACCACCCAGTTTTACGTAAAAAGGAAACCATATTATTTTATATCAATTTTGCGGTTTCTCTGACGCGATGATTGGTTTGTTAAAAAGTACATTAACAAACCAATGCCGTAACATCTATGAGTTTCTTAACCTGAAAATAAATATCCAAGATGCCACGCTAATCGGCCCACTTTGTACTTCCTGCGAGGAATTGATGGGATAATTTGTTTTGCGGTATTGCGATAAATCGTATTTGTTATAGTGTTAAAGGCAGTGGCATAGAAAAGGCCTGCGCAGACCGCAGGCTTCCTGAATCCCGAAGGCAGGTGTTTCAAATATTTAATTATTTTTATTATAGAAACAAGACAGTATTAAACAATTTATTTACAGTGAAACAATTTCCAGAAATTAAAATTACATAAATACCTATGATATGTTTCCTTGTAATGTCTTATTTATACATGTATTTACCGGGTGACATGTGTTGTACGTGTAGTGAATAAGTATGTGTATATGTGTGAGTATGAGAAGTGGTGATTTATATCTGTCCCCAAATTTTGAACTAGAAGGCTAAATTCATCCGCTAAGCCTATTTTATGAGGGCTGGCTATTCAGAAGATCTGTGTAATAATATCTATACGAGTATATATAAGACAAATAAGAATTCCCGACACTTGGAAAGTCATAATCGATCAAAATTCCCCGATAACATCACTTCCAAAATTATTAGAATTACCCTCAACTTCCTTAAATAAAAATAACCCGGTTACTATGCGTAAACAGCCTATTAAATGCCCCACCCCTACCCCCACCCCTTTATCTACACGCGTTCTGCGTCCTAGACTATTAAAATGATTTGCAACCACTTAGGTTTTGACTTTTGGATTGAACGGACACGCTCAAGCGATCAGTTCAAAACAAAACTCAAGACATAAGGCCTCTGAAGATGGACAATGTGATTTGTCCGAAACGTCAGGAGTTAAAAAGTCCTTCTAAGGACTACATTACGCGGGTAAACCGAGAAAATTATTCTACATATATATATATATATAAATTTATGTAATTTTGTAACTTTGTTTGTTTGTCCTCGATGTTCTCGAAAATCACTGGACCGGTTTCGCTGAAAATAGCACAGTTTGTTTTTATTGGTGCCGGGAAGGTTTAGAAAGTAGTTTGAATGAAATCCAATATGTAAAATTGTATAAGTATGTGTATATGTGTGAGTGTGAGAAGTGGTGTTTTATATATTATAGAAGTGATGCCATATGTATGCGCACTGAGCAATTTATATCATTGTCAAGATACTCCTTTTAAATGTGGACAGTGAATCCGAGAAATATTATTAAATAAAATTCTGGGCAAAATTTCTACCTGCGCGCAGCTGCTGAACCAAATCTCTCCGTCATGTGGTTGGGCATATCTGATGATCGAATGTAAGATTAACTCTGTAAACGAAACCAACATTTATCTATATTTAAATATGGAAGAATTTATAAACCTTTGATACCTATGTTAAATCAATTGAACCGTTTATTAAACACCTCTTGTCCACCTAACCTAGTTATGAGAAAATCAATAAAACTGTTGCTTCTTTAGTTTTTACCCTCTAACTTTTGAGTTGCGTGTTTTTAATACCTTTTCCATTTAAGCAAACAACGAGAAATCCATTTTTTTCAGATCAAAACCGTTGTTTCGGCAAATAATACTTTCACGTACTTACATCTCATATGCGATGTTCGTTTGATGTATCCCCAATAGACTAAAAAACTGCTGGACAGTTTTTTAGTCTATTGATGAAACAGTTTTTTTGCAAAATGATCCGCGCTGTCCGGAGAAGGTTTGAGAGTAGGAGTAGGGTAACACATCACAACCTCAAAACTTTACTCCAAACCATTCATAACCTTCGGCAATGCCAGGTAAGAAAGAATAATGTCCCGGGTGGAGGGTGTTTGTTTTGTATACAAATCTACAGTTCTATTTCGAGCGTGATCAAATTTGGCACACTTGACTTTCGAAACGAAAAGAAGGTTACTGTTTACACGAGATTTCGAAAAATTACCCCCTTTCCCACCCCTTAAAGCAGAATGTTGGTACTTCTTGGTGAAATATCGCTCACTTGACTCTCAAAATAAGAGAAATATTAGTGGGTAAACTTTACTGTAAACCATTCATAACCCCGCGCAACGCCGGGCACTTCAGGAATAATAAGTCAATCATCCTGTAAAGGAAACGTTCGTCGGACCATAGAGCAGTGTATAATGTGTTAAATCTGTTGGTCAAAAAACCTGTATTTTTTTCGTTATATACATCATATATTATGAACAAGTGGTATTTTCAGAGAGCAGATTTACTTATTTTTATTATGCCAGGTTCTGAACAGAAGTAAAAAGATCCGACCCTGAGCTTTTTAATCCCTCGAGTCTATTTGGGAGATATTTCTCCCAGAAAACAAATAGCCCTAGAGTCTTTTGGGGAGAAATTTCTCCCAGTCCGAAACGGTTTCATAAAAGTCATGTTATCTCATTTTGTACTGTACTAACGTATATGATTTAAACTGCGTTAGAAAAAGAAAAACACGCCTGTTATTGCCATTTAAAAGATTAAACGCATATTTAAGAGAAATTATCATTTATTAACGTGAAAGTCAGACTTCGCTATTGGCACGAGCACGTGGTGCTTTTCATCGCATGCGTGCGATCAACTTACGTTTACGTTTAAACTTGGTAAATTCTATATTTTTCGTATTTGCATGCTCCGTCTATATTTTACTTTAACGTCTAGAGCTTTTAGTATCCCCAGCGGAAAAATTTACTGACTCCAAACACCGTTTAAACACTCCTGTCAGATTCCATTCAAAATCACAAGTTCATAAATGCATCGCAGTCAAAAGCTTCCGTTCCGAACGGAGCTTTTCTATAAAGGTCTATTCATCTACCGGCGCCGTGCAGTGCAGATATGTACAGTGGCAGGCGCGGCACAGAAGGGAGTACTCACATTACACAGTGCGTCAATGGATTCATAGATAGTTCAAGCAACTAATTTTGTCGTGCCTGCCACTTTACTTGTCTGCACTGCGCGGTGCTGGTGGATGTGAATCGATCTTTATTCTTGAATGGATAAATATTTGGTAGATCAGATATTCCCATTCAACGGGTCTCGATAAGATATGAAAGTTGGTTTTTGAAATTCAAGTACCTATATTTTTGACTTTTTTTATTGGAATAACTTATTAAAGATTACAAATCTCATTGTAATATATATACGAGTACTATTTAATCATTGGAGGCAATATTAACAAATATCAAATGAAATATAAAACAGAAAATAAAAAGATAACGGTCGCATCTGGGACTCCAGAACCTCTCGGTCTCAGTACCTACTTGCGGGAACTGATCTAATGCCACCCCTTTGTTCACCGTCATTTTTATCGATATCATGCTTCAATTTAAGAGCTGTTAAGATCGTCTTCAATAAATTCCTATATCTTTCTATATTCTTCCCAACGAGCCCTCCATTGATATGCTTGATGTAACCCTAAGTGACCAGCTCCGGTATGGGGGCTCCGTCGAAACCAGAGTAAAGTTAGCCTCTCAGAAACTAGGCGTACTGTATAGGGCCCGCAGATACTTTAATATTACACACCTGTTGACCCTGTACTAATCGCAAGGGCGCCCTGCTGCGGAATTTGGCAGCTACCAGGCGAGCCCCAAAATATCTGAAAAAAACCTTGATTCTGTTCACAAACGGTCGGTCGGTTTGATAGATTCGCCTATTCTAACAAAGGGATTGCAATATTTGGAGCACAGACGTCAGGTGGGAATGCTGTCCTTGTTCTACCGGTATTTTAATGGAAGATGCTCTGAGAAACTAGCGTCATTGGTCCCTTTGGTACCGGTACACAGTCAGGAAACACGCCAACCACGTGCCCAACATTTGTATGTAGTTGACATTTATCACATGAGAAAGGGTCGCTTCTAAGACTCGTTCTTGTATTCAACAACAGCTTGTCTGCGGAATGATCTACCAGCCTATGTGTTTCCTCATTCCTACAATATGGTTCATGTTCACTACTTCCTATCATCTAAAAGACCCTCCACACGGCATCCCCAAAGATGACATAGGCCTAGAAGGAAATTATTTCCCACAGGGCCTCCCGTGTGGCTGTAAAAAAATAACATTCAATACAAGAATTAACCGGTAGAAACCAGAGTTTATTTGCAATTTACAGAGGTGCTGGGTTCGAGTCACCGTTCCTTTTTATTTTCTGTGTATTTTCCGTTTCATATTTCATTTGAAATTTTTTAAAATATTATCTTCAATAATTATTAAAAAAACTATGATTTACTGTTCATTTTTATTTACGTCAAAAAACTAAAGATACGCGGAGCTAATTTTATTACAGCATAAATTATATTTTTACGTAGGTACTCTCTTACAAACCATTGTCTCACAAGCATTTGCACATAACATACTTATTCCGACAGTAAGTAGGTAATTAGTGTAATTACTAATGTAGAAAAGTGAGTAGGTTTATACTGGAATTAGGAATGCATAACTAAGTGGGTAGAGAAATTAATCCATAGACTAGTGTTACAAATTTTAAGGTTTCGCTGGGTAGTTTTATCGTTATCCCAATTAAAGAAAACCTGAACTCATTTCATTACGCATTTCTGAATAGCAATTTTAAAAGGTGGATAATAAGGTTGTCACTAATTGGATTACAAAATAATTTTTTTATGTACACATTTGATAAATTTCTGCATTATTTCAAAGAAACAGAATATCAACCTTTTTTTTCAACGTAATATAAGTACGAGTAGATAGTTTGGAGAAAGATTTTTTATACTTACATATTATAAAGCAAGGGTCTGATTTTTTACAGTTCAATTGATATTTTGAAGGTTCAATGCTTGAAAAATAGCGTTCAAGAGTTTCATAGTGAGACTAACAGATTACAACGATACAGAAAGAAAAAAGTTTTTGGTAGTAGATAACCAAAAAATGAATATGTTAGATGATACTTGAGGCCCTTGGGGTGATTTTCTCACGAAAACGGCGCTATAGAAATAATTAATTTATTACTATTATTACTAATCGTCTAATCGAACTTTCAGGGTCAAATTGAGCCGTCTAGTATGATCTCTCTTCTCGTGTAAATAGCCCGCTCATTTGGGATAAACTTCCCCCAGCTCTTACTAATATCCACAAATTGACTGAATTTGAACCCTTTTTATTTTTATTTCTCGTGAATTTATTGTATAAGCCATTTTCTCAAACCTCCGGTAGTTGTTTGGTTTCGGTTTCCTCCTTATTTTTAATTTTTTTTTATGTAAACTCAGTTATTGCTAAACATAATCCGACTAATGTCTTAAAATGTTGGTATTTTTGTACTGTTATTGTGAATGTGTTCTCTTTGTATCGCTTTGTGTATACTATATAATATTTTGTAATTTTATTAGATGAATGTGTACCTAAGTAGCACTGTAAGAATAACTAAGAATGTAAATAATAGAAGATGTTTATGAATAGAATATGAAAGGAGAACTGTAGGAATACCACTGAATGGAAATAGTTAATCGTTATTTATAAGTGCATGACAGAGAAAAAAAAAGAAGAAAAAAAAACAAGTTTTTAAAATGCATATATATATTTTAATTAAAATATTAATAATATGATGTACCTACCTACATGATATATAATACACATAATATTATATTATACTCGGATATAGTGAAAAAAAGCAACCTGTTTTTATATCGCGGATAACATGAAAATTTACTTTTTTTTATTTTTATATGAATACCGCACAAGAGTCCCAACTGCTCCCAATCGTCTGGAGCCAGTGAGACTATTGCATTCCCAATTGGGGAATGTTGTGATGCAGAAGGTATTGGGGAGGGGAAGGAGAAGAGGAAGGTAGGAAATAGGGAAATACCTGGCTATTCAGATCTGGTCACCAAACACGGCTAAAAGCCATTTTAAGCAACGTTTCCATTCTGAATGGTGGTCTTTCACCAGGGCGATACTGAGAGTATCTTCCACTCGAATATATTCAACACTTGTGACTTCCATCAAGTCATGCCTCTTCTTCTTGCGAAAAGGTGGTAAGTACATACCTAAATAGGTACTATAAATTTACAGAGAGCTATGTCGAATCTTCTCCATCTAACATAGCTTTTATTCGTAGACAAATTTCAATTTAGTTTTGACCCGTGGATACGGTGAACACACAGACACCGCGAATGGGATAGGTACATCGGGTCGATGGATGGGTAGGTACCGGCTTCATTTACTGACAACAATAGACAGAGTTGTTTCGCCCGTCAATTTTCACAGATAACATCGGCGGAGTAACGAACTGTAACAAATATATAATTACAATAAATTATAATAATATTTGGAAAAAAAACGGTAGAAATTAACATTTTTTATAAAATTTTCGGGATTTCCTAGTAGACCCAATTTTTATTTCTTTTCGAATTTCGGTAAAATGATTTTTTAAGAGCAAAGAGAAAACATGTCTTCACAGGAGCCGATTGTGAGAATCGATTTTTAACGGGGGGGGGGACGAATAGTGAAACACCAGAAAATTGTTGATGAAAAAAAGTCTAGCAATAATGTTCGTAATAAAATTAACAATTTTACAATTGATCAATAATTAAATTGCCATACAGATGACGCTACATCAGTCATCATTTGAATGTACAACGATCATAGTTGAACGAATTAACATCGGAAGGTATAATAGGAATCTCTATGGGAGTTGGGCCCAACACAAACACAGTACTTACACGGATGCATAACTTACATACAGCGTGTTTCGTTTTTGACTTAAATAAAAAAAAAATAAACAACTAATGGTTATTTCACAAAGTCTGTTATATAAAACGTATTGTCGCATGCCAAATATTATATTGTTATTAAAAGAAAGTTTATTGAACTAAATCATCGGAACTGAATTCAAGTGGGTAATAATAAACAATTACAAAGTATCCGGTAACTAGCAGTATTCCTCGATTTGCAAAATTAGATGTTATGGATGTAATATTTAGATGTTATGGATGCTAAACACGGTTTATATGTGATTATTACTTTAGTATCCTGACGAGGAAACCATTAGCCTCGAAACGTGTTTATATTTATTTATTAAACAGTGGTTTATACAAAATAACTCTAAACCATTTTATGTAAATATTTATTTATTAAAATAGTGGTTTAAACATAATATTTATTTTTAAATGTTTCCGTAACATGAATTTGCATTTATTGAAGAAATAAATTATTTAATCACATTGCTTTTTTAATGTTGAAAATTCAATAAATTAATTCACCAAAATATTTATCATTATCTTTGCCATTAAAAACTACATTGTATACTAGTGGTGGGCGAAGCGGCTCGGTTTAGTTAGCCGGATCACTAAATCACCTCTCTGTAAAGACAATCCACATGAAAACTGGACCAAAAAAGTATCTTGTAAGAGCATCTTAAGGACGTCTTTAGGAGGGCCAAGGGAGCGAGGGAGAGGGCATGGTGCGGCAATCGAACCGGATCACCGAACCGGTACACTACAAATAGCTGATTTAGTGATCCGGCTCACTAAACCAAGCCGCTTCGCCCACCACTATTTTATATTGCTATCATTTTCTAACTGCGCAAACGCCATATTGTTCAACAAATTGAACAATATGAAAATATTATTGTATTGTTGATGATTGACAATTAACACTTCAATTACAATTGTGTATTCCGGTATATGAATGAATTAATGAATAATTCTCAATCAAAATTACAAAGTTTTGTTAGCCACGAAATCCGGTGGGTACACCAGACAGTCTGGGAGGCACAACGCTGCACATAAATAAATAAATAATGGTTTATTTATCTCATTTGTGTAGTGAGCTATCCGCAAAATAGTTTATAACAGTAAAATAAGTAACGGTAACAAATTTTTGCAGACGGACCAACGGTAAACGGTACCTTTTTTATCTCCTGTTAGAAGTCAGAAGGAACTAACACACCTTTAAATTACTATTACGTATTACTAGGTAGACACCTGCAACAATTATTATTCTGTTATAAGCCATCAGTTTAATTATACTCAGTTACCATCAGTTGGAGAAATTGTATTGTAGAATAACAATACGATGTTGTACCTACATTGCAAATTTTCGTAAAATTGTGACCCCATTCAGCCAAAATTAAATAACAGCTATCTAAAACACGTTTCTTTGAAGCACGTATGTCTACTGTTTTTAATTATGAGAAAAGACAGATACAGACAGTATAAACAATATAAAACATTAACTATTAACGTTCCAGAGTGCAAGATACTGTCAGAATCGCCCTGGTGAAAGACCACCATTCAGAATTGAAACGCTGCTTGAAATGGCTTTTAGCCGTGTTTGGTAACCAGATCTGAATAGCCAGGTATTTCCCCACCTTCCTCTTCCCTTTCTCCTTTCCCTCCACAATAACTTCAGCCTCACAACATTCCCCAATTGGGGATGCCATAGTATCACTGGGTCCAGACGGTTGGGAGCAGTTGGAACTCTTGTGCGGTATTCATATAGCATTCGCCTGCATCCTGAGTATTTCTTACAAGTAAACGTGAGTAGCGGATAAATAACTTCACAAATAAATTGAAAAGAGTTAAAAAATTAAAGTAAAAATTGTGTTGCTCGGTAAAACTAGGAAAGTACACAATGTCTGAACAAAGTATGTCAAAATTGTTATTTACAGAAAAATAGCTTTCAATTTTCTACTGAAAGCATTTTTTTATTTATTTAGATATACTTACACAGTACGTTTTATTAGAAATGATAAGGTAGGTATATTAAAATTTACATTGTTAAAGTACCTATATATCTTAGTAATTTTGTCTGGGGTGAGAATGATTCTTAACGAATGAATGTATGTGTGACTAATAATAATAAAAAGGAAGAAAGTGTGTGGAGAGATGATGTGGAAAAGTGTAGAGAAATGAATAATGAATGTACTCTCAAAGAATATGTCGAAATTCTTCAGAGATTTTTAAATAATTCGCATTTAAAGTGAATCACTGTTGTTTAACTAAATTTGAGTATTGTATATTTTAATAATTTTTTTGTGTACATAAAGGTAACTGTTTAAAGCTAAATGAAACTTAATACGCACTCACAGATGGCAATAATTTAAATATTTTATAAGAAAAAAGAAGAAAAAAAAACACTTTTAGCACGTAATGCTTTTTAAAATTCAAATTTGCGGGTGTATGTCTTCACGCAGAATATGAACTGGAATAAATTTTTACTGTAGTTTTTGAGCTTATTCCGTATGTACACCGGCCAACAAACAATTCATAACAATTTTGAGAGTTGTTTTTTTTTTCTAAAATAGTTGAATTAGCGCTATTAAAAAGATAACAAGTGCAGCTTTAACAAAATACGTACCAAGAAGTTGGAAAAACATTACAATAGTTCCATAGGAAATATTCAAAATAACAGGACGTTCTAAAAAAATAAATTGTCTGTATGTTAAACCGTTCATTATTTGAGTTTTTTTTATTTTTAATTTGTGTTATTTGCGTGAGTTCATCTAACGGGGTCCATTGGATGATTAGTTCTAAGGTGAATGAATTCGACAACGTGAGTAACGTATTAACTTTATGTAAGCCAGTGACCATTTTTTTTAAAGTTACGTCACACACGACTTTCACTGACTCGAGCTGGGTTCTATTACGTGTCCATTGCTGTGTGGTAAAATAATGGGGAGACGAGACAATAAGCCATAAAGACATACTGCTGATAAACGATGTATGTAACAGAAATATGGATTGCAACGGTTCTCTCAACGACAGGATCATATTATATATATGTATATATACTAGTCAGCTCGATTCACATCTGCCAGCACCGCGCAGTGCAGACAAGATAACTGGCAGCCACCGCAAAATTCGTTGCTTACATTATATATGAACACATTCATTCACGGTTTAATGTGAATACTCTCTTCTCTTCCGTGCCTGCCACTGTACGTGTCTGCACTGCACGGTGCCGGTAGATGCGAATAGACCTTTAAGCGTTGCATTCAATACAAATAAAACAATAGTCAGTGTCCAACATGCAAGTACCTACTTATATTAAAATATTACGATTCAATACCGATTCGTGCCTTTTCTTCAATAGGTAATATTAATTTTCTTCTCTCTTCTTTTATTATGTAAATAAGAAAGTCCCGGGCGGGGGGTGTTTGTTTTGTACACAAATCTACAGTTTTATTCCGAGCTTGAAGACATTTTGCACATTTAACCTTCGAAATAAGAGGAAAGGCACTTTCTACATGAGATTTCAAAAAACACCCCTTTCCCACCCCTTAAGTCAGTTGAAAATGTTTTATTTTTATTATACATAACTTTTGTAATATGTTTTTGAGTAATTTGTAGAGGTTTAATAAATCCATCAAGCGCACCTCTCCATCCTTTTATACTATAAATGATGGATGATTGGCAGGGGTCGGAGACCTGCGGCTCGCGAGCCACATGCGGCTCTTTGGATGTGAAGCTGCGGCTCTTTAGTTCCATACGCAATGCTATGTATTTTTGGCAAGAAAAAAAATCGTGGCTCTTTAAATACTGAAATTTTGTAAATTCACTCAAAGGGTTGCCGACCCCTGCACTAGGGAAAAGTAAATCATTTTCAATATTGAGAATTTCAATATTGAATATTGAGAACTTCCTTGAGTCTGTAAAAAATGTATGTAAGGTATCTTAACTTTGTAATGGTTTTATTGATTTGAGTTTTCCAATTCAGATTTGTGTCAATAGATAATACCCAAATAATTTATATTTTCAACTAGAATGAGTTCAGTGCACGGTGAGCATGTTGTTTGATTGCAATTTTCATTGTGTATTCTGTTTTTTTTAGATTATTAGCAGGTTTGCTTTTTTAATGTTTTTATAAAAGGTTAAATAAAAAGTTTTACTGTAATTTAAGAAGAGTTTGTTATATTTTAGCTATGTTGAGAAAAATGCGATACATTCAGTTGCCTGGGAAAATGTTTCAAGCCAAGGATTTCAATTTACTATTATTGCTGTGTGATCGGCGTAAAAACATTTTTTTCCAGGGATTACAGCATTATATAAATCATTTATATAGATTAAAAATAAAATCGGTCCAAGTACAGTTCCCTGCGGTACACCATTTTTATCTGTGATTCAGAACTATAAATATTCCCAATTTTTGTTTTTTGATATCTATCTTTAAGGTAGTTGGTGAGAATTTTTTCTCCTTTTTGAAACCTAAACGAGCTATTTTTTAATCAGTAAAATGTGATTTACAGTATCGAAAGCTTTTCTTAAATCTAAGATTATGGATAGAATTTTTTTTTTGTTATCTATAGACGTGTACATGTTTTTATTTTTATTTATTAAATCGTATATTGCATTTTCAGTGTTTCAGAAACCATACTGATGTTGTGATAGAACTTTTTATTTTTCTAGATATTCCATTACTCTACTTTTAATACGTTTTTCAAACACTTGATAGATTTGGAACTAAGGAGATGGGTCTGTAATTATCTAATTTATATTTTTCACCAGATTTGTAAATTCTTCTTCAAAAGAATGATTAAAAATATGTTCCAAATGAATTAAAATATGCTGTTTTGTTTTGTTAATGTATTGCTAGATATACCATATGTTCCCTTAGAATTTGATGATTTAAGACCATCAATGCATTTTTCAATTTCCTTTGTTGTAACAGGTGAAAAATGTTCAATAGAGTTAATTGAATCGTTTCTATTTGTAATGATGTGTATAAGCATTGTTCTCGTTATTACCAGATGATTCTATAATTTTATCTACTATATTTGTAAAGAAGTTATTAAATTTTTTAGCAATGGCAGGTTTGTCATTTATCAATAGGCTATTTATTTTTATCTCATTTGCAATAGTTGAGGGTACGAGTTTTTGTTCGAAATTTCGTTTGTAATATTCCAAGTTTTTTACAATCATTTCTAGCATTTTCAATTTCATTACAGCAGTATTTCTTTTTACAATTTCTTATTATTCTGTTAAGTAGATTTCGAAATATCAAATATTTTGTTTTCAAAAAGGAAGTTGTTCTGATGTTATTATACCATATGTTATTCGCTTAATTAATTATTCATTTAATTAAAATATGTATATTATCTACGTACGGGGGTTTTTATCCTGATTATGTACTCGTATATGCATTTATCTTAATAAGACAATCGGTGTACCACCTGGAGAAATTTTTCTATTTGAAGAACCTTTTTTTTCTTGTACAAATTTAAACCCACGAATCTCACGTCAAAAGTCATTGGCCTGTTTCGATTGTGATACAGTTATTTCGACATTATACCGTCGGATTGTACCTATCGCTAATAAAATATTTCTTTTCGCAAATAGTTATTTCATAATATCTACTCTAAAATATTTGATTCATGGTCACTTGGATCAAACTACTTTCTCTATTTACTGTGACAAATTATTTATCTTTAGTCGAAAGCCCACTCACGACTCAAGCGATTAAAAAAGTACCTACCTACAAACTCTATTTTTTTTTGTAAATATGAAATTCATGGCTTGTTGGGTGTGACGACACTGGGCCATCGAATTTGCCGTTAGATACATTCACTATACTCGATTTCGTATGTAAAAGTTCTGGATAATTTTAATTCTAAAAGTTTAACTGCTTTTAATTGAAGGACACATTGTAAAATGTAAGCATCTTGTCACTATTCTCTTTACAGTGTACCAGTTTAAAAATTCAATCATAGCCGCAATTTCATTCTTTTTTTAGGTAGGTACCACAGAGCAAATAATACATAGAGAAGCCCTAACACGCAAGGGAGCTAAACCAAAATAAAGGGGGCGAGCTAGGCGTGGTCCCAATTTAAGTAAAACAGCAAATAAGTAAAAAAAACGAGTATTTTGTTAGAGTAGTTAGTTTGACTCTTTTTATAAATGTTTTATAATTTGCTTACCGCAGTCAAAATCACGCGAAACAAACATGAACGGCAGTGAACTCGGCCGGTACCTAAATAAGTGTCACGTGACTTCTGCCTCCAACCATCGAAATGGTACTTCGGGCAAGTACATTAATAAGGAATTCCATTTTTTAAATTTATTTTTGATCAATAATGTCGTTTAAACTTAAATACCAGAATTTTTTTTTTCTAAAGTTAATTTTCATGGTTAAAATTTTCAAAATTTCAATTTTTCAAAGGCCGCCAAAACGCTCCAAATCTATGACCGGTCGGTTTTGAAGTTAGAATGTCAAATGTCAAAACATGGATGAGCTATACCGTACATAATTGTATATTATATTCATGGTAAACCATAACTAAAGTTAATTTATAAAATTACGTTCCTTTTTAGAAACTTTAACTCAAAGAATAATAATGGTATTGCCCATTATCATTATCATAATATCCGTATTGATAATTGATTTGGTCATGAATACTCTAATTTCTTTCATGAATAATAGTTGTTTATATTGAACAACAATTATAGAACTTAAAGTCACCCAAATTAAGTTTAAAATTTGCCAAAAATAAAAAAATACAAATTTAAAATACAAAACAAAATCGAGAAATAAATTTTTTCATACTAATACAAAAACAGAATGCTCACGTGACGTCAGATGTTCCAAATGCAATTGTACCAACATAACATGATTGCTGATCTATATGAAGAGATCCGATGCATTCACGATAAAATCCAAATATTTAACTCTGTCAAGAAATATTTTAAAGACAATATTAATTTAAAAAAATGTTTCCAGCTAAATTTGCCTTGCAATATTCTGAAATTTATTTGGCTTCCATAAAATTTATTTATTCTTCGAAACGCATATATTTCAAATCTACCATTCTAATTATGATATGTAATACAAATATCTCTTTATAACACATTTACTATATACTATGTTTTTTTTCTTAATAAAACTGTAATGCATACATATACTCGTACATGTTCCATATATTATATTACTTTAATTACCAATAATAAATACTGTACACTCATCTTCCATCCACAAGCAAATGCTTCTAACGGAAGAATAGTATAAAATCTATAAATAAAATCTGTATTATATCATGTAACAAAAAGTTTAATTAAGAAATTAATATATATAAATATATGTGTATATTTTTTTTATTTTTTATAGCCATAATATTTTTCACTTGAGTTTTTTATCCTGACCTCAGTGATAGGTACTAATACTCAATACAGAAAACAACGTGTATTACATTTATCGAGAGTAATATGTTAAGCCCCCGCTTTTAAAGTGAGGGTCAAGGTTATGTTCACATAAATCAAAATGATTATTCCTGAAACACATTTAAGTCTAGACGCATTTAAATGTCGAAAAGACCCAACGTTTATTTTTGTGACGCTTGCGAACGAAACGCATTCCGTTTATATGGGCTTGCTGATGTTTATAACGACAGCTTGCACTCAACACGGTGCATGAAATGGATTTAGCCGTGTTTGGTAACCAGATCTGAATAGTTATTTACTGCCCAACCTTTATCATTCCCTCCCCACTCTCTTCAGTCTTACAACGTACCCCAATTGCAATGGGGGATGCCGTAGTCCCACTGTCTCCGCGTACTTGTGATTATTGTGTAGTACTCATATAAAAATAAAATAAAACACAAAAGTTTAGTTATTTTTTTTCGTGGAAACGATACGCACAATAAAACGATGACATGCTTTTGTATCGAGCTTATTTAGTTTTTTTTTTAAATATGTAATCAAACTGTTTCATGATTCTGTTGAAAGGCGTAACGGCTGTCATTGGTGGAATTATTACAATTTAAGCTAATGTAGGTATCAATATTTAATGGCATACCGCTGATAGCTCCTTTGTAACCTTTCCCCCATTATCGTAAACGACACATGACATATTTAACCTTTCCTTTACGGAGCAAGAAAATTCCGTGAGCTCGGGTGCTGTACACTCAGTGTATTGATTTTTTATTTTTTTTATTTAAATTATTTTTATAATAGTATCTATACAAGTAGGTACCATTATATATGTATCCCTCTCGCTCCCTACTTCGCCACTCGGGAAGTTAGCAACGCACAGACATACATACGAGGTATTGACTAATTTTTTACATATTTTTAAACAAAGGGTTTTTACTGTTGCGTCCGATAAATGTTTATGGAGATTAATTATTTTATCGTAATACATAAATTTATTTCGGAGGACTACGTAAAATATTAACTATATGTTTAATATATTTACTAACTAACTAACCATCGCGCCGTATCCCCCCAGTGGTAGGCAGAAAGGACTGACCGACAAACAACTCGATTTTGGCATACACTTCTTGCTTCATTCACATTCATAGATCGTCTCATACATTTTCTTCTATTATTCCGACTTCTGACATGGCCCGTCTCAAGTATTTAATTCACTTGATATTGCCATGTCTTCCTCGAGGGTCCCCGGCTTCTTCTTCCATTCACATTCGCGTCATATATTCTTCTTAGACTTCTTTCTTCGTTCATTTGCTCTACATCCCCAAACCATCTAAGCGTCGCTTTCTTAATCTTAGTATATTTACAGAGATATTAAAATTACTAGAGACATGTCAACTCAGTTGACAGCACCGGCAAGGAAAGGTTAAAAAGGGAGGGGGTTACAACGTAGTTATCAGTGGAAGAACCATACCTTGACAGGTAGGTACTAGGTAGCAAGCTATATACAAACAAGTATATTTTATCTGATCACATATTTTTGCACAAAAATATTTACAGAATACTTGAAAGCGCTTAGTGAAAAGCAACTTTTCAATGAAAGATGAAATGATGTGTAGTCACTTCAGAGAAGTCGGTCACTAGGAAACTTCCCATGAATATCGATTTGTATTTCATATGGTCGTACATAATAACTATAGCCGTAGCTTTGCCTCACGTCTACTTAAGCCTCATGCTATGCAAACTTGAGGTAGGCAATGTGACGTAGATACTTATAAATTAATTCGGCTATCATTTTTATGAGTCACCACATTAGAATCTCATGCCCCGGATCCAATCGGATTACGACACTAAAATCGTAAAGCGTCAAGAAATTTCGATAGAAAGGATGTGAGGAAGAGTATTGGCATGTACGTAGCTGTTTAGATATAGTGACTAAGATTAGAAAATGATATTTTAAGAAACTTTTTTGTGAAAATAAGTGAAAACTAATTATTTCATTATTTGTGCTTTTCCTTACTGGGTGTTGGCCCTTGGCCTTTGAGCCAAAGGTCTTTCCGCTTGTCACTTAGTTCGTCCTTCTCCGATAATTATTCAATAAATGTAAATATAACCAGTGAGAAAACCCCAGAGGGTTTTAAATATCATTCGACGGCCTCCACGGTCGAGGGGTAAGGCTCTCGACTACGAATCCGAAGGTCGCGGGTTCAAATCCCGGCGTGCGCAAGTAAATTTTATTTAATTAATTTGTGCTGTTTCACAATTAATTCATTTAAAAATAATGTATAGTATATTTGCGCACGTTCCAGAGTGGAAGATACTCTCAGTATCGCCCTAGCGAAATACCTCCATTCAGAATTGAAACGCTGCTTGAAATGGATTTTAGCCGTGTTTGGTGACCAGATCTGAATAGCCAGGTATTTCCCCACTTTCCTCTCCTCCTTATCCTTCCCCTACCCAATACTTTCAGCTTCACAACATTGCTCAATTGGCGATGCCATAGTCTAACTGGCTATAGACCGTTGGGAGCAGTTGGGACTCTTGTGCGGTAATTATGTAAAAAAAAATAAAAAATTGTGTAGTTATTTTTTTATTATTACAGCTCGCATTTGTTTGTATTATTATTTTCTTTGAAGACTTTTTTTTCTGAATGTGATGTCAGCTCGAAATCATGTTAATTTGTTAGGTAAGATTTTTAAATGTAGATAAGTGTTACGAACCTTAACTCTACTGTGTCAAGTGCTAGGGCTTCACCAGAAAAATATTAGCAATCGCTGTTATCCTCAATTATTCTCCACCTGCAAATTAGCCGTTCAGAGGTCCACGAAGGTCGCCAATAATATAACTTTAACCTCTCGAATCAATTTCCACCCACTCAGTTACGTCATTAGGGGGGTGCGGACCGCACCGGCTGACACCATCAGGGGGGTGACATTTATATATGTTTTTGCATTGGCTATCTGTGGGGATTATTTTTGGAATCTCCCGAAAGGTCTTGTACATTTTCTTTATAAGAAAAGATTAAGCAACAAAACGCATTAATTTCAATCAGGTTACTATGGGCCGGTTTTATATCCGTTTGTAATGCTTGATACCATTTTTAACTAATATTTGGTCTACCGCCCGATATCGCCGTTTTATAAATCTTCGTCAGATTACCGGACTTTCGACAGCTGCCAGTTATTGCCCTAAGACTGCTATTTTAAACCGTGCACTATTTTAATTAAAAAGACAATGTATAATTTGCATTTGTGAAATGTATTCCTGATCGAACAGTGCAAAGCAAGTTAAAAAAATAAGGTTACGGACTGATAACGATCCGTTAGCAAAAACGACTCGTTACGTAACAGAAATTTGATACTTCGTTTATAAAACTGACTCTAAATTAAGCTAATTCTTGATTTTATTTTCGCTACACTAACACTCCCACCTTGTAATTTTTATAAAACCAAGTAAAATGTATTTTTCGGCACGGGAAATCCCACGTGAGGAAATCCCACATTACAATAACAAATTATATCAAATTCAAACCATAATGAATAATTAACTCATTTAAACATTAATTTTAAATATACAGTCTAGGACCGGAAAAATTAGCTTCAATTACTGAGAACAATGAAAAAATTCGTGTCAACTGAGCTAAATTCTCAGAATCGAGCACATTTTTTCTTCTTTAATGTGATGCAATATTTGGTGTTGTCACGGGGCGTGCATGCAAGGCGAGGACTACAACCAATTATTCGCATTAGCACCCCAGTCATGTTTCTTCAATCGCATCCTATCGGAGGGAAATAATTGACGGGAACTCCGACTCTACTTGACCGATCAATTGATCCCAGCGCGGACTACGTAGTGTACTTATA
Source organism: Halesus radiatus (assembly GCA_022606495.2). Taxonomy (NCBI): domain Eukaryota; kingdom Metazoa; phylum Arthropoda; class Insecta; order Trichoptera; family Limnephilidae; genus Halesus; species Halesus radiatus. The sequence goes on along the minus strand of JAHDVE020009740.1, from coordinate 268,238 downwards.
GTTTACTATCTGCTGATCATAATACATCAGTACCTTGCTTAACGACAGATAAAAATCACAGTAAATCGAATAGATTTTTCCTAGGTAATTAACAATATTCAGGACAGGTTTACACATCCTGCCTTTGGTCACAGAGCAATGCATGACACTACCTGCTATAGAGAATATTTGCATACATATTATTATCAATAGTGTTTAAATTAAATATATAAATACAAAGTGAAATAAAACATAAATGTTAAAACATAGGATACACATAAATTCTTTTTTCGTGACTATTGATCTGTTTCGGTTAAGATTAAAATTGTACTTATCTTGTGATAAAAGCTCGTACACAATGTTATGCAATTTTCTCAGGTGTATCTACTTTCAAACAATTTCATCAAAGCGCATCCAAAACGGATGAAAAAATCTTTAAAAAAAATCTTTTATAACATTTGGACAGTCTCCAAGTCTCACTTTCTCTGTTGGATCATTTGCCAAAAGTTATGTTTACTTCCGAAACACTTGTTGTTGCATCGGATTACTTTATGTAACTATGTATATTTTGGATCTTATCTTTCATGGGTAATCGCCTTGATAACTTGTTTGAAAAATAATGATTTATTGATCCGGTTGCATATATACACATATATATATGTAGATAGACTATACATAAATGGTTAATCGGCTATATACTGGATAGTGATGAATAAGCCTTATATAATAGATTAGTACTGCAGGTTAAGGTCGGGTTTATACGGGAATGGGATAATAATGTATTAAGGTTACACGAAACGTGATACGCGCTCATAGATGGCGCTAGTTTTACAAAAAAAATTTTTAGCAAGTAATGCTTTTAAATATTAAGATGAATTGTTTATACGGAATATGAAATGGAATATTTATTTTATTGTAAGTTTAAAACTCAAGTCCTTCAAGAAAAATATAAAAAATACTGTGTATATGTTAGTGTTATAGTAATTTAATGTTTTTTAAGTTTCTCGATGGACCGCTTGCCAACAAACAATTCATTTCAATATTTTAAAGCATTACGTGGTTTATTTAAAATATTTAAATTAGCACCATAATAAAAAATAAAAATTATAATGTATGGTTTCACTAAAACTGTAAAGCCGCTCATCGCAATACAGGACTGTCCTGGTGAGATTAGTGGTAAATGTTTAAAAAAAAAAAATAATAATAAATTGTATGGAATTCTTATGTAAGAAACAGTTATGGTATGTACCTATTTCAAGTATGCCTTTTTGATGAGTTACTTAGTTTTTTCCGGTTTTCAAGTTTTTTGCTGTATATATGCAGTAGGTGTTGCAGTGGTGTCATCCGTAACAGCAGGTTCCTAACAACAAAAAATCCAATACATATTACATTAGGTACCAGTGGCGGTTTTCTCTTAAGTGCGTTGAACTCGCAAAAAAAAATAGAAATTAAGACAAACTTGTATCATAATTTTACCACACTTTAAACACCGAACCATTCAAATTCCGCGCTAACAAATGCAGCCGTCAGAATTCATACAAAACGTGATCGTGGCGCTTCAACGGTAAACTATGTGAACGTGCACACCTTGAGCATTTACTAAGAGAGCGTCTGCGCAGCGACTATTGAGATTTTTATACTGCAAATTTGTGCGGAACAGTATTTTCCAAGAATCAATAGATTTTTTTTCTGTGATTATTGTGTTTTAAGTTTCTAAAAACATAAATAAAGGAGCCCCTTCGTTCTCCCCCCAAATATTGAACAATGTATGGTACACTCGCAGGAGAAACGCTGCGCGCTGGAGCGGGTGCACTTACGAGTGTGACGAAAATAGAAGAAGAAAACTATCTTTGATAAGATGTCATCGTCTTCGATTTCCCTCACGACCTCTTCCGATACACATGTATTATTCATCAGCCGCAGAATTACCGAATTGTTTCTTGTTGCTAGGTCGTTAATCTCTGGTGCAGTGATATTATGAAATTCTTTCAGATCTAGGGAAAAAATTATGTAATATGGAAAAAACCAACATAGAATTTGTCATATAAATGAGAGAATTTTTCTCTCACTTTTTTGTACCATCACACAAATACCTACCACTTTTATCCACGTGCTGCTATACCATCTGCAAACATATAAAAATTACTGTCGTAGTAGGTAATTGCATCAGAAAAAATCTTTCGCTAGACAATCTAGGCCCTATCCTCAGACTCAAAACACACAATTATTTTTGTTTTCAATTAACTTAATTAACATTTCTCTGAAGAATTCCACTACCACTTATTCAATAGGCACAAAATTGCGAATATCGAAAGATAACAATTTATCTAAAGGTTTCCGAAAAAAAAGTTGCTGAATGACGATGTTTTGGTATTTAGTGTTAAGTACATATTTAAAAATTACGAGTTTCGCAATATTTACTTTGTCGATGTTGCGGATCATTTTATAAATAGCTTCATAATATGGTATTTTTATAACTCTGTGTTTTGTGATTACGCAATATTACTCCCAATTACACATGAATGAACAATGCGTATTCAGACCAGTGGAAGTGGAATCCTTTAATGGTCTTATCGGATGCCGGGGAATTAGAAATTGTATTTCTCGCCATTCGTTCAGGATATTTCACTCGCGTGAGAACATAATATCAAATACCCAGAACACCAGATGGTTCCCCTTATCACTCCTTCATTTTTAATGCAATGCAAAATGCATTCCTAAATTTATTACTTTCTTTTATGGATGTTTTTCTTTCGATGAGGACTGCGAGAATGTTAAAGTAATTGTAACCAACATTCCATGTTACAATAAGTTTTTGATAAAGACTTTTATACTATATTTAATACCAACTGAATTCCCGGGGTTATGAATGGTTCGGAGTAAAGTTTTGAGGTTGTGGTGTATTACCCTTACTTAACCTAACCCTACAACTACCCCTAACCCTAATAGTAACTTTCCTCTTATTTTATCAAGTATGTAAAATGTCTGCTTTAAGAGGCTTGCAGTCCACAAAGGCTGAAAAATCTGTGCCTACTCTAAGAAAAAACGAATCATAAAAATATAAAAGAGAGAAATACAAAAAAATGCGACAAATTCGTGACGAAAGGGCATTTTTCCGTGATTTTGGTAAGGAACTTGTGCGCCCATTTTTCAGTTGGCATTTCACAGCAATCAACAGATTATAATATAGTGGCTATATTCAAATATTCAATGCGCAATTCATACACGAACTACACACAGCCTACCTTTGATCATAGAGCAATGCACGCCACCGGTCGGGAAAGGAGGATGGGGTGGTTTTTCGCCAACTCATTTAGATAGTGACCTTCCTCTTCTTTTGAGGGTCAAGTGTACAAATTTTTTTCAAGCTCGGAATAAAACTGTAGATTTGTATACGAAAAAAAAAACCAACATCGCGTGGGAAACTCTCCCTTGTATTTATTATAGATACGTAGTTCATGTATTTCACTAAAATCTCGAAAACTGTGAGCTCTTGTGTCATAAATTTTGTAGGTCACTCTATTTATTTTCAGGTCACTTATTCATTCCCACCGTGTTGTGGAACGACGAATACATATTTTTTTCAATTGTTCCAAAAATGGAGTGTTGTAAGTTGGACGAAGCTGGGTAGTAACTTATCGTCCAAAATATATTTAATTGCATATTTAAATTAGGAATCCTAATACAAAACTTCTGGACTATTGTGAGATCAATCACTTTCTGCCAACTAAATATTTCTAACTTCGAGTTCTTCTTTAATTTATTTGCAATTGCCTTCTCTTTAATTTCAGTTTTTATATATTCCTCTAACAATTGAAAGGCAAGCTATTTGGTACTATATGTCACAAATATCGACGGTCCCAATGTAAGGTGTCGAATCTACATTTTGGGATGTTTACAAAGTTACTTTCTTAGCCGGATGCATCGTGCAGTTTCGATCATGTTCATTCCAAAAACGAGAATTTAGAGAACTCACCTTTTTTTGGAAAAAATTGAGTTTTGATTTTGAAAATTCGATACCTAACATTGAGACCGTCGATATTATGTTTCTACTATGAATTATTTCCGTGTTCTGTGGTTTTAAGATTTTCAAGTACCTTCCCTGAATGGTGTCTTAAATTTGAAGAAGTCCTTGTAATAATATCGATTCTAGCCAGTTAATTTCAATAGATGGGTACTAGTACTATGTAAAATTATAACTAGCCGTTGGAAATAATAGCTAAATACCGTCAACACATAACGCTATTGAAAAAATATAGCATTAACAGTTAGTAAATTGAATATCATAACGAATTGCGAATATTTCTCAATCAACGAGTCAACCTGCTACGCCCCCGTTTTATCAGTATTATCGCCAAAAAGGGGTCAACAGTTTACACTTCGTGAGCAATGTTATGAGATATTTGGAGTGGTATTTTGGTTATGTACCTTTTTACTAGACATTTGTTTTGGATTTCGGTATTCCAAACGGCTGATACGTAGCGCCAAGCGTCAAGCAAATCTATCGTTGGCAAGCAAAAATTCAACTGGTGTTATTTATATTTCAATATTAATATTTTTCAACCACCGTTGGATTTTTCACCGCAGTCAACAAGTCAAACTGCTGCGTATTATCGCTAAAAAGGGTTAACAGTTTACACTTCGTGAGCGATGTTATGTGATATTTGGAATGGTCTTTTAGTTATGTACATTCCTACTAGACGTTTGTTTTGGATTTCGGTATCCCATACGGCCGATACGTAGCATCATGCGTCAAGCAAATCTATCGTGCTCAGCTTCACAACATACCCCAATTGAGGATACCATAGTCTCACTGGCTCCAGACGGTTGGGAGCAGTTGGGACTCTTGGGCGGTAATCACATTGAAAAAAAAAACGAAAATATTTATAATTCTGAAAAACACTTCGTTATGGTTAAATAAAAAATTTAAAAAAAAAAAACACTTTTTAACTTTATTTCGCTTTTATTTTTGATATGTGACCGGTTTCAGCCTGTGACGGCTATCTTCAGACGCTATGAGAAATTACCGTGACGTAGTTACGTTATCAGAGGTATGTAGGTATCCACTTGTAGGTAGAAGTAACACTCAACATAATATAATACACTGGGATGTTAACATGATGAACAAGATCGTCGTAATACTTTGATCAGATTAATAACATAAATTTTACCGCAAGACCTTAATTATTCGGTCTGGAACTCAAGCTCAGTTTTCTAAAACGATTTCACATGCTTCTTTTTTAAATTCGCAATTATTCACTCCGACATCTGTGCATTCTCGTGTTAACTCGTGGAAAGAAAGGAATGAATCATTTTTTATTATTATTTTTTTTAAATTGTGGTTAAGCTTCGTTTAACGAAATGAAAGAGTAGAAGCATTTTATTTAATAGGACACTTATACATTGGTTACATACATTCTAATATGAGCATAATATGTCTTACACAAAAAAAATTACAATAGATAATCAAGAATTAAAAATTAAATTTTACAAATTACGACATAAAAAATTGCACTTATTTCGTCGCTTCCTTCTTAAATTTAAACACATTTTCCTCTTATTTTATATTGGACGGTATTTCTTGGAAGATCTTCATGACTCTATATAGTAATGAGTTTTGCGATTTTCTTTTCTTTCGAAAGGGTAGTCTTATTCCATTTCTTCTTCTTGTCGAGCGGTTATGTGTTTATTAATTTTTCTCAAGAATTCAGAAATTTTTATATGGTATTAGCTCCTCCGCTCGTCTGGTGATGTTTCAGCTTAGCTTCCGTACTTACCAGCATATTCGACCTGTGGTTATTTAGTTTACCCCAAAACCAAGATGTATTATAGCATACCGGAGATCTGTAATTTGCCATGTTACCGGTAAATCGATATGTTGCAAGGGAGCGACATCTCTTCGCCAATTGTAGGACCATTAATCTCGCTTACCTCTTCAGAAAGTGACAAGACCGAGCTGTCGAACGTTCCGAGACCTGCGAATTGTCACTAAATTAATTGGGGTCAATTGTCGCGATTGCCTTACGTCTTACATCGTCTAGCATCAATAGCCGATCGCGAGTCAAGGACTTGTATACCTAAGGAGAAATACTATGAAAAATCTCTGTCAATTATTTGGGCGATAATACATACACAGTTTCCATACACCCATTCCTGCGCTGTGGTGTTGGCGCCCACTCAACTTAATTCTGTACCACGAAGTTAGCTTGTATAACATTGTTGTTGGATTGATATGGGTTTGATGTTGCTATTTTTTGGCTTCCCAGGTTTATTTTGCCTGTCTTAAAACCTTAGCACGCTTTTAAATTATGCTAACTTGTGTGCTACTTTCTTCGTTTATTGCATTTGGTTATCACCTTTCAAGTATTCTTCGGCATTGATTGATAGGACGTATTAAGGGAAGACTAATTAGTATTTTCATTTTGTTTAATACGGCATATTTAAAAATAACCAGAATAGAGCTTTATTTATTGGCAGACTAACGTCCAATCAATTTACAACACAAATAACATGAATTTAGGAGAATGATTTAAATTACAAGTGTAAGGTGGTATGTGAATTAAGCAAAGACAAAAGACAAAATAAACACAAGAAGGTAGAAGTGACAAGTCAAGACAAGACCTGGTTAAGAGTCATAATATTTCTTTACTTGTTTCATGAGAAATAAAAATCATTTTGCCTTACACCAAATAAAATATGATTCTGACTCGAGTTGACCAGTCTACACATTCTGGATAAAGGTGAATAGTATCCATAATTAGTTGATTGTTGATTAGGGAAGAGCAGTTCATTATTTCTGAGTTTATTGGAGGGGATATTGAACGGAATGAGTTATAGTAAAGTAAGTGAATCAATCATGTAATTAATAATTTAGAAGAAACAAACGATATAGAATTTTTTCCGACGGTCTTCTAAACGAGAAAGGTTTAGACTGTTTAGAGTTAGTTCAATTTCATCATATGAGTATTTGCCTCTTTCATGTCCTAACCTCAAATGTGACGAATGTGGACAGCGTAATGAGGAGACCAAACAACATAGGCACATTCAAGATGGGGGCGAACCATGGAGCAGTATAGAGGGTATTTATGTTTTAATGGAATTTTGAAAGAGGTTCTTTGTTTATTTGTGTACAAATATTATTCACCACCGGCTAAGCTGAATTACTCTGGGCATATGGTTTATTAATGCAATATTCATAATGTAAAATCTAACTATATTTGGCTGTTGAAATATTGACTTTTTTTTGACGTTGGTCGGGACGTGACAAATACTTATTTGACTTTTTAATTTAACATTTTCAACTATTTTGTTGTCCACGAGTGCAATTTGAATCCATCTACTATGACGGCATCCGTGTCAGAGAGTTAAGTTCTTTGGTTTTAAGTCCAGAGGTCACGGGTTCAAAGCTAGATTTGGCGATTATAAATATATTCAATTTACTCGTTCCAGAGTAGAAGATACTCTCACTGGAGTGGAGTCCACCATTCGGATTTGAAAAGTTGCTTGACATAACATCAGTTTAGTGGAAAGATATAAATAGCTATACAGCTACTTCCCGGCAATCCTCTTCCCTTTTACCTTCACCAACTCCTTCAACACCGCCCAAATTGGGATTCCGTAGTTCGACTGGTTCCGGATTTTGATCTAAAACAACACAGGACACCGAAATGCACGAAAAATCATCTTTTCGCAAGCGTGTGTACTTCTCGAAGTAAAATTAATTATAAATTACCCCATTGCCCTGAGTGCCATATAGCACTACTCAAAAAAGTCGCGATTTATTTGAGTCATATTCCTCTTACTTTTTCGATATTAGTGTCATTCATATTTTCGTTTCTTTAGAGTTTAGCCACCACATTATTTAGCCAGTGCAACATTATAGTATGCATGGATGCCATTCTCTATGTGTTTTTTCTCTATATCATTAGCTCCAATCATGCAGATAATTCATGGCCTCAATTAGTATACCTACAACTAATAACCAGGTGATGCACTTTTGACATGCAAATGCGTTTAGGACAATCAAAATCTGGATTTGCTCCAGGGCTGTTGGACAATCCAAGATCACTTAATATTAGTGAAAGAGCTTAGAATAAGGCTTTTGAAAAACAGTTTTAATAATGCGTGTTAGCCTTTCAGCGAAAATTTACCAAATTGCAAGACAAGGTACGAAATTTACACGAAAGATGTTTTCTACAGAACCTGTCGACTTGTCGAACACAGAACACAACCAAGTAACAAATTGGCTGATATCGGTGCCTACCTAGCTAAATAATATCGTTTATTTATTTTGGTGTGAGAACGGTAGTTAGTCTCGGAGTAGTTACTTCATACCTACGTGGTGTACAGTATACCTTATATTCACTAATTGATTAGTCCATGAACGCGTGACACTGAATCTATTTCGTTCATATCGAAGTCACTATTTTTATCACGTCTTTTTGCAAATGGGCGGTACACGTGACTTTTATTTTAAATAAGATCTTTTAAACCAGCTACATGAAATCTTCTTAGAAGTGGGCAATATTAGATCTTGTAAAGGAAGTTTATGAATAATATCTCCTGGTATAGAACAAACAGACCAAAGCAGGGTTACAATAAAAAAAATAAGAATAATGGTTCATTCTGAACTGGAGAATGGACAAATCGTATGTATTTCTATGAATTGGGAATATATTTACATGTGTACAATCAGAAAATGAGCTATGTCCTCATCCATTCACATTCGGTTTGGGCTTATCCTCCGACAAATCAATCATTTTCAAAGTTACCTACGCAACAGCTAACTCACATTATTTTTGTTTGGCAACTGTGAAATTTATTTATGGAATTAACTACATAAATTTGCACAGAACAGAATAAATATTTACACAACTTTTTGAGCTATCGGATGCGAATCCGTTACTTGTTAACCCGAGATCAAATAATACGATACTCTAGCATGTGATGATTCATCATTATTATATTTAGAGTTACACGATACGGTGTTTTGCCATTTTTTGCCGACTTCGGTTCCCCTTTTTTACCTGATTGATCCATTTCTAATTCCTAGAGAATGTATTTTTGATAAGTACAACGATTTAACAGTACAGGTGGCAGACGGTAATCCAACGCGGGTAATCGTAATTCAATATCGTTCTCAAGTATACGATTTCCACGAATTTCAAAATGCTAACCGCGACGTTCAATGTCACTGAACCATTGAAAACGACAAAACAAATTTGCATCATCAGAAACGGCTCTTTTTTCATTATACGGTAGTTTTACATACTCTTTGGCAGTAAAATGTAGAAATTCAATAAACTGAAAACAAAAATTATCTTTTTTTTTTCTTAATGGACGTCTTTTCCACATTGTTTTATTTTTATTATATTATTTTGATTACATCCAATAAATGACTTCTTTGATATGTGAATTAAAAATACAAAAACACTTTGCCATGCAAATGGTCTCGCTTACAAAGTAGAGAAATTACAAAATATCATACTGTTTCAAATTATCAGAAAAAATTGTAACACCGAGTATTATGGGAAAAATATGCACTCTGACCGTGCCGCTTTTTTTAAGTTTCCTTTTTTTTCTTTGAACCATCTTGGTGTCATTTAAAGCATTGCAGCGTCCTCCTTTATTTTCTAAGTTTATTTACCACACTACCATGACCTTTTCCTCATTATTGTCTATTGCGAGTAAGCCCTCTGTATTATAAAAATTTGCTATTACGTATTACATAACTTGATATCCAGTCAGGTCAGCGAGGACACCGAGCATCGCCATTGGGGCCATCAATAAACTAACAAATCATTCAATTAACGTTTTATATTTCACTTTAGCACCGGAAGCGACGCACACGGTCCTTGCATATGCATTCCATGTAACCAAAGACTTATTTCATTTTTATCTTTATCAGAATATGATGTTGTAAAGCTCGATTGATTCAGTTGCGTCTGGTAATAAAGCATGTATCCATTGGTCATTGTTACAGATTGGGAGCTTGGACAATAGAAGAGGAGTACTTGTGCAGGAAAGATGGTGAACAGTCCGTGGAAGGGACAGTGCTCTCCCTGTCCCCGGGTGGAGAATCAGATAAGACCGTACCACTTTGAGAGAAGCCAAGTAAGACATCTTTATCAATATACAGATTCATAATTCGCAGCATTCTTGAGTTCGGTTCTGTAGTTTGGAGTCCAATATATGAGATTCACAGAATAGGGACCGAATCAGTTTTATAAACACTAACTATAGAACCAGATTATTTGCCAACTATAAGAAACGCCTACAATATTTCATATCAGAAATATTAAATGACAAAAATTATACTAATTTTATTTTCAATTGTAGAATCCGATCCACTTAAATATCCTATATTGTTTTTAACCTATTTGTGTCGCTAGTAATATTGTCTGTTATAATGCAAAACTGAATACATATATGTATAACATTTCTAGGTATATACTCCACCTAATTATTTTTGGACAGCATTATTGATTTTAGATTTTGACCTACTTTGTCAGATGTTCGAATCTTCTCTTATATGAATGATTCATAAGTATGATTCTTAAGATGCATAACATAAAATTTTCAGTCTCTTTTTTTTGTCCTCACCACTCTCTACTACCCTTCGAAGCCCCGTATTTCCACGGAGGATACCACCACGTCCCGGATCTTTCCAGGACCTCCTGGGAGGCGATATTGCCCATCTTGATATTCACCGATTCAGAGCTACAAAATGATTTGTATCTTTCTAGTGGCAGCATGGTACCGAGCCGAATCTGTGGTACCTGCTGTGGCGTTGGTGCCTGGCCGTGATGTTTGTGTCTATCTGCATCTACAGCATCTTTAACCCGCACTTGCGGTCCGACAACAGCAACAATAGCCCCTGGAAGTGGCCGGCTTTCCTCACCAACTGGGCCTACATCGTCTGCACCATTCAGGCCATCCTGGGGCTGTGGATCGTCCAATGCTCCTGGATTAACAAGACCGACCCGAAGGGTAAGTTAGCATTGCCGTAAGCCTATCCACCATCTGGCTTTGGGCATATATGGCCAGTACGATATGTCTTAAGTTTTGCTGATAGTTGGTGATTCTTTTCCAAAAAAACTGTAGTTCTCTTTTGGTTGACAGCCCGTCTGGCATCTCGTCTACGTGTAACCTCTTTCTTTTAGTTAGCTTCACTTTAATTTCTTTTCCCCAACCAACGATGTTATCCTATGTTATTGTAATATCAACGGCCATCTGTTAGTCGTAATTATACTGCATCGCTTTTTGATGATTCTGAGAAATTTACATCTTTTACCTTTTGTGCATACTTAAAACTTCTTCACGGATGACTGATTGCATCAGAAAGGGAATTAGGCTTGAACTCCTTTGTCTGTCACGAAAGGCAACCCTACTCACCGAGTCCTTCATATCTGTAGTACTTTTTCCAAGTAGATAGAGAATATATCTTTTTGCACAATAACCTCAAATTATAAATATACTTTGATAGATGTATAATTATTTTATGGCGTCATTATTAATATAATTAATAAAAAGTACTTTGTTTTCACCACTGTTTCTAATATATAAATATCTACATTTCTCAGAAGCAAATCTTCCCTCATCAGAATACTGTTTATTCTGATGAGGGAAGCTTTGCTTTTGAAACATATAGATGTTTACATATTTTTAAAAAGTGGTGGAACCAAAGCACTTCTTATTAATAATATGACATTTCTTCAAATGATGTAAAATAACTTTGTTGAGTCATATTTATTAAATCAATAATAATTCATCTCAATTTTTAATTATTAATTGTTTTTATTGAGATTTAAAAACCTCATTGTAATATTTAATCATTGAAGAAAATAATATTAACATAACCTGAATGAAAGACGAAACCGGAAAAAAAGAATAGAAAATAATAAGATTTCAGTCGAGAACTTTGTAAACATTACAAAGATAGATGCCAATAATATGAGATTAAAAATGGAAAATAATAACTCATTTGTTTAAATACACTGCATATAATAATGCTTGTCATTATTTTTAGTATGTAAATTGTTTATCCTGAAGAGGGGAGTTTTGGTCCAGAAATAAGTAAATATTTACGTATTTGTGTAGTGGTTTTAAACAAAGTATTTATTATTGATTTAATTATATTATAAATATACTATGCCAATCGTAATATTAGCCTTTTACCCTTAAGTGGAACTTAATTTTGGATTTACTATTTATTTTAAAATACACTCACCTAAACCTGGTGATATTTTTTTCATCAAAAAGTATAGTAAATATCCACTACGGATTAGAAGTAAATTATTTATTTTTGTTTTGCATTATGATATATAGCCTATCAAAGGAAATGATTTTTCGCGATTTTAGAGGCACCCTTAACAACTATTTGGGGGCTAGCGGTGATCTAAAAAAAAGTTTTATCGCATCTGCTTTGAAAATATATTGAAATTAAAAATTTTAAAAATATTAAAGGAAGCAAATATACTTCAAATTCAATTAAAAACGACCAATTTACGTTGGAACACAAATTTTGCCGAACATAATTTAAAATATCGACCCGATTTCGTGGCTACGGTCTGTTCTGGATATATTTTTTTTTTTATGTTTCTTCTTTGTTTATTCATAGGTGTGTTAGTGCACTCCCGCATTCCATCTTGGCTTACTCCGGTTATCGACAGAATGGGCTATATTTTTTCGTCGTCAGTATCTGCACTAATCAATTTGATGTGCGTTTGTGACTGACCTTCTTCTGTGCGAAAGCTGTGCAGGGGTTTAGAGTCTTTAAAAAAATTATAGATTCGTTTAATTAAAAATTAGAGTCCTTAACGTGCACCCTGAAGAAGTAACCATAAGTTACTTATACCGGGGTGGGAAAGTGGTGAATAACCTCAACTGTGCTGTACCTGTACTGTACTGTTCTGTATTATGGGGTGCTGGTATATGTGAATAGACCTTAATAGCTAAGCAATGGGCCACCAAATATGCACTGGGAAGCCAATATTTGGGCTCAAGAAGTCGTTAAATAAATAAACACTTGTATTATTTTGTAATAGTTTGTACCGTTTTAATTTATGTTTAATAATTTCACTTTCGATTTGGTGACAACCTCAAATGTGACTGATCGATGATTTAATGTTTTAAATATCATGTAAAGTTTTAATTCTGCTTTGTTTCTTCCGCAGAGATGAACCGCAAGCTGCCCAAAGTGTACCACTTCTACTGGGCCATGCACAACTTGGCCGTGGACATGGCGCTCGTAGTCAGCCTAATTTACTGGACTTTGGTGCATGATTCAAGTAAAGAAATTTTAAACAATATATTGTGATGATACCATCATTGAAATGATCACTAGCCGGTCAGATCTAGATGAGCCCATTCATAAATTCGCTGAATCTCTGATTAATTATCATTAATTTACATGTTACCGCACTTTGACCTTTGAATGTCAATTGCATATTATAGCTGGTATTTTTTTCTAGTTTAAAATGCTCCTCTTATTATGTAGAATTCAAAGAATACATGTTTCTGTAATTTCCATGTTTGCTTATTTCAAGTATTTACTAATTTCCAATTTTATTTGTAAAACGGTTGATTGGCTTTATCAGTATGATAGGTTGTTGATTATTGAACATACGGTAGACAGTATACAGATTTGTTTTACATTAAGAAATATAGGCCATTAAAGGAATTGATTTTTCGCCTTTTTAGAGGAACCTTTAACAATTATTTGGGGGCAAACGGTGATTTAAAAAAAAAAGTTTTACCCCGTCTGCTTTGAAAATCTAATGAAATATAAAATAATAAAAACTATATTAAAATAAGTATTATGGTGAACTTTAAATTAAATTAAAAACGACCAATTTGAGTTGCAACACAAATTTGCCGTACATAATTTAAAATATCGACCCGAAACAACTTTTTTTTTTATGCTTTGTTTTTGTATTTTTATTTATGTAATCATATTTAAATAGCAAATATGATATTAAAAAAAAATACAATAAACCCGCTAACAATTTTCTAATTTGCCTATAAAATTATGAAAATTGATTTTTTCATGTCTTATACTTCATAATAAAAATAAATAAAATACTTCTCATTCGTACTAGATATTTAATAACCCTTTAATTTAAAAAAAAGTATATCATTCAGTTTGGATGGGTATTTTGGCCTCAAATCCAAAATTAAGTTATTTGTTCCTCTTAAGTACCGTTTGATATAAATAATACAATGGCAACTATGGTTTTGTTATTATGACAATATGGTTTCAATATTCTTCTCTTAATTTCAGGTGTCCATCGTCTGGATGCCCTGAACTTCTTGGTCCATGCTGCTAACTCTGCCATGATGATGACTGATATGTTCCTGGTGATGCTCCCCACTCGCCTAATCTACATCCTGAACGCTTTTGGCCTCGGCATCATTTACATCGTCTTCTCTTACATCTACTTTGCCCTCGGTGGAACGGACAGGTCATTTTTCTAAAATATCGAATACATTTCGTTATTCCACAAATTAAATTCTGTACCTAAAAGCTGAAAGTCCGGAAGTCGCATTTGCAAAATTGTTGAGTAGAAAGATTTGAAGTTTTACTTTGCTCAGTACTGGACTACCGGAATTTTAGACTAGACTATTTTAGAAATGATAAATCGGAGGACTTTTGAGCATTAATAGTATGTAAATATATATTGAATTTGGCATTATTAACTCAAATTCGTAAAAAAATTGTTTCTATGCTTTCAGTTCTAAGGTTCAGAATTGTTTTTCTTGAAATTTCGCAAGAATTTTAATCGGGGATTATCCCATGAAGGCCGAATGGATGTTCGTAATTTCTGCATAATACTTTGTTATTGAAGGCCTATTTTTTTCTCGGTGACCTTAGACCTCATTGGCCAAACTTGAAGTGATTATTAAAATATAAATGCAAAAACATTTTTATAACAACGCATTAACCATTTTTTATGATATCTTAACGTTTTTGATGTGGTATATTTTCTTTTGCTACAATCTACATAGTGTAAGGTGCATTCCTAAGAAAGAGAAATTTCTGCAATTTTTTTAAAAACATTTAAATATGTCTATAATTGTGGTAACCTTACCAGTAATAATAAAAAAGACATTATGAGTACACTTAGCTTTGCAGTAATACACCGTTGTGATTGTGATTGAAGTACTGTAAATGCATATTTACGCATTTATTGTTCACTGAACATCTCACTAGGAGAAACTGTTCCGGGGTGTTCAAGCATCGAGGAAGAGTATTTATTTTTCGTCAAATTATTAAATTAGATTTTTTTGTCTTCAGAGATGGTCGCCCCTTCATCTACGCCGCCCTGGACTGGAGGAAGCCAGGCAGAGCCGTGTGCTTCACCCTACTGTGTCTGACTATCCTGGCTGTCATCCACTGCATTGCCTACTGCTTGTACAGATTCCGCGTGCGCCTGGCCTGGCGCGCTAACTTCAGCACCCCCTCGGAGATGCTCAACCCTCAGGAGAAGCCAATGCTTGTAGAACTGGCCTAGGCCCGAAACCAAACACCCAACCCTCCCACTCTCTGCTTGAAGTCCTACTTCAAAAAGGAGCCATGAATCTTGCGACGTCATCACTGAAATATTGACTAAGTTTATCGATGTTTTCATGTCTATTATAATAAAAGAAAAAAAGTATTTTTAGATTTAGATGCCACAATGGCGCTAGGATAAGAATTATCTCCATCAAGAATTGCATGAAATTCTTGATCGATGGTCTGAACTGGCGAGTACCTAACTGTACTTCCAGTCACTGATTCAGATTAACTCGATGCAAATTTGATGACCTCTCTAACATATCTCGAATATTTATGGACTTGTTCTCGATGATAGGCTGGATCCTGTTCTCCGAGTGTCTTTATATTATTCTATTTTGGAAATCTTTTTCACAAAGGCTGGACATTCTACACGGTCTGAGAGAGGCATATCTGAGGAAAGACTAAAGACTGGACTTCTGTTAAATCGACTGTTGCCAACTGACTCCCGCACTGCCAGTTAAAGAATTAGGTGCATTTTAGTTCGAATTATTCCCTTTTATTGAATTAGTCCAGTTATTTTGATAATTATTATACAGATTGTTTGATACGAGTACACAGTTGTCATCTGGGTTATAGTGCGAGGCCTGAGATCTGTAAGATCGTGGTTTTTAAGAGTTAATGGGAATCAATGTGTGTAAGAATAAATGAAGAGCTCTCTGTGATTCTATTACTAGTTAATTGTTGTTTTAGATTCATCTTTTTAATAGCATTTAAACGGCACACACTACGCTTTTATAATTCTGTATTTTATTTAATACTTACGGTAATTCAATTTATCGTAAGTACCTATGTTATTTATTATAATGGCGAGTACATTGAAAACACATTTCATTTGACCACGCAATTGTATACGCAATAATTTGAGTGTGTGATTGAGATAGTTTGGCTAATGATGGACATATGAAAAGTTATGTTAACTATCAATAAAAGCTAAGATTACGGAATGCAGTATTGCCGTATTATTAAACCAAATAAACATGTACGCATGTACGAGCTTATATTCAAAGTAAGAGATTTTAAAAATTCGTTAATATTTCTACCTTGGCAAATTTGGTTCATTCCACCTTGTCTTCATCTTGCTCATAGTTTACTTTTGTAATACAAAATTTATAGTAATAAAATAACTGAAATGTATTTTCGAAAAAATTTACGGAACACTTGTATTCACTGTGCACGTATTTACAAGTAATTTTGTATGGACACTTCTTTGAACTGTTTGATTGAAATGCATTAATGTTATTATTGTACATTTTATGGTTTAGGATAAGGGGAACAAAACGTGAAAATTTGAAATAAAAAATGAAAATTTCGAATAATTTTCACACATGGCAGATGAAATAGGAAACAGAATTTGTTTGGTCAAAATTCTTTAAACGTGGTTAAGAGACCTGAAAAATTCGCGTTATTTTTTGGGAAACGTGGTTTCGGTAAAATTCGCGTTGTTTTGGTGAAAATTGCCTTATTTTTAGAGAAGTTCGCGTTGTTTTTGAGAAAATTGGGTTATTTTTCAGCCAAACCGGTGGTATTTTACATCAAAATGAAGTACATATTTATTTATTTCTTATTTTTCGTTGTTTTTTTTTTGTAATTTTTTTATAATTTTTTTGTCGAATGTCGAAAAAAGATGTCGAAGTACGCGGCATATCCGAAATTAAGTTAACTGTTTTCCGTTTTATGGCTATTCAAGCTCTGTCAAAACCATAGATAAATGTAAAATATTACTTTCTTATTTTAAAATACCAGAATATCGCGTGAAACATAGGAAAATTAGTCATTTGTTACCCAAAAATTGAGAACTTCGCTTTAATCGCGTAAAAATGGCGAATTTAGCGTAAACATTTGCGTTATCGCAAATACGAATTTTTCAGGTCATTAAAGCATTTTCGAATACGCCAAATATCTGTTAAGTGCATCTAGTTTATAATTCTTACTTACTAACTTTTTTTTAGGGCATTATTTATTTCCCGGAAAGTCACAGCAATGTGAAAAACAGCCTCGCACGCTTTTTAGGCTATCAGCATTTTTTTTATATTGCCTTGGGTTTTCAATTATTTTTTTGCTCTTTACAATGTACGGAAGAAACAACCTACCATAAAATTTTACTTTGGCAATCTCAAACTTTGTAATCATAATTATTAAATTTGCTATGACGCCAATTTTTATGAATTTACCACTATACTTTAAAATTATTAGCACTTGGCTATATCCCTATTTTTTAAGTTATTTAATCTATGCTTAAATTGCTAAATATTAGATATAAAATAATAACAAAATTTCGATAATGAGTCAATTATTAAAATGACTCATAAATATCTGTAAAAAAAACTCAGGTTTTTTTCCAGTGCTTCTCAAACTTTATACCTTATTTTATCACCACCGAAAACCAAAAAAAAGAAGAAA
This sequence comes from Halesus radiatus, assembly GCA_022606495.2. Classification (NCBI taxonomy): domain Eukaryota; kingdom Metazoa; phylum Arthropoda; class Insecta; order Trichoptera; family Limnephilidae; genus Halesus; species Halesus radiatus. Next base: position 250,303 of record JAHDVE020009740.1, on the reverse strand, counting down.
TCACAAAAAAATATTTGCTCCTATAAAATATTATAATTTCCTTTCGTTAATTTTCAGACAAAAAATTAAAAAAAAAACACTTGGATAAAAAGCAAAATTAGAGATAGTACATTTATATATACGTAGAAGGTCTTTCTAAAAAACAATACCAAAGCCTTTCAGGGTAAATACATATATTCAAGAGCGTTTTTCTCATGACCCACAATATCTATAAGCGAACGAGTTAAAAAGTAAATCTCTCTAATCTGTATAATAGTTTACAGCTACAAAGCAGTACAATACTTTGCCGGAAAATAGACGTACCGGACTTCATCGCAGTACACAGCAAAAGCAAAATATTATTTCCACTGAACGTAAAAACTAAAAATAGTGATGACGCAAATGCCTAAATTACTTTCTATTTGCTCTTCACTGTGCTATCACGCTAGGTTCAAATTTAGTACATTTCGAAAACAGCAACTTGTATTCATCTTGACTTGTTCTCCTAAATCAATAAAAAAAAAACTTCACAGTAAGTTACACTATGTTCCCATTGTATGTCAATAAAAATATTTTAAATTTTTTTTTCGGAAATTGTAATATGGTCATTATTTGAAAAGTGTTTTTTTTTTTTATTTGTTTATTATTTGTATACCTTACCTTTAATGGTATTATATATTAATTGTTATCATTCAATAAGTTTTCCATTGCGAAATGTCTAATTTTGTGAGTGGCTATTTTAATTCTGCTAATTTATTGAAGAAACTCCTTAAAACCTACCAAGCTCAAGGGACACCTAAGGAACCGCATCCCTTAGTTTGAGAAGCACTGTTTCGCAGATGAACGCATTTCGGATTCATTTTCTAACAAACAAAAAAATAACACTTGACATACCTACCTATTAATTTAGACAGGCTTTCATTAAACGTTAATTAATTTAAACATAGCGAATAAGTATTTATATTAAAGTTAATAGCTAAGTGAGTAGTCAAAACGGTTCCTTAAAAAATATATTTTCAAAGTGATATCAAATTATTTATTTTTAAACCATAATAATATGCGTATATTAGGTTTTTTATTAGATATCTATGTATGTATGTATGCTTTTTTGTTTGTTACTTTTGTTTTGTCATGTCTTAAAGACACAGCATGTTTAAATAAATAGTCTTAATTTGTAGAAATACGTTCTTTCCTTTGTTTCTTGTTTCCGTTTATTTTATTTTTACCGCAAAACTGCTATAGTCAATCCAGTAAATAAATGTATGTAGTAGAATAGATCTTGGTGTTTCATTGTTGATGTGTGGAATCATCTTGACATGAAAAGGTTTACAACATGTTCAACTTGATATTATTAAAATATTATCAATATCAATAGTTAAGAAATATTAGTTTTAATTCGTAAGTCCACTCCAAAAATTCCCGCTAAACAAATCCTGCTTTTTTTCATTTTATTTTTCTGCAACATTGTAATTATTTAACTTTCATATAAATATTATACGTGCATATAGTTTTTGAATTTATACCCAGGAAATTGTTTGCATCCTCTTTGGGTCAATGCCCGCGCAAATGTCACTTGTGTGGTTTTCATTATTTGTGAATTACTGGATATATATTATTTTCCTTCCAGATATAAAACTTTGAAACTTGCGTACCTACGGGTGCCTATACCATTTAAAATTCTTACCAACGTTGAAAAGGTCAAATGAAATGCAATTATTACCACAGTAAATAATGAATCTGATTACAGTTTACTTTTATCCGCAAAAACAATCGAAAATTGGACGCAGTTACGCAGAAAGCGTCCAACCCTCAATTTGTTAAAATTGTTTTTTTTCTTCATTTTTTCTTACAAATAAAAACGAGATTTTTACATGCTAAAAACATCCAAGATTCAAATCCAATCAATTTATCCACATTGTAGTTATCGGACTTAAATTGACCTAAAAAAGGTTCACATTGTCTAAAAGTTTTCTGCTGCTTCTAGCTTACAATTAACGTTAATATTGTTAGTTTAACTGCGTCAATATACTTTGTAGAAATCATCCATGTGGGTTGAACGTATTTTGAGTTTTTAATATGTTTAATTTTATTCATTTTTTTGTTTATTCAGAAGACATCCCAGTGGGTTGAACATTTTCTACATCTAAATGTATGTTTTAAAAGAATCAATATAATATGATTCATATAAAACGTCCAAACCACTTGAAAGTTTTGTAATATTTAGTTTACGGTCACTTAAAACACGTTTTTACTATATTATCTTGATTTTATATACATGTGCACACCAACACCAGTCAAAGTGGCATCAAGGTTGCTTTTCAAAAATGTTTTTACAAAAAATATATTTATGTATATATATATATATATTTGCCTCGCATCCTATTTCATAAAAGACAACCATTCAACATAGAACAATGTATGTGCTATATCTTTGACATTTCAACATTTTATAGAAAGCATTAAAACAATAAAATATACAAATGATTTTTTTTTATTAAAAAACCTTTGTAACTTTTTTCCACTTATTTATTTTCGACCGGGCCGGTTTCAGCCTATCGCGGGCATCCTCCGACTGGTTACCAGTCAATCAATAAGTGTAAAAAAGTTACAAAGGTTTTTTAATCAAAAAAATTCATTTAATATGGAATTCCACCACGAATTGGCAGTTTCAAAATTAGAAATAATAAAATATACGATAACACAAATGATAAATTACTTATTTATAAAAACTCTCATAAAGAAAAAAAAACACTTATAATCACTTCACAAATACCGTAATATGATTTTGAAAACGCCCTTTTCTCAGCTTCATCTTTTTGGGTTGGATGTTTTCTGCATAACTACGTCAAATTAAACTACTTGTTTTTGCGTGGCTGTATCAATTTGCTCATTTTATGCACGTCCTTATCTAACCTAACCTCAACCGAAATTGTTTCTCTTCTATTTTTATCCCTCCATTCGGCCGATCCCTTATAATAGGAATCTACCTTTATAAATGAATAATTGATCACACCTATTTTTCTTATAATATTTCAGGTACTGAAATTTATAGTTGAACTTGGAAACTGTTTTCAAAAGTAATTATCCAAGTGTTCCAGTTTTATGCCAGTTCATTCCGGTAAAAATGAAATCGTTTTTTTTAAATATATATTTGATATTTAAAAAATCCGATGCATAATTAATTACCTTTTCATTGTTTATGGTCTAACAATTACAACGTAAAACGTTCCTTTCAGCACTGTTTGTTTTACTTAGTAGATGACCCAATAAAAAATCTAAAAATTGATTTTTATTTTCTTTCATCAGCAACCTTCATTCATTGTGGATTGTCCCAATTAACTTTGCAGTCTATTTTATGCGAATGCAGATTTTGGGGATACAAAATATGCTATGGATTTTTTTAAATGGTTCAATTGGTGACCAAATAAATCAACACACAAAGTGATATAAAGAATTAAACGTAGGAAAAAAAACTAGCCCGAAAACCTAATCTAACCTAACCTAATTAATATACATGTATATTTTTTATAAAATAAAAATTATCAATTAGGTTAGGTGAGATTGTGTTTTCGGCAGGTTTTTTTTTGTATCTTTATGACTTTATCATTTTTAACAAGTGTGCCGATTCATACGTGTGTTGATTTATCATGGAATCGATTCAATTAACCGACTGCAAAGTTAACCGTAGCACACTGTATTGATTATTGACGACTGTTGGCAATTTTTTTTTTTTTTTTACTTATTTTATTTTAATGTTATAATACACAACTATTAACTTTATCTGCATGTCAAATTATTCTCATTCAAGGGAAATCTAGTCTCCTTCAAGGGAAGCAATCTTCCCAACAAGCCCTCCATTGATTTGCTTGGTGTATCTTTAAGTGACCAGCAGGTACGGGTCAAATTAGCCTCTCAGAAGCTGGGCGTAATGTATGGGGCCCGCAGATACTTTATTAGTACACAACTGCTGACCCTGTACAAATCGCAAGTGCGCCCCGCTGTTGAATTGGGCAGCCACTCCTGGTCTGGAGCCCCAAAATACCTTAAAAAAAACTCTCGACTCTCTGGAGAAACGCGCAACCCGTTTGATAGATTCCCCTATATTAACAAACGTATTGCAATCTTTAGAACACAGGCGTCAGGTGGGAATTCTGTTCTTGTTCTACCGGTATTTCAATGGAAGATGCGCCCAACACTGCACGGTTGACATCTGTCTATGAGAACGGGTAATTTCCACGACTAACAGAAGTTCCTGGTTAAAGTATGGGATTACTTGATTGCTAAATAATCGACTAAACTAGTGATTGAACTGGAGAAAAATTGATCCCTGGTCTTATAGTAAGTATGGTATAATGTATGTAAATATATATTTAATGTTTTTAGATAGATCTTAATTTGTACCATGGTATCTATTATAGCGAGGTGCATATCATTTGTAGTTCTTATTTCCCTTGTCTTGGGGTGTCACGGCGGTATAGTGTTTATGAAGCCTTGCTATGGGTGACAAAATTGCCAGCCTCCAGAATAAAAACTGCAGTTAGCATAATGATATATTTATTATGTAGGAGAGCAACACACAAATTATTTTGACACTAGATAATTATGTTTCAGAAAATAGCATTGTGAAAGTATCAATGTTATCAGAGATTTTGAGGTTAAATGATAATGTACCGTGGGATGTGAAATGGGTTCTTGACGTTTCGAGGTCATTGCAAGTAATTTTTCGCAAAGTGTGACACTGAAAAGCGGTTATTTTAAAATGCTTAAGTGTGTTTTAAAATTCTCCTAGATTCTAGGTACAAGTAGATAAATATAGATTTTTTTTTGCCGAAAAATTATTTTGGATTTTACATTCCTTTTTGTTTCTCGTGAAGTAATAAAACTACCGCATGTTTGTAAAAACACAAACACCGAGTATCACGAGATCGTTTCGCCTCTGCGTCTAATTCCGTACCAAATACCTAGAACAATAAGATTAAAAGAATCGTACGTCATTGCGTTATTCAACCAGTCGCTGAAATACTTCATCATGACTGTAGAGCACGTCAAGTCAAATTTCGAATCAACCAACCGCCGATCGATCACCGTACGTTCGGGCGAATTTCTTTTCAGTGAAGACTGAAAACAGTGAAAACACTAAAGCAACGAATGAACGAATACGGGAACCTCGTGTTGTAAATCAGTCAGTCATACGACATACGACGCGTCAAACGAACTGAAGCGACGTCCCAGGAATCCGAGATGTCACTTCATGATTTCCCAAACGAGGATTAACGTCACGAACGACGGAATTTAAAGCTTTAAGATGGACCGATCCCGGCGGCACTGCAATGCCGGGCCAACCCGCGACAGGAGTGGAGCAAGCCCCGAACATCCCGTCACATTCCAAAAATCAGTTTAATATACTGGTCCCGCATTGCGGGAACTATCAGATATTAAGCTGATAAGAACAGATACTACACTTTGATCTTAGCCAACAGGCCGAGAAGCGATACGTGAAAACCGAAAATCGGCCTATATATTGACCTGTTGGATGTTTCTACCTGCGAACTTAGAGCGTAAGTGGCGCCATCTCTTCGTCATCATTGTACATTAAATGCGGCAAAGCCTCGAATTTACAATCTTACAATAATTTCAAACGGGCTTTTGCGTATTGGTACTAAATCAAAATCTTTTTAATACTCCACAAAGTATACAAAATATATATTGTTCTACAATCGATGCATTTGCTTTTGATTAAAATTAAAAGATTCCTGGTATAAAATGAATTTTCGTCCGTTTTCCAGAATTTACCAGAAAAAGTTTATCCGTTGAAATATATAAGCGAGAATACTTCAAATATTAACGGTTCGTTTTTTCGTACGCCTGAAACTGCCTGAAAAAAAATGTTTCCGGATGGAATTCTTTTTTCAGTTTGTTCATTGCATGCTAAAATTTTAAAGTTGATATTTTTCATTGTTTTCTTTGGGTTTATTAACCCTATTGCCCTTTCACTTAGGTCTGCTGCATAGAGGTATACTGTAAAATACATCAATCGGTAACTGTAGCCTTTTCTCTGATTTCAAGAATAAAACATTGTGTTATTTTACAACCCTAAAGTAGTAAAAATAATTTCTCTGTCTTATTATTAAATTATGAACGATACAAACTCATCTTTTCGGAAAATCGTATATCATATACAGTTGAAAACCCAATTTACATAGCGAAGCTACCCGGTTAGTACCTACCTAAAGTCATTTACAGAATAGTTTGAAACTTTTCATAGTCTGCGAAATTGTAAATAAGGATAAATATTTGTAAATATAAATAAAATTTATTAATGATAATTTCAGGCATCGAGTTGAATCTTTTAGGATTTTTTATTCATTTTTAAAATATTATTTTCTTCAGTCCCAAATTCGAACAACAACAAAAAACATTAATACATATTTAAATTAATTACCAACTCTTCGTTAGCCACTAACCTAACAAAAATGTAATACCAATAACAAATAAGAAACTGCAATATCACGCGTAGTGCAGTGTTTTCTAATATTGTGTCGTGTGCATGCAAAATCATATTTTCCCAAGCTAAAACTTTATAATATAACGCGTGTATTTGGAGAGACGCGTAGGTAAGTCTGTTTCTGTATCTGTTTGTATAAGGTAAACCCTACCAAGTAATATTATTTGAAGCTAACTAATCTTTTCAAATCCATTAAAATATTTCATTTTTGTTTAAAAATAAGACGACGCCGACGCTATAATGTATTTACCGTGTAACCTAAGTATTACAACAAATTTTTAAGCTTGTTTATGCAGAATGATTTATAAACAAATAAATACTGACGCATTTTGCGAACAGATGGCGCTATTCATTGTTTATGATAAATAATACCTAGATTCTCATAAATAAGCAACTATTGATTGTAACATGGATGTCTACGGTTTTTTTATCCAGTTACGATCTTTTCCTTAAAAACTCATGAAATGTAATATTATTAAATTCAGACAATTAAATAGAACCATCAGGTGGTGATAGCAATAAAGCCAAAGTGCCGCAGTACTAGTTAGTTAGAAACATGAGGGGTATTCCTATAAGCTCCAGCTAGTTAGAGGATTACGAAAGAATCCGTAAAATCAAAAAACCAAAAAATAACATGGATGTTTCGACAAATTCACATATGAATATATTATTCAATTTAAAGAAAATAAATTTAAAAGTGTTATTATTACGTTCTGCGAGTATTTTATTTTATTTTTTATTAATAATATATATATTTTTTTTAAAGGTGTAATGGAGTTCTATGAATTAAGCACAAGAACGGTTAACACGTTTATGTTACTCGTGTTATTTAATCAGTTTATTTAATAACACTCCGGGTATTATATTTTACTAGAAAGTAGTGTAAATATTGACTTTTATGTTTAACTTTTTGACAAGTTGTAATTTCTTCTAACCACCCGGGCGATCCCTGCTTGCCGATAGTTCCTTGAGATTATATGATTTGTTTGATTAATTTGATGGTATAATATCTAGGTAGTTACTTGATTAATTCAATAATAATAAATAAAATAAAATACAATACAATTAAGGACTTGTGCACTGAGAATGATTTTAAGAAAATGATATGAAACCTCAAACGTCGATTCTGAAATACTTAAAGATACCTCGAAATTGTCATAACGTACAATTTATTAGTAAATCTATTTTGAAAAAGGGTTTTTAAAATAACTAATTAAAACGCTCCGATTCCGCTCTGATGTCATCTAAAGCCGCCTGAGAAGTCATCGAGTCATTGACAACTATGTGACGTCATCTGATACAAAATCCTGCAAATTAGGCCCATTTTAGTATGTATTCAGAAAAAAACTACTACAAAACGTTCAGAAATAACTGAAATTAAAATTAATAGGTATGTGAATATTGTAAAACTAAATTGTCTTGAAATACTTACCCAGAATAAAACGATGAAATAAATATACATTTTTATATTTAAATATATATATATATTTTTTTTTAGAAACGCAAACAAAATATTTACTTAAAAGCATCATACATATTATATCATTTACATTTACAATCGGCATGTAAATATCTCTAATAAACGTGTTTAAAATATGTGTGGCGTACGCAATAAAATTTGTGAATTATTTTTTTATAAATAACAATGTTTATTTATCTATACGAAATTAACTGAAACTCGGTGCGTGCAAAAACACGATAGTGATACGATGGACAAAGACGAATATATTAAAAATGTTGAAGACGAAATAATGTCACAAAAAGGGTTCTAAGATTTTATATTTTAATTTAATTTATGAAGACATAAAAAATTATCAGCTATGGGCTTTTTGTAATAACATTTTAATGAATTCGTGGAATTTGAAAATATGTCAATGTTGTGATGTCTACTTATTTCATTGTTCAATCCTGACATTCTTGGTATAGCATTATAATAACCCGTATTATTCAGGTGAACGTCTGTCCAGCACAAATCAAAATCTCTTGTTCATCTGGATACAATGGCGTGATCTTACTCAATAAGTTACTATCAACTATATTATTAGCAATTTTGAAAAACATAGTATAATCATTTAATATTCTTCTTTTTGTAACAAACATTTCGGTGTACGAGGGAAATAAGGGGATGAGTCAAAAGAAGCTATAATGACACGAGTAAACTCAACTTGTCGTCCTTGTTTTATTTTTCAAACAGTGAATCATGTCGAATATCATTTGCTTTAATAATTTTACATAGATAATTTTCTTACACATCTATTTTTTACTTACAAGGTGCCTACTCTCGTCTAAGGAGCGACTTTGTATAAATCTTAAATATGGATAGTATTGTATTTTGGACTAGTAATATATATATATATAGTCCTCCCACCAATACGTGTATATATTCACATAAATCCTTGATATTATGAATAATCATTCTGTAATGGCACTTGTCATGTGTAATCGTAAAAGAAAAAAAAGTTTTACATTTTCGCAAGCTATTGTTTCGAATGTAAATCATATCTATAAATTCTTACCTACTACGATTCCTATCTGCTCTAAATATGAACAAATGATTCGTTTCAATAACAAGGCATTGTTAAAATCTCAGGTGCCGTAAACATTTTTACTCCGTGCTCAACTTCAGTGTCCGCCACTGAAGAGATGAACCGATAGAAGTATGTTGCTGGCATGTTCGTGTGCACGAAGTTAGCAATTTTCTACTTACTTCCAGTGAAATTGATGTAATATTTTGAAATATCTAAATTCTTGTTTGAGCAGATAATCAATTTCGTTGACCTGTATGGGGCCTAGTAGTCGAAGGATATTAGTAAAATTTGCGACAACGGTTTTCTTTCAAATCGGCATGGATCACACCAAGGACTGTCTGTTCAGTACTAACAACGAAGATCTATTCCGATATCTTTAACGCAACGCGGGCACTTATATCACGATGCGAAATTCATCTTCCAGAGTTTATGTGCCACTGTCCTAAAACGTGCGTCTATTCTACCGCAGTGATGCACAACCCTCGACCCGCGAGTCCATGTTGTGCGGCCCTTCTTCGGCCCACTTGCTTAAATAAAATATCCACAAGTTTGCGGTAAAAAATATTAAACGGTTTCTGCTCTGTTTCGCAAAAGGATTTACAGTTCAAACTTTGGGTTTGGCTTCAAAATTTTGAATCAACCGCACAAAATAACAAGCTTTTTTTACACAACAAAATCCATAGAATTTTGTGGTTTGACCTTAGAGTAATAATATACCTAGAGACCTTTCTAATCTTCCCCAATAATAATACGTATAGTTGACATACTCGCAAAGTATTGCTCTCTCTTTATGCTCGGTTCTATAAACATATGAGAAAGAGAGACAAACAATTTTTGTTCAAAACATTCATTTGTGGGAGGGTGTTAGTCGATGAAGCCAATTTCTTTGAACGCACGAACTTCACTTCGGTGATATCTGTCAGGCAAGTTGACTGTCAGAAAGCGATAAAAGTGAAATAATTACGTGAATTGAGTGATATCCACAAAAAAAAGCTATGGCTATATGTGCAGTGATCGGGTGCTTCAACTGAAGTACTAAAGGACAAAAAAAAACAGTTTTCACAGGTATTTATCAAGAAATTCGTTTTTTTCACTTTGATCTCAAATATTTATTAATCTACTGTATAAAAGAACTCGGAACCTTCGCCAATATTTAAACAACCCTTGCACTATTTGTATTATTGTAATAAACATCCGTTTTAATTGAGTTTTAATGCATTTTCAATATATTACATTTACAATAATTTTGCGTAATTATGAGAATACAAATTACCAATTTCATTTGGGCATCTCAAAGTAGCTTTGTCTCTTTCGCTCTCATGTTAGCATTGCTAAATGTTGGTAAACAGATGGTGACAGAATGTGTTTTGTAAATTTCTTGTATTTCCACCATGAAAAAATCAGGGCTGTGCTAAAGTTGGGTTGTTTTTATATATGTAACCATTTATAGATTTCCAAAGGATGAAGCAAGACTTCAAAAATGGATCCATTTTTGAAGTCTTGCTTCATCCTTTGTAATCCAATGTACTCTTCTCGTTGCATTTCCGTTTTAGTAGGTTAGTGATACCACCTACTGCAAAGTCAAGCTGTATGTACCCTACCCCCTGCGGCCCGAGAATAAATTTAAAATGGGTTAAAAAGTTTGTGCATCGCTGCCCTACCAACTCTACCTCTAGATCTTACCTTACCCAATGCGTTCGACATGTCCCACATTCATCATCGCATTAGCAATTCGCGATGAAACGTTTGACAACATGGTGAATAATTAAGAACATAGATAAGTCCGTATTAGCAGACTACTCGTAATTCTCATCCGAACATTATCAACGAAAGTTATTTTTCACAAAAATTTTGCTGTGCAAATTACCCAATGATAATAATTAATTTAAATAGAGGATTGCATGATTTTTCCATCATATTTGATTGTGAGTAGGTGATAAGAAGTAATAGATTTTTTTAAGGGCAGTCTAGAAGTATTTATTCAAGTCATTCTCAAAAGTGTACAACAAAAGTAAAAAAACGGCCAATCATCTCACTAGGGCAGTCGTTTGTTGAAATGAGCACCTTTACAATTAAAGTGAAAGAAAATGGATACAGTACGACAATTTAATTTTTATTATTTTTTTTATTTCAATTTATTTATTAAATTAATAAGCCCATACATAGTGGAACGCGGGAAGTTATTTAATGCGTATTTCAGCGCTGTTTAGTATAATTTCGAGCGAGGAAGCTCATGTCCATCTTAGAAGAAGTTTCCAAATGAACTATTAAAACGACTGATACGTATATCACTAATTTCGTTTGTACATATTTAAACAATATTTTTGTAGATTTATGCCGACTTTAAAACAATTATAAGCATGTACATTCAGATTAGAGGTTATGCTTCACTTTCGAGTTTGACAGTTTACTGTAAAGAAGCATCAACATCCAAAGGAAAAAAAATAATTAATCTGTGAAATTGATTTAGTATTATTTTTATTTAACGAAAAATTAATGGCTATTTTTATACATAATTTCGGAATTAGAGAAAATTTACATTTCCATGTAATTATCTTCTTTGCAAAGAGTTAAATCAGAGGTTCCCAACACGATCTTTTCGTCACCCCTTTTCTCCATTATGGTAGCTTTATCCATTGATTAATATTTATGTGCATATTTTTCATGCTGTATTATATAGTACATTATTGTTCATGTGACAACAGGTTATAACACCGAAAGAAAATGACAACAAAAAAACTATTAATCCATCTATAAATAAAATAATTGATCTTGTTGCATGACTCTTTTAACGATGTACCTACGATAAATTTGAATTCAAAAGGAAAATTAATAAAAAATATTTTTGTTGCCCTCGCCCTCCATTTTAGCCCTTCACCGCACCCTTGTAGCTTGTCACCGCTCCCCATTTGCCCTTAAGGACACCATAACCCCCTTTGATCTCTCCAACGCCGCTTGGGGAGGCGATCCTGACCCCCTTTTTGAATCTATGATTTAAGTAATAAAAAATGTTTAAACATAAAATTTTCTTGGAATATTATATAGAATCACCTCCTTTCGGAAAGTAGATACCACTACTTTCTGAACATATATGCACTTGGACCGCCATGCTTTAAACTTAGCTTCATTTTCCTATGAGCCATTGTGATGTTGATTTAAAACATTTTTAACGATGGCATCACCTTCAATATTCATCTGCATTTTTTTGGTTGTCTTCATCTATAATAATTTTACAAAGAACATTGAAAATAACATAGATTATTACAAAAATAAACGTGACACCTGCATTCTAAGTTGGGCAGTACGTTTACGAATACACAATAATGTATAATAAAAATACTTAATAATGACATAAAATTGTTATTCACTTCACCTTTCTATATACTTACTTATCTTGCCTTAGTTAAAACGTTTTTATTTATTTCTCTAGTTATCTTCTTTATATTTGCTTTCACTACACAGTTTCACTGTATCTGTAAAACACAGGTTATTTATATACTTCTGAAATTTTTGAAATTATTATTCGTGTTTTTGTATGACTAACTTTCTTTGGCTTACAGTTTTTTTTATTTTATTTATTTTTATATTAACGAGCCCCCTTTCCTAAGTACGAGCAACAGCTTATATTAGGAAAGAATATATGTATGATCGATATAAGTGTGTTGTCACCGTGTCCGTATGCCCGAAGTAACTCAATTTTTCCCGACTTCTTGTGGAATTGATCTAACATTTTCAAATGTCGAAAATCTTTCATGAGCCGATAATCATTTTCTTTGGTTTGTGTGGGGCCTAGGAGTCGAAAGGTCTTATGTAAGTTGTCGACCTTAGTTTTCTTTCAAATCGGCATAGATCACACTTCTGGGGATTATCTGTTCAGTGTTGATACAAGTCCGAATCAGTTAAACAATAAAATAAAAATTGTGTGATTTTTTGGCAATAATGACGACAGGTTTTGACGACCTTCGTGGCAGAGCGGTAAAATCCTTGGCACAGAGCCAAGGATTGAGAACTATCTGAACCCGGCGAAGTGCCAATAAATTAAATTGACACGCGCTCTTACAATGTTGTGATCTATTTATATTTTCCTAGTTAAAGTGCCCGGCGCTGCACTGAGGAAAGTTTTAGGGTTGTGATATGTTTCCCCTACCCAGTAGTTTTACTGTTATTTTGGATGTCAATTGTGCAATATTTCATCAAGATGTGCTAAAATTCTGCTTTTAGGGATGGGGGGTGGTTATTCGAAATCTCATGTAGACAGTGCCCTTCCTCTTGTTTTGAAGGTCAAGTATGCAAAATTTCATCAAGCTCGGAATAAAACTGTAGACTTGTATAAAAAATAACCAAACAGCGGGTTGTAAAAGTTATTTTTTCTTCCTTTTACATATCTGTAATAAATACGATATTTTTTTAAAACATACATATCATGAAATATGATTCAGGACAATTCATCTTTCGTTGGTCGTGGGTTTTCGTTTGCCTTGGTTCCCATGGTTACATGCCCAAAACCTAAACTTCACTGTTGCTTTTTACACAATACTTCCAATTTTGAGCATTTGAAACTTATTGAATCCAAGCATAGAGCTAGTTGACTTAGTTTTGGTAATTCGAGCCTTAAAAGGCGTAAACTAACGTTTTATTTAGATTGACAATATAAAGTCAACTTAGTATGCAACACTGGGCGGGTGGGATTTGGATCATGTTGGGGTTTATAATACCATGGAGTTCGCTTATACATAAATGTTTTTTTTATGCAGCTACAAACCCTAATCCTTAGGTTACACGTAGCCATTAGCAAGGACAGTGGATAAGTGGTAACTAAATCACTGTCCTTAGAAAAGTGATAAGTGGTAACTAAATTTCTGTCATTAGAAAAAAGATAAGTTCCGTCCACACGTGCAATTATATAAGTGATTTAGTAAACTTTCGTATTTGCAGTAAAACTTGTTTGAATGCGTGTCTAAACAGTGCGACAATAGCCCCCACCTAACTACAAGGATGCACACGCAGCGTACTTAACCGAAAAATAGAAAATATTCTAATCCAATCAACTAATTTACTGCATGAACGCGCTGTCCAGACGCGGACAGTGACTTAAAATTACAACTGTACGATTTAGTTGCCATCTATTACTGTCCTTGCCACTAGCTGCGTGTGACATAAGTATTAGACACAGGGTTGATTACTTGAGGTGATTTTTAACAAAAACGGCGCTACAAAAATTATCTAAATGTTTTTATGATTATTAATTTATTTATTTGTTTGACCTTCTCACTGAGCCATGACTTGTAAAAAGGGAGTAAGTCGATTTCCCGTCGTGAGCATCAAACTCGGCCCGTCCGACTGCTATAAAAGCATTCTACCCACCGGGCTTTTGTCTGACTCAATTATTTCATAATTTATTGTTTTTACATCAAAGCTTTTTTCCTTACTTACCCAATGGAACTGTTCCACCGTTTTTTTTTTTTTTTGTTATTAATCGGGAATTGAACGCAAACCATATTGTAGATACGTAATATCATGTAGGTATCAACATAAAAGGAAGTAAGTTAATTGATGTGTCCAAAAGCGGACGATTGCAAAAAAAAATGTGCGTGACAGCGTTCTATAAGTGACGTGCTTTTGGATTTTATTACAATATTTTTCATTTATGTTATTCTCTGTTAAATGATAATAGTAGTATTTAACAATAAACGAACCGGCAACTATACTCGATTCAGTCCAAGAACAACCGGCTATGGTTCGAAATTAGGTTCGTACTGCGCATACCCCACCCTCCCGCATTCGTCCCATCACCCCGCGCACGGCTCACGGCTACGCTCCCCCAATTTTGTAAGTTGTAGACTCTCTTGACGGAGAAAGTGGTGGGGTAAGGGGGCGGATACATGCACGCCCACAAGTCTTTATAACATTGGATCGAGAATAGGATCTATATACCCCAGTTTTGTTTAGGGTTTTTTATCCAGTTAAGATCTTTTCCCTAAAAGTCATGAAATGTAATTAATAAATTCAGTCAATTTAAATAAAACCATCAGATGGTAATAGTAATAAGGCCAAAGTGGCCGGAGTACTAGTTAGCCAGAACACATGAGGGGTATTTGTATAAGCCCCAGCTAGTTAGAGGATTACGAAAGAATCCGTAAAATCAAAAAATCAAAAAAGATCTATATAGAATTCCAGAATTAAGGGCCTTCATACGACTGGTTTGCCCGATTCTAACTGAAGTCAGCGCGTCGAATAGTTCGACCATCTGGTCGTCCTTTCTTAAAGTCAAGTCTTAGGAAAGGACGACCGGATGGTCAAACCTTTAGACGCGGTGGCTTACGTTAGTATAGGGTAAACCAGTCGTGTGGCTAACTAACTAACTAACTAACCATCACGCCGTTTCCCCGAAGGGGTAGGCAGAGAGGACGGACCGCCAGACAACTCGATCTTGGCATACACTTCTTGCTTCATTCACTTTCATACAACGTCTCATACATTCTCTTCTGTTATTCCGACTTCTGACATGGCCCGACTCAAGTATTTGATTCACTTGATCGTGCCACGTCTTCCTTGGACGTCCCCGGCTTCTTCTTCCATTCACATTCGCGTCATATATTCTCCTTACTCGTGTGGCAAGCCCATAATAGCTAACTCTCGAAAGATCCGTGTCATTATGTAAAGTAATGTCACTAAAATTTATTCATACCTATTTTTCGTAGATTAAAGTAAAATAATAATTATTACGGAACATTACACCACGCATAACTGGAGCATTTGGTTTCTTAGAACAGGCAATCTGCCTAGCTGGGAACTAATATCGACTTGAAAAGACATAATATCACTTGCACCACTGATGTCAGAATTAAAAGACTTGCCCTGAGTACGACATCGACGGCTGGAGGCAAAGGTCACGTGACATCCATTTTGGCACCAACTTTGATTTACGACCGTCCACGTGTGTTTCGGTTGATTTTTGCCTGCGGTAAGCAAAATAGAAAACATTTATAAAAGAGGGTTAAACTAAATACTCTTAACAAAATATTCGGTTTTTGTAAACAAGCCGAACCTTTTTACTTAGTGGGACGTCTAGCTCATCCCTCGCACCTCTTATTTTGTTCTGTGACTTGTACACAGTTTAATTGTTTTAATATTATTAGTTATCATACAATAGTATGTACTTTGTATTATGTTACATGGTATATAAATGTATCTACGTAATCTAATAAAAAAATATTAATTTAAGAATTTATTGATGATTTTAATAATTTGAATATTTTAGTATATTTTGTACTATTTTATATTGGGTATTTTTCTCAGAATCTTCTGACTAATCTAATGGCATATTTCTTGTTCGGTGACGCTGTAATCGTAAATTGACTAATATTTTCAGTCCCGGTTGTCGAAAATGAAATTACATACAGCATGGCGGGATCTCATTTGAAGTATACGTTAGTAAAACCTTAGCTTCGCCAATATAATTTGGGCGCACCTAGAATGTGCTGAAAGCCTCCCAGCGCCAATCTGTCAGCGCTAACTTTGATGTATTATGTAAAACACAATGACATGGTATAATCGTGAAAAAAAAATATATGGGAGAAACCTCTCGTCATCTCTTTTGAAACATTTGTTAAATAAAATTACTCTTTATAATCATTATAATCAATTCGGGAGGTGGTTACCAACACTTCTGCCGTAGTTTGCTTCAACTGGTTGGTTCAGGGGTGGAAAGGTTCATGGGGTGAGGTTTCTCCAAGTCTTGGCGACGGGTGCATAAAAAAAAAAATATTTTTTAAAGAAATACAATCATTCCCGGGTCACGAAAAACCTGGCAATACTTGACAATCTCCTACTACCATCACAGTAATCGGAAGATGTTGCTTGTGTCGTGGTGGAGGACTTAGCCAGACGAGGAATTGAATTCACGACGCCTGGATGGGACCCAGACGCGATGGTAACTCAGCCACTGACCTGTCAACGTAATAATATTATTATTTGTGTCGTACGTAAATCAATACGTTCACCGTTTAGTATTTCAAACCAGACATAACGCCTTTTAAGTAGAATACGTATTTCGGCCAACTACCTATTAACACGAATGCAAACACTCGTCCAAAACACGCAAGTGGTGTTCTATTTTAGAATATCGACGAGGCGTCGCGACGCCCTACGTGAAGTACTCAATCTCGACGTCGTTCAGTTTACGTGTTTCCGTTCGCGGACTTTATATTTTCGCGCGCAAATTTTAATTTGACCGTTTTGTTTTACCTTTCGCTAATATTACTTCGAGCGCAAATATATTTGTTTCATCTTTTTTGCCTACGGCTGCATTTTTATTACCACTCTGTATTTCAATATTAATAATATAACATAATATTTATAATTTTATGTTCCATGTCCAACTGCAGTGAAATATGGAACTGTCAAAGGATAGACTAGAGGATAAAAATGCAGTAAAAACGAGCAGTCAAATATAATTTCGTGTACGACCGTAATACGAATCTTGTGATTCGAGAAAAATGCATAGCAAGATGTAAAATAATGGAGATGATAAGGAAATGGACCTTTCGATGTTTTTTTTTTAAATTTATTTATTTTGGCTCTCCAACGAAATACATTTTCAATGTAGTTATGGCGGTGATTCTGGCTATGGGTGAGCACACTATTCATTAAAATATTATTTTTAAATTACAAATAAAACAATGATGTGCAATATTAAATGCTTATAAATACATAACTAAGTGTTAAATATATATTTATATACTTAGGTATATGATATAAAAATTATAATATATACTCGTATATTGGTTTTTAATAAGGCGATCATAAGGTTATGTGCGTATAAGTTCCTTCTGAAGGTAGTGATTGAATTCGAAAATATATATTTATAGCAGTGTTTATTATGTAATCGTGTCACTCTTGGCGTTGGTTTGTAAAACTTATATTATTACGAAGAAGGAAGGAGGCGTTCTCGTAAATTTCGGCCTTATGTTAAGATTAATACGATTAATTAAAGATAAGTCATACATGTCGCTTATTATGTAGATTACATATACTCGTATATGTATAATCGATACAAGTATTAATTTTCGGGTAGAAAAGCTGCATTTTAAATTATTTGGCGATTTATGGCTTCTCTTGAACCGTGGATTACGCAACACTTCATATGAATTTTGAAATTGTCTATGCTCTTGGTAGTCTTTTCGACAATATTTGTTTTGTTTATAATGTGCTCCATAGTTTTTGGGTTATTCTAAAGAAATGCATAATTGTTGCATTGTTTTTAAAAAAGTGAACTTGTTTGAATTGTGATGAATTGTGTTAATAGTTTTGTATTTAGGGTTTTGTATTTTGGGTAAAAAAACGACGCAAAATCAAACTTCAAATGGTGCAAATTCAGCTGTCAGTGCGGCCAAATACAACAAACATTTTCTTACGCAAAACTATAACGGTAATTTTATCCCCTTGGGACATTTTTTTCAGTTGTGGTCCAAAAAAATGCGCTTCATTTTTTACATTCTTTATATAAAAACGGGTAAATATTGATGAAGAATTAAAGCCATTTTTAATGTATGAAATTACATTTTTCAAAAGTGCCAAGTGTGTAAAATGAATATTTATTGTACAGATTAGGTTCTTAGTTTGTTTTTTTTAAGAAAGAAAAAAACCCGAACTAAGAACCTAGAAAATACTCTTATTTCCGCATAGGCAAAAATATTTTTTATTTATTTTTTATGAATCTGAAAGCATTTTTCTTCTTTAAAAATGATGAGTTTTTTAACTCCCATCGGGAAAAATTAACAACAATTTTTTTGCAAGATTCTTATACATTTTATTACATGCCTCGTTAATGGGGTTTAAACTAAGCAATTTTTTACTTCATTAGCGAAACATGTAATAAAATGTATAAGAATCAGACAAAAAAAAAGTTTTTTGCCTCTCCTGAAATTTTTCTAAATACAAGATACGCCAGCGTGCGTTGTGGGCGACAATTTGTTAGATGATTCTTATCTTGTCAGAATTAGCGAAATACATTAGCACTTAACAAAGGTAAATAATAAAATAATAACTTTGTTAAAAAACACGGAATTTATTTTAATTTTTGAGACCAACCGGTTCACTTAGCCCATGCTTCACCAGGGTACAAAATTAAACCAAACAAAACAATTACAATATGAACCTATTCTTGTACATATTATTATCTGTCTCTTTCTCTATGTTCCTTTGTTATAATTTAATTTAATCCATTGCTACCCACTGTTCTTTTATTATAGTTTTATATGTTGTTTACCTCTGTATCTATAGATAGTTTTTGTTTAGTTTAATTTTGTACCCCGATGAAGCTTAGGCTAAGCGCAACCAGTGGTCTAAAAAAATAAAATAATTTCGCGGGTTTTCCAAGTTATGGTTTTATTTAATTTAATATATCAAACCACAAAGTGACTGCTTTCTACCAAAATATAAATGATAAACATTCAAGGTAGGTAGGTAATTTATGGTATTTGTGAATGAAAAACAACTCTCAGTTTACGTTCGTGGTTACCTAAATAAAGAACATACTTTATTAAATCAATATTAGCGGGTTACTTAATATTTTAGCGAACCCGAACATGAATGCGATTAACACGTGTACTTACCATGAATCATAGTAAAACATTGACCAGCTTAAAGAACACAAGAGTGGTATTTGCGGTAAAAATGACCCCATTTGGAAAAGACTTCCATATCCATTGGCTGCCGCGCACCGAATTCTGATGTCGTTGACCTCCGTAGAGTTGTGGTTAATTTGACTTTTTATGTTAGCTAGCTCCGTCCTGACATCGCGAATCGTGCGACGCATGACCACCACGATACCAAGTATCAAGCAATTGTTGAATATTAGTGTAAAAGCCCGAAATAATATTACGGTCTGAATTGATTTCGGTTGCCCGGAATGGACGAACGGACGAACGGACGAACGGACGAACGGACGAACGGACGAACGGACGAACTGACGAACGGACGAACGGACGAACGGACGAACGGACGAACGGACGAACGGACGAACGGACGAACGGACGAACGGACGAACGGACGAACGGACGAACGGACGAACGGACGAACGGACGAACGGACGAACGGACGAACGGACGAACGGACGAACGGACGAATAGATGAATAGACGAACGACGATCATAAAATAAAATTAAATATGTCATATAAATAAATAAATTATAGCAGCACAAAATAATTATGTGATGGGCCCTCTAGTAATTTCTGTAGCAATACAATAAACAAACTCTTTGAACCAGTTGTGTACGCAGGCGTGTTAAAATAAATGTTTATAAAAAAAATATGTACCTTTACCGACAATTATTTTGTCTTACATTTGCTTTACTCGCGTTAGCAGGTAGACACTATATTCTTAGAAAAGAGTGCCTACATAGAATTTTTTTATGTTGTCATGATAAACAGAATACTACGGACAAACTTCAAGGCTATTCTATCTGTCAAGGCTTTACAAATTCTTTACATAACCTCCAAAATTACAACCCGAGCCATTGACAGTTTGACAGAGTATTCTGTCTCACTAATTATTTTATCAATGCCAATATTATACTGAGTGGTCAACATTAGCTTAAATTTTAATTTAAAAAAAGAGGAAATGCGGGTAATTAAGTTATCATTATCATGAATGGGTTGGGATCAATGGATTAGTTAATGCACTAATTAGTTACTGGTATAAAATTAAATTGTCAAAGGAGTGGAAGGCTAGCAGACCGCTAGTTTCTGGACTGTTAGTAACAGTCCATAATTGAGTTCTGATATCAACTCTGATGTATGGAAATGGTGTACTATATTCACCTAAAATTACTGCGCAAGTAATATTCAATCGAAGATTTATGCGTGAATGGCTAAAAAATCAGAAGCGTAGCTTTTTGTTGAGAGATGGCAATGACACACCTAAAGATGGTTAATTAGTTTTCTGTAGGTAAATTATTTAATTAATTGATATTTTTTACGCAGTTGTTTCAAAATTTAGACCGGTTAGTAGCTGAGTGGACAAATGGGTCGAGTTTCCACCCAAGCGTCGTGGGTTCAATTCCTCTGCTAGCTACGTCATCCATCGTGACACAAGCAACATTTTGCGCGTATAATTTTTATTTTTTTAAAATTAGGTACTATTAGTTTGTTACATATTTTACAGATTTGAGCAATATATATTCTTTCATATTGTAAGCTGCTGCTTGTGCTTAGGGAAGGAGTGCTCGTTAATATTTAAAAAAAACTGCGTAGAGAAAACAATTAAATATATAAAACAAAAATAACTAAGGAAAGTTAGGCATTTTAGCAACAAGAAACAATTTAAAAAAATACAAAAGCATCTAAATAATTATTATTTTAGAGATGTAGTTAAACTGTATAGTGAAAACATATATAAAGATGATAAATAGAGAAAAAATAGGTTTCAACTAAGGATAGATAAGTAAGTATATACGAGATATAGAAGCATGAAATGGATAACAATTTTTTTTTACATTACGTAAGTAGGTAAGTGTTACCTTTATCTCTCTCTATATATATAAAAGAAAAATGTATTTTTGTCAATGGTGTCAGGTCAGAGGCAGGGGTAATACATCACAACCTCAAAACTTTTACTCCAAACCATTCATAACCCCAGGCAACGCTGAGTACTTAGCTATTAAAAATAAAATTCTCATTTTATTTAGTGATGCACTCACAAGCTCCGGATCGAGGTTTGAAGTAAGGCCTCCTCCCGCTAAACAATGGAAACTGTATAAAGAAATTCCGCTAATAAGTAATATTATTCAACTACTCCAACATCCTTTTTTCCCGAGAAAAGAGGATATCCTGATTACAAATAAAGGATGTTATACAGGAAAATATGTTGATAAAGTAATCTGATACAAACAGGAAAAAAAAGTTTTATTTACGAAAAATTACCAATTGGTTTTAATATACACACGTCATAACTTAAAAAAAACACGCAAATAATAAATGTTTTTCCTCCCAAAGCGTTGAGATCACGATAAAAATTATGATTGGATTATATTAAAAACTCGTTTTATGGCATGCTGCTTTCAAACTGTTATCTCTATTTGACTGCACTTAAACCGCTTGTATTTTTAGTTTTTTTTTTTTTTACCTTATATGTAACCGAGCAAATCATCATGTCTCGACAAACTTTTTTTAAATTTCACGTACTACGACATTTTTATCAAAACGACATCTCATTAATTGATGCTTGGTAATTTCTTATTCTGGTGCTTGTTCTTCGCGTTGACATCATTATGGCATTGGGATGGCTGAAAGCGGTCGAAGTGGTATGGAACTCTGAAAAGTATTTGTATGTTATTCCCATGGAGGAAGGAAGAATCTTTTTCTTGGGTATTGCGCATCATCAATGACGGACTAAATACCTTTATCTCTGTTTATTTTTTTTCTGGGGTTTCAATATAAAGTTTATGTATCTCTAATTTTATATTATTAAAACTAGAACCTAAGAATCATTCCCACTTAGTATATCTTTCAAGAATTTGGGGTTTCGCTACCAAATTATGTCTGAGGCACAGATAATTCAAAATAGGGCTCTGCGTAACATTTTTGCCTTGCTATGGGATACACCCCTTAAATGTTTTTCCCGGCACGCACTAGTTATTACCGTTCAAGATTATTTCTAACTATGAGATAACAAACACAATTTTAAATATCATTCAATGCCATACTCACACTAAGATAAAACTAATCTATAATCATGACATTCACAAATATAATATACGACAACACCACAAACTACACATATCAAAAATACACTCTTCAAAATACGAACTGAAATCATTGGAATATGGTACATTGCTTACACCAGCTATAACAAGTTGCCCGATGAATCGAGACATGTGTGCTGAGATCTTATTTTTAAAAATTCTATTTGGAAAATCATTTATCATGGATTCAAACTTTGTCCTGATAGCCGTCCCCGAGCTTTGCAGATTCTGATGGAGGTATATTTCTCTCTTGTAAAACGTTGTTATGTATTTCTATTGTATAAATATTATTCATTTACATATTTGCCTTGAAAACTTTGTACATTTATTTATATTATTTTATGTAAATATATAAATATGTTATGGTTGAGATTTTCACGAGTGTAATGTAGTCCTTAGAAGGACTTTTTAACTCCTGTCGCTTCGGACAAATCACACTGTCCATCTTCAGAGGCCTCGGCCTAGACTATTAAAATGATTTGTAATCACTTAGGTTTCGACTTCTGGATTGAACGGACACGCGCAAGCGATCAGTTCAAAACAAAACTCAAGACATAAGGCCTCTGAAGATGGACAGTATGATTTATTCGAAACGTCAGGAGTTAAAAAGTTATATATATATACAGGGTGGCGTAAAACTACCGTTATGGTTTGAATGTTTAATAACTTTTTAAATTTATTTATATTTTTATTTCAGAATTTTGTGAAGAAAACTTGGGGAATTTGAAATGGAACACTGCACAACAGAACAGCGATCAACAATTGTTGAATTTTATTTTGAAAATCAACGGTCAATTGTTTTGACGCAGCGTGCTTATCGCCGTTTTTTTAATGTGCGTACTGGACCTTCAGCAACAACAATAAACCGCCTGGTTGCAAATTTTTGAAAACATGGCACAGTAAGACACCTTCCATGTACCGGAAGACCACGTACGGTCCACACGGAAGAAAATATCCAACGTGTTGTGGATAGTGTGCAGGACAGTCCAGAAACATCAACAAGAAGACGTTCGGCACAACTGGGGCTATCGCGGAGGTCCGTTCAGAGGATTTTGGCCACATTGCACATGTTCCCGTATAAGGTTCAGCTTGTGCAAGAATTGAAGCCGATAGACTACCAACAACGGCTTGATTATGCCATTTCATTCCAAACCATAACGGTAGTTTTGCGCCACCCTGTATATATATATATATATATATTATTTTTTTTTATATTTTAATTTACATATTTGCCTTAACACCAATTAGAAGTACAAAAAGGTAATCGGGGAACTTGAGTAACTTTTTCAAAAGACTGTAAGTTAAAAAAAGTTGTAAATTCCTGCACAACAGATTAATGATATATAGCGGTATAGATAAAAAATTACAATTCTAATTGAAACGGGTTTGCTCTTTGGGGAAAACAGTCAATAATTTGTTGAATTATTAATAAAAATACATAGCTTATCATATTTACCAAATATTTTCTGTTTCCGCCCACTTTTTTTTTATTTAATTTAATTTTAGTGTATTAGTTATTAGCTTATTACTAACCGTCAAAATATGGCAAAAGATTATAAAAAGGAGGAAAAAATAAAACTAACATAAGTTAAGCAAAACATTAAAATTTATTTTATTTTATTTGGTTAACCTACAGTACTATAAATCTATAAACTTTGCTGTATTATTTAACCTTGCTATATTAATGTATGTACCCTACGTCTGTATCGATACAGGAATTTCCCAGTGAGACAAATATCAATCAATCCATTATGTTTTAACAAGATAAATAAATAAATAAAATATTTTTTTATGTATATTTTAACACGGCATAACGTTAATTGGTCAAATTCATTGTAGATATAGTTTGGTATTACAGCTCACTGAACTGATGGACGCAAGCTGTTAGTCATAAGTAGTAATAATAGATTGTCTATATAGTTAGTGATAAGATAGAGCATTGGAAAAAATATGTACATCTTTTTTTTTTAAAGAAAGACAAATATTCCCTGGTTACGAATAACCTGAGAATATTTGAAAATCTCCTACTAGTAACATAGTAAGCGGAAGATGTTGCTTGTGTCGTAATGGAGGACTTAGCCAGCCGAGGAATTGAACTCACGACGCGATGCCAACTCAGCCACATCGATCGCCATTGTGGTAATTTTTCACAAAAACGGCGCTTTTCAAATCATCCAAAATTATTAATATTATTGGTGAATAAAAACATTAAAGAAATAAAAAAAATGTTTCCTTTTAGATAAATATCATAAATATAATTAAATAACGAAAATAATTTTATTAAAAAGTAAAGTCATTTGGCTATGGGGGGAGCGAACATCGATGAAGCGAAGAATGAATGAACATCGATCAACCCAATATAACTTTAATGCAACCTTACAAAACTTCATATAACATTGAAAATAACTTACATGTATAATATAACGTATATACAATGCACCTAACTGAATTAATTTATACATAACCATAACTTGTCGTTAAATAATCTTGCATTAAGTACAGACACATTATATATTACAGCCCTTGATAAAGTACTTGATAACATTAAAGCAGGTTGCATTTAAATAGAACACGATAGCGTCTGCTCCTGGCTGCTGTGTACCTGATAAACCAGCCATACCTGTCATGATTACCTCCAGGTAAACACAGAGCTGTGACTCAGTACAGTTCTAGTTAGAAGGCTCCTCAGTATTACCAGGTTACCATGCGAATTACCACGGGTCTCGATCAGTCCGCCGCGGCCGGTGGTTCCCGGTCAATCAGTCGGCGACTACGTCTATAACCTCCAGAGTAGACGCTTGATTCAGTGATTCAGTTTACCGCCAAGCGTCGCGGTGGGAACTCGCGCGTTAAACTGCGTAGAACAGGGTCAACAGTTTGTTTTGTTTTAACCTAAGGTTAACATCACTTTACTACTTAAGTTGTGTTGTTTTTTTTGTTGTTGTGGAGTAAAAGCTTTCAAAGAAAGAAAGAAATAGAGTATTGGATTATCCTAATAAAGGTAAGAAGGCGTTTTATTTTCCTTTTCTGTTTTATTACTTCGTTGTAATATTTTGATTTGTTTAGATGTATTATTCAACCCTTATATCAAAAATTCTTTCCCTTATAAATGTATTGGGATGTAAGAAAAAGCCGCTGATATGTAAATCTAAAAATATATGCTATCCCATTGTATGTAGCTAATACTTTGTGGTTGTTCATTATTAAAAAAAAAATCACTTGGTAAAACACCACTTTATTTTGTGATAATGTTAAGTTAGTATATATTAATTCCTGAAGAAGGAACGGTGATTTCGAATCCGATAATAAAAATACTTAAATAAGGTGTAGTTATAACTAAGTGAATTTATTTTATTTTTATATATGTTATGTATTAACACAGGCACCCTTAGATAGTTTGGGCATATAGAGCGGATGAACGAAGAAAGGAGTTTAAGTCCCCAGAGTGGAAGATACTCTCAGTATTGCCCCGGTGAAAGGCCACCATTTAGAATTAAAACGTTGCTTGAAATGGCTTTTAGCCGTGTTTGGTGACCAGATCTGAATAGCCCAGTATTTCCCACCTTCCTCTTCCCCTCCCCAATGTCTTCAGCCTCACAATATTCCCCAATTGGGGATGCCATAGTCTCACTGGCTCCAGACGGTTGGGAGCAGTCGGAACTCCTGTGCGGTATTTATGTAAAAAAGGAGAATATATGACGTAAATGTGAATGAAAGAAGAAGTCGGGCACGTCCAAGGAAGACATGGCACGATCAAGTGAACCAATTACTTGAGTCGTACCATGTCAACAGAATAACAGGAGAGTATGTATGAGCCTATGTATGAATTTGAATGAAGCCAGGAGTGTGTCCAAGACTGAGTTGTTTGGCGATCTGTCCTCTTTGTCTACTCCTGCAAAGAAACGGCGTGATGGTTAGTTACTTAGTTACCTTTCATTTCGGTTTTAATTGTGTTATTTTATTCTGCTGACCTGATATTAAAAAAAGTGTTGATACTTTTATATCACAATTACGTGCCCTGATAAATGTAAACGGATGTAATACATATATGTATATAATGCTACAAACCCAATAAAGAAAAAAAAAGTTAACCTTCCCATTCTGTTTTCTTGATAGTGTTGTTTTCTTCTCTTGGCCTTATGTATAATTAATTGTTATCGCGTTTCATAGCTACCTGCACACATAAATGTAAATGGAGTGTAGTGTAAAGCAACGTAATTAAAATAATAGCAGAAAAACGTTTATTTTTCTTGTACTTATCAGACATTTTCCTCAGAACTTTTTAACACAATAAACCAAAACCTGTACATTAATTCTAATGATATTTTTTTTCTTTTCTGTTTTTGGCTTCTATGTATTGTGTCGTTATGTTAGCCTAATATCACATACTTTGTTTTTGCGTTAATGTTGCATCAGGTAATTACCTACCCTCATAAATGAGTTTGAATAAATAAAATCTTTCCCTACCATAAATAAAGAGGTAATTTTTAACAGATTGTGGACATAGCTATTCGAATACTGATTGTCCATTTACACTTAATCATATCAACTAATAATGAATAATTTTTGTAAGAAAAACAATGCTGTTTTTTTTAAACGAAATAACTCCATAAAGATCTATAAGGCATGGTGTTGAATCTTCAATATATATTTTACCATAAGTTTCCGAACGATATGTATATCTTGGATACCTGTAACAGTTTACAGCTTGCAATAAATGAATAAAGTGATATCTATTACAGACTTGAGAATTTGATTCGATTGACATTGTTCACTGATATGTCGATTGTGTTCAGTGTGTTTTGTAAAAAAATCATCCTTTTTAGATAAAACCCGTCCCTCCATCTTCCTTGTCACAACGTACATCATATTATTTTTTTTGCTAAGTTCAGGTCCTAAAAAACACTTATTAATTAGTTGCTATGTCTAATTGCAGCTGATTAAGTAAGAATTAGCAATATTTTTTATTTAATTATTCAACAGATGTTTTTACATTCTTTCATAAATTTGAGTACAAATTCAGTTTTGGCTTAATCGTAATATCTGGACAAATCGAGTTCAAGCTACTTCAGAACAAAGGATGCTTATTGAGATTTTAAACATATATATAGGGTTTAATATGTAACGTCATCAAATAGTAGACTTATACATATTTACACTATGTACCTACCTAAATATGATTTACGAGTAATGTAGGCAGTACTTACTTCTACTGTGGGTGTATTACAGAAATGGGTACGTATATTTTTGTTGCAAATATTACAAGTTTATAATAATAAAAAGTGGATTACTCTAAAATATCACTTCCTCGACTTTAAGTCCAACCTATAACGTATCACTCAGACTTGTATCTAACAATTTACATCAATAATTTATTACTAGTAGCTCACAACTAAGATTTATAACTAGTGACTTTCAACTAAAATATCACTTCCTTGACTTTAAGTCCAACCTATAATGTATCACTCAGACTTGTATCTAACAATTTACATCAATAATTTATTACTAGTAGCTCACAACTAAGATTTATAACTAGTGACTTTCAACTAAAATATCACTTCCTTGACTTTAAGTCCAACCTATAATGTATCACTCAGACTTGTATCTAACAATTTACATCAATAATTTATTACTAGTAGCTTACAACTAAGATTTATAACTAGTGACTTTCAACTAAAATATCACTTCCTTGACTTTAAGTCCAACCTATAATGTATCACTCAGACTTGTATCTAACAATTTACATCAATAATTTATTACTAGTAGCTCACAACTAAGATTTATAACTAGTGACTTTCAACTAAAATATCACTTCCTTGACTTTAAGTCCAACCTATAACGTATCACTCAGACTTGTATCTAATAATTTACATCAATAATTTATTACTAGTAGCTTACAACTAAGATTTATAACTAGTGACTTTCAAATAAAATATCATTTCCTTGACTTTTAGTCCAAACTTTTATGTTCGACTTTATGACGTCTATGAATAAGAGAAGTTTAGATTTTAACGTTTTATAAACTAATTCAACATACCCCATGAAACCTGTTCTTAATTTAGGACGTTTTTGATCTTATGTTCAAATGGTCATAACAACATTCGTGGGAAAAAAGTTTGGTGGGACAGCTGTAATAAAATAACAAATTTAAAAAAAAAACTCGTTTTTAAAATAAGTTTTTTTCGTGTTAATCGAAAAATACATTTTTTCTTATTACGTACATTTTTTTACTTCTAAATATGTATCATATGATATATTTTATGTTTTTTTTTATTGATCTTCGTTACGTTATTGTGCGAATTTATTATTCTTTAACTTGTTAAGCTTTAAATCGAACGCTCACGAAAATGTTTGCAGTTTTGTAGATTCTTGGCGACTACTCTCGCGTAAGTTAAACGAGGAGAAACCCATTAACCCCCCAATATCCGTCTGCAGGGCCTAGCAGCACAAGCATCTTAAACAAATTTATTTTTATATCACCAATTTTTATACCAGCACGTGATTGCGAATATACTTTCTTTTCAATGTCAGAATTTTGTCTGAATTATTGCAGTAATTTATTCTAAGGCCCAAGGTAGTCAACAGTTCATTATCGAAAAGTAAATTCGTGATGCTACTAAAAAAATAGTTCTATCAAAGAGTTAGCAAACATTGGTCTTCAATATTTTAAAGTCATACCTCCTGATCAAAATTATTTTTAATTAAAAAATTTCTTATAAAATGTGTTTTTCATTTAATGTGGAAAATCATGGTAAATGTGCAGGATCGGTATTTGTGTTAGTTTTTTTTTTTTATTTATTTATTTTGGGTTTATGGAAAAATAAGATGATGTTAAATTATCGATAGAATTTTTGGTTTCAATTTTAGAAATTACTTGTTTTTAAAGCGTTCTTTGGAGATTGTATTTTTTACTTTTTCAGAAAACTCTGTAACAAGGTAAACTATTTAATAACAAATCTCATCACCGTACCATTTCCCCGTAGGGATAGGCAAAGGGGATTGAAAGCCACGCAGTTCTAACACATATTCCTATTTTTTTCAATGTTAATCCATATCTCAAGGAAACTATAGCTGGTGCCAAAGTGGGCGTCACGTGACCTTTGATTCCAACCGTCAAAATCGCGCATAGGACAACTCTTTTAATTCTGATGTCAGTGGACCCGACTCGACAAGTTGAATCATTTAAACGTTGCACGTTTTCGTGGAACATCCCCGACGGCTTCTTTCATTCATTTGTGCGTCATATGTTCTCCTGACGCTTCTTCCTCCATCCATCTTCCATTTAGTTACCACATTCATCAGAAATGCCTTCTTCGTAAATCAGTCATTCATGTTTTAACCGTACCCAGACACTTCAGAGATGTCATTTCTAGTGCATTTAATCTAATTTCGTCCTTTTTCTGCTACTTCCATACAACAGATAAACATGTATAGATATCCAGAGTAGATATGCACTCACGCAATATCGTGTGCGAGTATTTGTCGCTATTATGAATTAATTACTAAGTTAATAACTACTCATGGGATTGTCTGCGGTTAATAAACACTAGCGCCAATCACGCCGCGGTTTGACAAGTAGGCGGAGGATTTCGACTGAATCGGCATCAAACCGCAGTTGTTGTCAAAACGTGACCGAACTAAAACGCATATCATCATAGCGTGTATAAAAATATCGAGCCAGGGACGGCTCGTGGGGAGTGTACTTCATTAATTTATAAGATAGAAGTTAACACGAGGAGAAAAAGCCAGTATTTCATACCGACTTATTTACAAAGGGGTTGAAGTTAAATTGGTATATGAACACCGATAAATTCAAAGTTAATTATTTTTTTTGAAAGAAAGACAAATATTCCCTGGTTACGAACAACATGACAATATTTGAAAATCTCCTACTACCATCACAGTAAGCGGAAGATGTTGCTTGTGTCGTAATGGAGGACTTAGCCAGTCGAGGAAATGAACACACGACGCCTGGGTAAGACCCAAACGCGATGCCAACTCAGCCACTGACCGGTCCATTTATAAATTAAATTATCGTAAATACTTCTTAATCTTACAAATTATAACATTCAAGAAACAGGTATGAAATCCCCAAATATTTCTGTAATATCGATGTTCCCCGACAATCAACAAAGCGGCATTTCCCTATAAAT
Organism: Halesus radiatus; assembly: GCA_022606495.2. NCBI lineage: Eukaryota > Metazoa > Arthropoda > Insecta > Trichoptera > Limnephilidae > Halesus > Halesus radiatus. The sequence continues at coordinate 219,393 of JAHDVE020009740.1, read as the reverse complement.
TCTCAATAGATTAGATAGTACATTAAAACATATTTTGGGGTTCCTTCTCATGGATGGATATATTATATTCGTTTTTCTCCTCCACCCTTCCCCTTAAAGGGGGGTTGAAATAATAGGTTTTCAGATATCGTAATCATTTAAATCACGATTTTATTTACGTACTTAAAATTAAGAGTTAACGACAATTCTTCCCTAAAATAATGGCTGTCTGGAACGAACTAAATATTTTAGAATTTTCGATAGTTTTAAGCATCAACACGCGATCTTTAGAGCGTGATCAAATCAAATTCCGCCAAAATGAAACGCAAGAGAAGGAAAACCAATTAAAATGTTATGAAGAGCATTTATTTGCCATTGTCTTCTCATATCTCATTAATTTTCACCACACGATTTATTCCCCATAGCGTGTCATAGACCCACTGGCTTCGTGCAGTTGTTGTAATACCTGGTTTACTTAAAAAACGTTATTCTATTCCTAGGCACAAATCTTGTGAGATTCACATAAAAAATATATTTTAACCTGCTGCATAAATATACCCACCATTCGGAAAAGACATCGAGCCGCCACTGACATGACTGGCACGAGCAGTAGGTGGTTTCTTTAGGCCCACTTACGAGAAATAACGTGCACTTATTCACAATGATGTGCTCGGAGGTCTGACCTTCATCTTTAAACACCTGCTTATAGCCATCAAGAAAGGGATTTCCACGGTGAAAACAATTAAATACTGTTTCAAGATGTTCAGTACCCACCCAGAAACCACATTTTATAACGTTTTGTGTTAACAAGAAATTTTACACACTGGTGCCGTGATTTAATCAAACCTGAATACGCATTCACGATATATTTATGAGGCCACTAGTGCAAGAGTGGTCTAACCCCCTACTTTTTGAGAAATCGAGTGAATGAAAAAATCTTTAACCCTTTTTTTCTACAAAGGGGGGAAAATATGGATTTGCAATAGTAGTCTAACCATCGAAAACACGTTTAAGCTGGATGTTTTCCTTAGAGTAACGGTATATTATTACTCTAATAGGTTTTCTAATATTTCACATTACCATTCTATATATATTCACATAATATATAAGGTTAACCACAAAATAAGACCCCAATCCTTTAAAAATGGACATGCTACCATAACTGAATATATATACTCGTATATCAGTCGTATTTTAATATTTTTTTAAGAACTTAATAAAATCATTAAATTTGATTTACATCAAAATTTAAAAAAATATATCTGTAATTAAATGGAGTTCTACGAATTACACACGAAAATAATTGATGCATTTTTCTTTAATGTGCCAAATTGCTGTTAGACCACTCTTGCAGTAGTGGCCTCATGTATAGGTTTTCAACTAAAAAGTTGCCTCGACTTATGGAAATAGAGGAGGAACTGAGAAACCCAACTCTTCATATCGAAATGACTGTTAAGATTTCGTGGAACGTTAACCAACTTTCGCACTTTCTATCAAGATTTTCCACACATTTGCATAACTCACATTATAACGATTCGCATATTTTTAATACTAAACCCTCAGAGCTAGAAATGTGTATGGATTCCAGCTTATAGCTCAGTCTACGGATTTTGACATCGCGTTATGTATTAGGTACTATATATAATACACAATACTATTGGTTTAATATGCTATCCACAAAATATTAACTAATTATGTTATAAATGGTGACAGCGACTAATCCATACTTTCAATATATTATGGAAGATAAAAATCTGTTTCGTTTTAATTCTAAAGTTCTGCCCACACTTGCATACTTATCGTCAGGAAGCTCCCGGTGACTGTTTCTAGCCAATGATTCCCCCAGAAAAGGATCCCTGTAGTTTGTCATTGTTGCCATGGCAACTGTTGTCATTGTGACTAGAAAAGAGACGTCAAGAGCTTGTTCACTGCCAAATATGTAAATGATTTTCAATTTGTGGGGCGGGTATGGGTACCGCCGCCCCGGGAACCATTCATTGGATAGGCCATAGGTCACCCCGAGTGATTCGCTAAGACAGTTGACTTAGCAGGGGTGCCCGGTTCAAGGGGTTGGGTTTGTACAGGTCTTGGTGACAGATGCATTTGCTGACTAACTGGGTGGTGAGCCGGATCGGGAGAGACACTTATTGATTTCTCCAGCCGGACTCTCTCGACCCATTGCCTTCCACCGCAGTGGGAGGGATGGATTAATACGTCCGTCACCCCTAAATTATCATTCCATGCACATTTAAACTTACTGTCCTTAAACGGGAAAGTCGAAACATTTTATTTTACGCTTGTCAAATAATAATGTTTTCTGTACTAAATTATTTAACAACATAATTTCGGTTGTGGTGTAAGTACGTATTACATAACTGTACGTAACATTCTAATTCTAAAATTAAAATCAATTATTGTAAATATAATTTAAAAATACATAATTCTTATTTTCAGTACATATAATAATGATGTCTGCGTTCTTACAATAGTTGGTGGTGCAATGGTCAGCATCGTTGCCTTTCGGGCAGTTGATCGGGGTTCAATTCTCGGCCAAACTAACATATGAATATATCCCGTGTTTTTTCACGGGTGTGCGCTAGTAAATAAATAAATTTGAAAGGGATATAAAACGCACACACGTTATGTATTAACGTTTTATATTATAGCGCAGTGGTCGACGCATATGGCTTTGACTCCGAATACTCAGTACACAAAATGTCATAAGGATGTTTGTAACCGGTGATAATTTAGATGCACTTTTACCCTTTAAAAAAAAGGAAAAGTGCATCAACGAGCACAAAAAATGCAAACAAGCTTTTTACATGGGTTCTCAACTGCTGACAAATTTAATAGACTTTATATTATACCTGTCCATCAAATAAATTGCATTACAATCACGATTATAGAACCATGACATTTGATTAAGCCTTGTGTTTGCAATATTGATTGTTCGCGTCATTGTCATTTTTGACTCGAGCAGTGAGATAAAAATTTAATCACACGACAATAACATTTGTTTTTTTTCCTCAATACGATTTTTTATATTATATTATATTTCCTCAATAAGTCAAATGTCAGTTGTCCGTTTTCTTACGATAATTACGTTTATGACGTCCGCTTTTGTTAATATCAGCACGGGGTATAAGGACGGTGGTTTTGCGACAATATTTAACGAAGTTATGTCACTGTAAAACGGTATCCTCACATTGTATAGAAGTCAAATTTGTCTATTGTTCAGACGTCATTCTTTGTCTTATTACAAAAAATCACGAAACCTAAAAATTGCACAAGTTTTACTATCGAGTGTGACAGTCTGTTTATTTGTATCTATTTCCTCTCTTCTGAACAATAAGAACCATTGTATTCTGAGGTACTCTGTTGTTAATAGGCGAACCTGGCGGCAGCCAGAGGACTCGAATCTGCACGAGGCCTCGAGCTCAATAGATTCCTAGTTAAAAAACGGTGGTTTTCATTTCGTTTTGAAATAAACAAAATGGTTTTACGACAAACATCTTTTAAGAAAATTTTGAGAAATATGACTTTTGCTGACCGTCCTACGGATGTTTAAAAAAATTAAATATGCTCAAAAAATACTTCGAAGGTTTTTCTTTGAAACGTGGAGAAGAAATTCAAAAAAAGGAATAGGTTATAGTTAATTTTTTTCATAAACACTAACGTTAATGTTAGACATCGGTTAAGTTCATAAATAAAAACGTACCTGGATAGGATTGCAATTATTTTCCTTCATTTTAAAAAATATTATCTCCATATTTTTAATATTTTGTAAAATATACGTGGGTATATTTGTTACAAAAAGTCATGTTTCTGATATGATTTTGGTAAATGCTAATGTACATTTAAAAACATATAATAAATATTTTCCTCTTTAAAATCATTATGTTTATCGTATTGCGCAATAGTGTTATCATTATTTCGAATTAAAAATATATGTATAGATATCGAGGTGTTTCCTGCAAAATGACCTAGATAAGTACCTAGTACCTATTTCAGTTTCATTAACTTTTAGAAAACAATTTATCACTACTTTGTTAACGATAAACATTATATTGCAAATATTATGTACTTTCTCAAACATGACTAAACAATTTACCACAAAACATCTGTTCTATTTTTAGTCAAATAAATGTAAGTCAGTAGGTGAGTGCATTATTATTTTTGTAATATTAAAAACGATCTATTGTTAATATCGAGGTCGAGTTCTTTGGTACCACTTAAAGTCAGTCGAGTGCACAAAACAACAAAGTTCGTTATGATGGCCCCTGTAGTCTTAACAGTGGAATCACAACGAAAATTTTACAATAATCTACGAGTATATCTGATATTTTTCAAATAAGAGAGACCTTATATAATAATACAAATTTAAGTACCTACTTATTAAATTCATAAGTCCCGCGGATTAATAACATCGATGGTATTGAAAACAACCTACAGAATTTGGAAGCGATGTCAAGGATTTTTATGATCTTTAAATTATTTTCTTATTTTTGTGGCCTCGTTTCTGCAAGGTGGTTAATAAAACTAATAATCGAGCATTAATAATAATTGATAAAACACATTTCATTTCTTCAAGGAAAAGAGGCGTTAATTGTTAATAAGCATTTGGTTATTGAATTTAAAAGTTGAAGATTCGGATTACGTTTTTATTCTGTTTCTTAAATACTTTTTTATTAGGCTATCACGATAAAATCCAAGATCTTTCAAGGTTTAGGAATGCTATAACGGTTTTCTTATAGTGCATACATAATAAGGAACTCCAGTCCATGTTTTTTTTATGTATTTTTATCAATAATGACGTTCACACTTAAATACCAGTATATTAAGTTAATTTTCATAGTTAAAATAATTTACAAAGTTTCAATTTTTCAAAGGCCGCCAAAACGCTCCAAATCTATGACCGGTCGGTTTTGATCAGTTTTGAAGTTAGAATGTCAAATGTCAAAACAAGGATGAGCTTTACCTTACATAATTTTATATTCTATTCATAGTAAACCATAATTAAACATAATTAATAAAATTATGTACCTTTTTAAAAACTTTAACTCAAGGAACCATAATAATATTGAGCATTAATATTATCATAATATCCGCATTGATAATTGGTTTGCTCATGAATACTCTAATTTGTTTCACTAATGATTGTTTTTTACATTGAACAATTATAGGGCTTAAAGTCAACCAAATTTAGTTTAAAATTCGCCAAATCTAAAAAAAAATACACATTTAAAATACAAAATAAAAGTGAAAAATAAAAATGTCCATACTAATCAAAAAACAGAATGCGCACGTGACGTCAAATATTTCAAATGTAATGGTACCAACATAACAAGGTGTTTTGATGAGATGGTTTTTTATTCACTTTTAAATAACGATTTATAAATTCTACTTATATTTATATATAATGAAAGTTAAATATTCAGAATCGGCGTTTGCCGATCTATATGAACACATATTTTTAAAAGCATTATATTTTTTTACTGGAATTCCTTATTCATAGATCAATAACTGGTATAAATTTATAAAAGAAATCCTTGTATTGTTTCCATTGTCGGTTAAATTGCCATTACCAAAGCGTGACTTACGAGTATATATCATTTTTTGTTGTTCTATTGTAGTCATACATAGCTGGTTTTAATTATTATACATGTACCTATCTAAAAATTATGGTCAATACCAAAATGTTATCACGATTATTTATTCCAATATTTTTTTATGAAATCAAAACAGTTTTTTTTAATGAACATACTTAATACATTACAAAAAACATGAAAATCTTTAGATTGTTTTTTTTTCTTAACTTTTAAATGATTTGCGTTTCTAACATAATCTAATTGTATGCATTTTGGTAACGAATAACTGTGTCCAATATTATTGACCGTTAAACTTACTTCCTCTGTAGGAAAATTTTGATTACCTAGTTAATTTAAAAAAATAAACTCGACAACTGGAGTGACATTGACGTGTATTTTTTTTTATTCAAAGGAGACAAAATATACCCCATTGGGACCAATGAATAGGGTGACGCAACTTTTTTGTGGACATTGAAAAATAACTGATAGTACATCACAACTAACTTAATATATATATATTTTATAATTTATAAAATAAAACAATAACTTTGTTTTACATCACTTTTATTTATACTTTAGCCGACCGGGTTTCGCTACTACCGTAGCTTCTTCAGGGCAGTATACAACTAAACTATGAACTAAGATGCACATGTGTTATGGATTGATACAAACAGGCTAGTGAAGGGCCGAGGGTGGGAGATCAGCAGGTACCTGCTAACCGGGAAGGGAATGTACTTTGTTTATTGGGAATAATTTAAAGATTGGACTTTTATTTAAATTTATTTGATTATTTATGAGTCTACTATTAGTGTTTTTTGCTTTCCTTATTTCTAATGCTTCTAGGTTATCTAATCGAATGCCGGTTACATTTTTATGCAGTAAACTAGTGCCTGTATTTTTATCGAATGTGTGGTCTGTTTCTAAGAGATGGTTAGCAAATTCGGAGAAACCATTATTATTTAGACATCTTAAGTGTTCTTTTACACGGATATTAACATTACGCGACGTTTTGCCTACATAGAACGCCGGGCAATCATTACATTGAAGTGAATAAATGCCTGAGTGGCCTAAACTGTCTTCTTTATCTTTTCCGTTAATTAAAAATTTTCCTAAACTATTGTCTGTGTAAAATGCTAGTTTACTGCATAAGTTTAGTTGTATACTGCCCTGAAGAAGCTACGGTAGTAGCGAAACCCGGTCGGCTAAAGTATAAATAAAAGTGATGTAAAACAAAGTTATTGTTTTATTTTATAAATTATAATGTCACATCACCAAGTTACCGCTTCATATGAAAATATATTTTATACTTTTTTTATAATAACTCCACACAAGAGGCCCGGAGGAACATAATTTCCCTTAGGGCCTATGTCATTGTTGAGGATGCTGTGTCTTTTTGAGGAGTGTCTTTTGTCTGTGCTGAAGGTATTTTTGAGGAGAGGAAAGAGTGAACATCTATCTAAAGAGACCCATGCTTTAGGAGGGAGGAAACACAGAAGCCGCAAATAGTTCCACAGCCGAACTATCGAACTCAATAACGAGTTTAAAAAACGACTCGTTCTCATATGTGACAAATGTCAACCGTGTACAAATTATGGGCGAAAATTTTAAGAAATATTAACATAAGCATTATGGTGGACTTTAAATTAAATTAAAAACGACCAATTTACGTCGCAAATTTGCTGTACATAATTTAAAATATTGACCCGAAAAAACCTTTTTTTTTAATTTTTTTGGATTTTATTTTTATATACGTAATCGTATTTATATAGCAATTATGACCAATTAAAAATATATATATACGATAAACCCGCAAATAATTTTCTAAGTTGCCTCTAAAATTATGAAAATTGTTTTTTTTTTCATGGCATCATAATTTAAAACAAAAATAAATAAAATATTTCTCATACGTACTAGATATTTACTAAACCTTTAATAAAAAAAAATGTGTCATTCAGTTTGGATGGGTATTTTGGCGTCAAATCCAAAAGTAAGTTATGTATGAAACAGGCAGCGCAGCCGTTCCTCTTAACAACTTCATTATTTTGAATAAATAAATGTTTGAAATGAAATAAAATTTTCAATTTAATATTTCTTTGTTTCTTTGTTTAGAGATAGTTTCTTTCGCTGTCAAATCAATTATGGCGCCAAAACAACAAGCAAGAATTTACAGTTTCATAAGTTAATTTAAAAAAAAACCGTACAAGGCCGGGTACACATCAGCTAGTACCAAATATATATTTAATGACTATGAAACACCAATTTAACCATAATGATCCCAATTACAATAGGTCTCAATCTATATATCGCCATTGTTGTTTACACAGATTTCATCGCTCAGGAAAAACATAATTTTCAAATTATTTCATCTGTACGGAAATCGGCTTAAATCTATAATGATGATTACATGAGCCTAAATTTAACCGAAACGAAAGAATAAAATGTTGCCATGTCCATTATTTATTATGTAATAAAAAAAACCCACAATTTCAAACATGACAGTGACACTATTAATAATATTCAAATATTTCTGTTTCAACTGATCAGTTAGTTTTTAGTTTACACGAAACTCAACAACCGAATTGTGTTCGCCTTAGGTACCTGGTTTGTGGCCTATTAAATGATATAATTAAATCGTTCTAACGATGTGATTAATGTCATGGCCAAGAATAATAATACGAGTATATACCTCATATTTATGTAACGAAGTAGGTATATATTTATGTATAATTATACATGAATAAGATTATTTTATTTTTCACCTAGTTTCCGAAAATTACTATCAAATAATACGTTTTGACCTTCGTGTTGTGCTCGAATCAGTGGATTTGATACACGTGTAAAAATTGAGCAAGATGTATTTTTTCATAAACGTTGGATAATTATAACGTAATTTACAAATAAGAATATCGATCTAGGTATCTTATTTGGTAGCTCGTTATATTCAATCAAAATGTAGGGAAAAGCGCCGGTTAATATAAACATTTTATTTTATTTTTAATTTTATCGTCAAAGTACGAAAAATCATAAATTACAATGTGGGTATTAAGCGATTTGCCAAAACCAGCTCCTGGTAGTTTTACATAGAAACAAAAACAATAAAAATGTTTGACTCCTTGAAAGTCGAAAAACCAGTTTGAAAATATTCAAACATTAAAATGTGCCCAGTTTTATACAAATCTATTTTGAAATAATTGTTTCCATTTAAAACCAACGATTATCTTTGAATTTCAATGTTGAACAGCAGGAAGAGTGAGAACTAATAAAATTTGGCATATTTGCATACATGTTTTGGCGTTATTCGAAAATTAGACTTATATAAAATTCGCTTGAAAAAAAACAAACCTGAATTATAAACATTGATATAACATTTAAAATAAAATCAGTAATCGGACAAAACAAAACACTTAAAAATAATAGGGTAGGTTAAGTTAAGTTTTTTTCCCTCTCCTGCAATGTTCTGTTTTTTCACTGTTATGTTCTGTCATAGAAGAAAAAAAACGTATATTAAAATATTTTTTACACAATTAAACACTGCGTACAATAAAAAAGTTGTATTTCTATTTATTACTCATTCGGTTTTCAGAGACATTCATCTGCAATTTTATCCTCGCCAAAGAACACACATTAGATTGAATAATAAAAAATTCCATATATCGGAAAAACCATACAGTAAATACATCTCTGTCTACCAAGAAAATGCCAGACGTCACATTACATTCAATGGCGTCTGGCGAGATGAATCATAAAATAAATTCAAGTTTATCAAGGTCAGGTCGAGAAGCCCGACTCCATCGTTTCTTCTCGCTTGTCTCATTCTTCTCCCTTCTGAGAGGTATGCGGCGTGGTGCCCGGAGCCCGCTGTCTGCCGTCTGCCGACCATCACAACTGGTTTTTTACGAAGCGAATTCGAGGAACCGGTTTTCGGTATCTAAGTATTTTATTTTGAGACCCCTCGAAGGGCTCGCTAAAGGCCGGAGCAGTCGCGAATCTATCAAAGCTCCCTCGCTGTTAAACTCTCCGGTATATTCTGTCCGGGTTTTGTGTGTGTATCACAGCAAGATGCTCCGACAACGCAGCATGGTTGTTTTAAGATCATAAATATTATTTTGTTCAGTTGATAGAAAAGATCTGATTTATGATTTAAGATGAATTAAAGTAGCTTCCCACCTGCTCATAAATCGTAAATGAATCATAAATTCCATTGATAATATTTGATATTCGAAACAGTGTCGTACCAATTAAACTGAACAAAGGAGAATCGAGTTTCCCCACTTAACTTAAAATGCTTGTCAATATATGTTTAGATGTCCTGAAAGTCTATAATCTATCTAGCAAACATAACTTTTTTAAAGATAACCAACGTGAAAATGGATTGAATCAATTGTCGCTTAAATTAAAAAAATTAGAAACAATAAATTAACGCCCCAGCAGTTTCTCTCCACGTGATTATACCCTGTTTGAATGTAATAAGTGGCGGTTCGTGTCCCGTTTCATTGGGAGTTAAACCGGAGATTAAAAAAGAGAGAAAAAACTCCCTCGTCTATAAATCCTATGTTGGTTTTCCCATAATATAATTATTTATTTTTAACAACAAAATCACATTTCATGCAAGAAACTTTTAAAATAAAAAAGTAACACCTTCTGTAGTTAACTCATTTTAATAACAACTTAATCACCTAAAAAAATCTATTGATTCTTGCAAATACTATTCCGCACAAGTTTGCTGTTAACAAATCCCATAGACAGATTCCCATGGTTTGCACGCTTCCGCGGTTTGCCACTGAAGCACCACGAGTATTATTTGTATGAATTATTTCTTAGAACAAAAAGTTCCAAAAGATGCTGAATTCATTTCGCACGTATCGGGTTCATTTCGGACTCGCTCTCGGGCGCGCTGTTTAAAGTGTAGTAACATTATGATACAGTCATGAATTATTTTTGTGTTTAATTCGTAGAACTCCGTTTATTTTATTTATTTTTTAATTTAATGTAAATCAAATTTAATAATGTTATTTTTAAGTTATGCAACTAACTTTAGCACATTACCCAAACAAAATAACTTATTTAAGTTAGTCAATGGCATTCACATCATTACAAATCAATTACGAAAATATTGTCATTTAATGCGGAGAAAACACATTATAATTGTAAGTACCTCTCAGAATAGAGAATTTTTTTTTATGTTCTAACTAAATCGGTTTTACCGGTAATAAATCATTTGAAACACCGTCCAAATTAAAATTGGGTGGGAGTAAATAAATCAAGTAAGTCGTCGCAATGTGGCTTAACCACGGTTTGAAAACGCCGAAACAGCTGTCACAAGAATAAAAACTAAAATGTTTGCAAAAGTTAATAACGACATTATTAAATTTGATTTACATTAAAATTAAAAAAATATATATAATACAAGTTTGTCTTATTATCGTATCTTTTTTAAGGGAGTTAACTGCACAGACGAACTTTAGAAAAAACCGCCACTGAATGCAAGTGAAAGATTTTGCGCATTTCCCGCGCATTATTAGTATTTGGGGACAGCCTTGTGGACCGATACAATTGTATAAATACCAAAAATTATTAACGAATTACGAACAAATTTAGTCCAACATGAAGCGTCAAAAACCATCAATCTTTATCGCTCTACATAATTCGTAATTATTATGTACAATTGCTTTAATGCTAATAATATTAGGCTATAAATTATTCATGTACATAAATAGATTCAGGTTATAGACCCATTATTTAAGTTAGTGTCATTTTCCAGCTCGATCCACTTATATTTGATCATCTCATAAAACCTTTCTGCTGACAGCTGCCGACGTAAATATAATTCAAAACTCTTAACAGTAACGTGTGTTACATCAGGTGTGGTAGCCTCATTGGAAAACTGAAGGCTACATTATACATCCTTGTTTGATTTTCCGGTTGGAAAAAAGAGTATTCATTCGCAGGTTGGAAAAATAGCATGAAACACACGGTTCATTGTCGACATAATAACTACCTCGATGTTTTCAAATACCTTTTATTATCATAATTACATTACTTCACATCATTTTCCACTGCGAGTAGGTAATATTAACAATCAAGCAGAACAAAAAGCGACCACTTGTAACCCTCTCCGGCTATTGTTCTACTCATCTCAAGATTCGTGGGTGAGACTGATGGGTGAAGCACGGGGAAGTGGGATGTATATCATGACACAGTAAATAAAACCCTATTTAAAGGAAAGAACATAATTTATTGATTCTAAAACCACGACTATCATGGTGGAGCAAAGAGGAAGAGAAAAGAGAAGGATTAAGTTAAAACGAAAAGGTTTAAATAATAAATGATGGCTCTTATGGTCCGATTCTTCTCCTCAGCATCATGGAAGGCCTCTCCAGGTCCAGATGCTCACCGATTTCCGCCGTCACCTTCAGCGAAGTCTATGACGACTCTTCTGAAGCGCCATCCGCCACAGCTTCTTCCGTGGGGTTCAGACAATGGAATGTGAGGATGCTACCTTATGTCCTGTTTGGTCCTCGATACAGCAACTGACCCTCTTGTCCGTTCATCACTCTTCTGGGATTTTCTCCAAAGCAGCAAGCACGCGCGGTTTGGTTTCATAGCCTCACAATTTGGCCATCAATAAATCAATAAACTAAAACATACCCACTTCGGGTAAATTCAATAGACGCACTCCGACGTCAAACAAAACAGAAAATTAACACATAATCCCTCCCAAAAAACACGTCGATCACGACCGCCCGAGTCAGGTTATATCGCCCGCCATGTTGTCTTGCTCCCTTCCGTCCGATGTCTCCCATAGACATTCTCTCACGAATCTCTCTTCCGTAGACAATCATCACAATCATAGACGCGGGGTCAGTATTTACGTTACACACTCTTGAACGCCGAGCTCTGGCGTACGTGAATTTTGCACAGATTTTTTTGTCGCGATCATCGAAGTTTAATTTATTAAATAAAACAAAACAGTTTTTTATAACCCACTAATTTATTATACTTTTACGCCAACCGGTTTCGCTTAGATCAAACTTCGCCAAGGTAAATATAATAACTAAGTAAAATAATACAGAGTTATCGTATATATACGAGATACAAAGGGACCTACATACTCGTAGATACAAAAAAGATTGAGACAGAAAAACACAACAAACAGTAAGTTGAATATAATATTAGAGGGAGGTAACAATTGAATAGTATTATGTATAAGAGGGAGACAATAATAATATATATTATTAACATCTAATTCTATATATATATATATATATCAATATAAGTTTGTTTGTTTGTCCTCGATGTTCCCGAAAATTACACACACAGTTTGTTTTTATTAGGGCCGGGAAGGTTTGGAAAGTAGTTTGAATAAAATCCAATATGTAAAACTTGTATTGTTTGTAAAACTGGTGCTATAACGTTTTAAAATTAGTATGAAAAACATTGAACCCGCCATGTTCGATTTAGGTTAGCCCACAGATATAACACTCTGGTAAGCCATATTTTCCAAATGGAAAACACGAGTAGGTACCTACTTAATAACTTTATGATTTAGATATATTTTGAAAAAATAAACGTTTGTAATGAAAACAATATATTTAAATTAATGTTTCTTTATTTGGAGATAGTTACTTTCGCTGTCAAATCAATTATGGTACCCTAATGACAATCAAGAATTCGGAACTTCATAACTTTATTAAAAAAAAAAAAAATCTCGAGCAAGGCCGGGTACACACCAGCTAGTAGTAAATAAAACAGTTTAACGAGGAAATAATGAAGTCATTAGGACAATCCTATAATGATTTAAATCATTATAATACAATAAATTAGTGGTTTATAACAAAATGTTTGTTTTATTTAATATGATATCAAACCACAAAGTAATTGCTTCTTATGAAAATATTGTTTTTAATTTGAATCATTTCCATCATGAGCTATGGAGCTTTGAAAATTCATCTAACTGTCGAGAAATATGGCAAGACACAATTCAATACAATATTTTTTCACTGTTTAATAAATATGTAAAAAAAAGCCTGGTAGTCAAGCTAATCAATGCGCTAGTACAGGGGTCGGCAACCTTTTGAGTCGGAAGAGTCCAAAATTACAATTTAGAAAATTTAAAAGTTTTTAAAGAGCCACAATTTTTTTCTTGCGAACAATAAATAGCATTGCGTATGGAACTAAAGAGCCGCAGCTTCACATCCAAAGAGCCGCAGGTTTCCGACCCCTGCGCTAGTACTATAATGGAATATTTGGTTCAGACATCTAGAGAAAAAAATAAGCTAGTTAATCCATCTGTCTTCAGTGTGTAATTTGTGAGATGTTCGGTTCGAGATATTGTCACATAAATAAATTAACACGGAAGTTGAACAAAACAAATCAGCGAAATGCGATTTACGAATACAAGCAGCTCTAAACGCAAAAGCAATTACGTACGTGTAATATGTTCTGCAATTAGTCTATGAATTATATTTAATCTGTGCAACACTGTTCTAGCTGGTGTGGATAATGTGTGTGTAAATGCGAAGAAAGAAACAATGAAATAATGACAGTCACGCTCTAATTCCCTCAAATTTCATTTTAAATTCTGTAATTTTCTGGAGATAATCAGACATCGTCTTTTTTATTATAGGTATCTATGGTGTTATAACAATGGATTAACCTTAAGCTACGTTCCCACCTCATCTATACTATGATTTCTAGGTGATCCGACAGTTGATCCCCCGACAGTTGATCCCCCGACAGTTGATCCCCCGACAGTTGCCCCCTCCGACAGTGGACCCCCTGATAGTCAAATATACTTTAACAATACCTAAGATGAAATAGATATCCAACGAATTTATTTAGGTTAGATTTTTTTTAATACGCTAATAACAAATAAGAAGTCTCCCAAAGCTACCACAAGGCAGTTTGACTGCAGATTCTACCATTTTTCTTTAACCTTCCAGCGGGCGCGCTGAATAATTTCCCTTGAGCAAGCGCTTGCTGTAAATTTTACGTCATCAAGTTTTCGCAATTTAAATTGTGTTTTCTTTATATAAATGTTAGGGAATTGCTGTAAGATTATTAGGCCCAAGGGCCGACCAATCGAAGACACCCAGGGCCTTACTAGGCGAAGGGAAATGAGGACTGGGGTTAACGTCTGTTAGGGTTAGATTTGCTGCGCCATTTTGAGCTTCACAACTACAAATGAATTGAAATAGAATAGAATAGTGTAAACGGTCTACAATTCCTATCTATCATAGAAACGTTCATTCTCTGGTGGACCATATAATGGATAAGGGGGGAACCCAGAATTAAAAAGATGGTAGATAATGTAGATATACCAATCAGTTGTCTATACGCTCAATAGCCGCGTAACATATTTTGAAAACTACGAAAAGTTATGCGGAATATGTTGCATTGTTTTTACGAAAGTTAGCTTTTTTGGAATGTCTGTCAACAGTGTTGAAATTAGTTTGTTTGTTCGGGGTAATCCATAAAAAACAAAAATAATATACACATAAAATAAACACAAAATAAATATAAAATAAACATAATGTAAACATTAAAAAAAAACATAAAATAAACATAAAATAAACCTAAAATAAACATAAAATATACAAAAAAAAAACATAAATAAGGTTATTTATTGTGATTTTTTTTAATAACTTATATCTATATATATATTCATAATAACTAATAATAAAATTCCATTCTTGGAAAATATAGGCTTTCAGAATAAAAATTTATAAAATACTTTTTGTGCTAATTTTATTGCGGCAAGTTGAAATTTCCGAAAAGCAGCGTTTCCCATTACTTTATTTATCAACTTGCCTCACGGAACTCTGCCAACATCGAGATTCAAAGCTATCGTACCTAGTTCCACCTCAAATATCTCAACGACTGATATATCATCTTTAGTTTATACCCAGAACACACCACGCGATATAAATATTTTTCCATAACGACAACGCAAGTAAGCACCCACCTCAACGAATAGCACGCATTTACAATGAACTTTATTTCTTTACAGCTGCTGCTTAAAAATGGAGAAAGGATCAAGATGGAAGAAGCACTTCGACGGGTCCCAGGCGAACCTGGAGCACCCAGACCCCGCCCGCTTCGTGAGGGGCCCCTGGCACCCGGGCCCTGGCCCCGCCGTCCGGGCCCCCTTCCTGGCCTTCAGGATCACCATGAGCATCCTGTTCCTGGCCGGCCTGAGCTGGTCCTGCGCAGATCACTGGGACTCCGGCAAGTGGCTGGTGTTTCTCACCAACTGGGGCTTCCTCACCTGCACCGTGCAGTCATTGCTGGCCACTTACTTGGTCCTGCAGGAGTACAGGAAGCAGAGGTCTGCTAATCCCGGGGAATCTACTTTTGGTAAGTATGTTTATAAATTGTCAAACAATTTCTCATTGCAATTCAGTATATGGTAATAACATCAGCAATGAAATAGTAATTCTATCACCACTGTTACGTCAACTATCCCAAGGAAAATGAGCGAATGTGGCAAATCGCTACTTTTTAAAGGAGCGACAAACGTTTGTATAAACAACCTCTCGACGTGGAAACGTAGATATTACTTACACGGGACCGAGAAATTGTTATTTTATCTAGTGGTGCTATATTAAGAGTAAACGAAACGGGATTCGTGTTCACATATGGCGCAAATTTAATATTGTAAAGAAAAAATTCTTTCCGCGCGTAAAGCTTTTAAATAGTGAGATGAATTGTTTGTTGGTGGTTGTACGTACGAAATATGAAATGGAATAAATTGTGATTGTAAGTTTAAAGCACAAATCTTTCAAAAAACTTATAAAACATAGTGTATATGTTAGTGTTAACATGATATATTGCTTTTTTATAAGTTTCTCGGGGAAAATTTCCACTTCATGTTCCGGATGTGCATCCGACAACAAACAATTCATTTAAATATTTAAACGAATTATTTGCTAAAGGTGTTTTTGCTAAAACATTTCAAATAGCGCCATCTGTGAGAGCGCATTACCTTTGGTTTACCCTTAATAAATTGATAAAAAACATGTTGGAAAGTGAGTTTCTTATACGTTAAATATAGATATTTCCGCTAGTGTTCTTGTATACCCATACTCATGAAAATGAGTTTTTTTTTAAATAGTCATTAATGATTAATACTGTTCGATGAATTCCAGTTGATTCGTCATTGAACCATCATTCCATCGATGTTTAGAAAACAACTGTTTGTTTCTCCGTTCATGATCTCTACTCGTGGTTCGCGGAAACTAAGAAAAAAACAGTTAAAACCGGGTATATTATAAAACATATTAACCACGAACGATGAATACGTATGGTGCGATATTTGTTCTTGAACGAGATTTACCAAGATTTAATATCGAATTCAAAGCGATGGCACGAATGTGAAGGCATGATTCTCTCATAATTGGATTTACGAAATTCTATCAATATACCTAGATACGCTACGCATGTAATCTATAATATAATTCTGTGTAGAATTTTTGTTTTTCCCGCAAAAAATCGCGATAGCACTAAATTGATATAATTTATATAGCCTAAGATGATCGTTTAAAAATTTCATTTAGAGACGATTATTCATTTAGAAATATTTAAAGGAATTAATTTTATCTGTAAAAAACTTTTAAATTGCTTTCCCTTTTCAGAAAATAAAGTGATGTTTTTAAGGTCTTTTATACAGCAAAACTAAAATATTAAAACAAAACTAATCAATATTTGTACCACATTTAACACATCCACGTGAACATCTCAGCACAGGTTCTCCTAGTGAGGTGGTCACGACACATAACACTCCATTCACAGTATCACCTCTTCAAATCTACCTTACACTCCACATTATAAAACACCATACAAAGCACCTTTATTATACTTTAAAAAAACGTATTATGTATGATGGTACTGTATAATATATAGATATAAGTAAATAAATAAATAAGGTACAAAACTGTGTCAACGTTCTG
This sequence comes from Halesus radiatus, assembly GCA_022606495.2. Taxonomy (NCBI): domain Eukaryota; kingdom Metazoa; phylum Arthropoda; class Insecta; order Trichoptera; family Limnephilidae; genus Halesus; species Halesus radiatus. The sequence goes on along the minus strand of JAHDVE020009740.1, from coordinate 201,878 downwards.
AATATCGAACACCCATTAATGTACATTTCGAAGTGCCTGAAAATCTAACAAATTAGGCAATTGCTCAATGTGACAAGAATTATTACTTCGTTCATCGTAAATTTTATGTCGCGATGTCACGATCAGCGCTTCCAAAACAACATAATGTGGTCAAAGATGAAAACAGTGGTGAAGGGTATGATTTTACTAGGAAAAAAACACGGGCGAGGTCGGGTGTGACCAATGGTATTACGTATAGAAAATATTATATATTACTACATCCACAATCAGAAAAAAATTATTCCATCGTAGAATGAAAATAAATATTTTGCAATACTAATTGCATATCATTATTTCTCAAAATGGGTCGGCAAATGAATACAGCAAAGAACATCATAATCCTGACACACGACTTCGGTCTGATGATATTCCGTTTTCCTACAATTTTATATCTAGAGTCTAGCACGTAGAAAAGAGTTATTTGTAAAAAGGTAGTTTATGCAACCAAACAACACAAGCGTATCCTACACCTACCTTATGTAACACTTGTCCATCGGTCAATGTCTCTGGGTAAAAAGTAGATTTAGTGCTACAATGACTGCTACCGGCCTATTCTCCTATGGCGAAATGAATCATTACCATAGTGACGTAACGATCTTTCGTCTAGTTCGCGGAATTCGACGAACCGGACTGACTGTGATTCATTTCAGGAAATCAACACGATTATAATCGGGAAACTCTCCATTAAACGCACATGTTTCATATTTTATTTGGTGTTGAATTCCGTATTAATAAAATTATACCTACTTATCATTCTAGGTATTGAAAGTACACGTCAAATGAAATCTTCTATTCCTCTAGCTTACGCCACTAACGACAAAAAAACACATACAAATATTTACTTTATTTTTAAGAAGAACCATCAACGACTTGGTAATTTTGTACGAATTAGTTAATGGCTCAATGGATTCACCTGACTTCTGATAACGTTCCGAGTACCAAATCGTAACACGAGACTTCCATAATTGTTCTATGTCAAATCGTCGAAAATTAACTATTTCATTCATTCCCAAGATACAAAGGTTACATATGCTCAGAAACAATGATATTTCTTGCAAAAGAAATTTTTGGTGAATACAAAGTTATTCTTATTAATTTACTAGCTGATGTGTACCCGTCCTTGCTCGGGATTTTTTTTAATAAAGTTATCAAGTTGTGAATTATTGTTTGTCGTTGACAGCGATCTTCTATCTCTAAACAAAGTAACAAAAAACATTCATTCGATAATTTTATTCCATTACAAAAAAATATTTTTTCTAAACACATTTTAATAAAACTACTTGCGTTTTCAATTTTGAAAATATTCTACACAAACAAACCTTCATCTTTTGAATATGTAATCTGAGGCTAACCAGAGTGGTATATCTATGGGCTAACCTAAATAAAACACGGCGGGTTCAATTTTTTTCATTATAATTTTAAAACGTTATAGCTACAGTTTTACATATTGGATTTCATTCAAACTACTCTCTAAACCTTCCCGGCACTAATGAGAACAAACTGTGATATTTAAACCTAAAGCGGTGGAGTAATTTTTGAGAATATCGAGGACTGACAGACAGACAAACATTAATTTATAACACTTTGTATTACTGATAAAATATATTATAATTTTGTTTAATTTATTTTCATCTTCCTTTTACAAATTGCTTACATAATGACTAATACTCTGCAACTCTATTTTAATGTTGATTTTTGCCATTTTAACTGTTTCTTTTGCTATTCACTGTGCATTTCCTTTTTTTAATGTGTTCTTCTCTTTTCCTTTCTTGTAATTTTAAGTACACTTATATAATTGTTTATGTAAAAGACCTATGGGTAATAAATAAAAATATATGTACATATTATTTTATATGGTCTAATAATAATTGACCATTAAAATTCTTCTGAATTGTCATCTAAATAACGCAATAAAATTTTCTCTCAGGGATTAAAACAATAATTGTGAAATTCATTTTACGGTGCTCTGTATACCAAGTTTTTTTTTTAACTTTCACAAATATCATAAAGATGTGATTTCAGTAATTGCTTTGAATACTCACTTGATTGGAGGCAAGCATTTTTTTTCCTTTTTTAAAGAGACGAATGAATATATTTACAGCGCCCTTGAGGTGATTTTTCACAAAAACGGCGCTATACAAATCATCCAACTATTATTATTATTATTATGTTTGAAGGTTGAAAGGAAACGTCGTGTGTCACGCCGTAGGCGAAATTTCTTGTAAAATTATGTATATAAGAAGGTGCTTTACTCTAAACAGCATTTTCGAAACCCATAACTATATCTATAGGGTTGAATTTAATCATCAAACCGGTTCGCCGACTTTGTATATTTCTAACAACTAGCGTGCATGAACTAGCACGAAATTGCGGAATGGTATACACCATTTTGTTTACATATAGCTAATGTGTTCCTTTTCGACTCGCCGGTTTCCTAATGAGGTAATAAATTTACAATGCATTGTATTCGTGTGAGGTGTTTGTGTTGGATTCAGTCGATGACAATACAATTTTTTAATAGTCATTGTTAGAAGATAAGAGAATTAATGAGCCTGTGGGTTACTATTAGATAAGCGAATGACAATAATTAAATAATTTTAAGTCCTGCCATAAACCTTACCAAACAAAAAAGAAATGAATAAGTCCAGTCCAGAATTTTATTGAATTTTTTTGAATTTTTTTGAATTTTTTTGAATTTTACGAAGAAATCGAGGAATCCTTAGATAGATGAGTCACAAGCCAATCTAATACTCGTAGGTATAACAGAAGAGTATGAATGTAAATGAAGCAAGAAGTGTGCAAATTAAGAGTTGTTTGACGTTCCATTCTCATAATAATAATAATAATAAGAGTTAATTTCTATAGCGCAGTTTTGTGAAGGTTCACCTCAAGTGCGCTTTACACTAACTAACCTAACCTAATATAATTGTAAAATAACAGATATACTACATAGTATATCTGTTATTATAATATATATACAATATGCAAATTAATACTATGACATACAATATTCATGAGCGGGTATTCTCCGTGATATAACAATGAAGGTATTGTAATTTTGGAAAACAAAAGATTTAACGAACTGCACGTGTTATTGGATCCTTACTTCAAAACCATTTTATAAAATATATATATATTTTAATATTTCTTATAAGTTACAATTCAATTATTTAAAAAAATAAATATTTAAATTAAGGGTATTCTTGATCGTGTATTGATGAGTATCTTGCGAGTAAAAAATGTTCAGCTGCCTGTCAATTTTGCAATCAACGTGCATAACAGAATGAAAAATGATCAATTGTATATGAATGATGGAAAGGCTGTGTTATGACGTGTATTACAATAGACTTACGAAATACGGGAAGCAATTTTTGGCTTACTTCTACCCATGGACAGTGGCGTGCAGTCCATAAAAAACTGAATAGCTGTGCCTACCCTAACAAAACCGATCCATAAAATGAAAACACTTTTTTTTATTGCGAAAAATTTCTGATCAAAATGTATGTTTCCACGAATTTGGAAAGGAACTTGAATTCGTATTTATTCCGTTGACCACAACAATCAGCGGAATATGATAATAACAGAGTGACCATTTTCAATTATTCAATGCACAATTATTCCTACTGAGCTTGAAAAACTCATATTCCATTGGCCATAGAGCAATGCACGCCACTGCCCATAGAGCCATATACAATAATGAGTAAGTTATATTAAAATTTAACTATGTGATTTTTTTCTAAATATTTATTAAATTAACACGGGTTCTTTTTATTTGTTCAGATTTTTCACAACATTCCTACTGACTGAGCTGTCAACTGTGAAGCCATAAATTTATTTCGCCAATAACACATATAATGCTAATTAAGGAAGAATGTCTTTATTCAGAATGCATTAGTCATCTCACATATATTATTTCGAATGTATATATGATTCAACAGAAATGGGATTGCATGACCTTCGAAGGCACAGCCAATTTTTCAATTCGGGAGGCGAGTATGAATACCGCCGCCCCGGGAACCATTGATTAGATAACCAACACCTCTGCCATAGGTCAACCCAAGTGGTTTGCTACGGCAGGTGAATTCGCAGGGGTACCCGGTATAGGGTGAAATTTGTCCAGGCCTTGGCGGCGGATACGTCTGCCCACCGACTGCGTGGTGGGCAGGATCGAAAGAGGCCGGTTGAGGGAGATCCCTTGACCTCTCCAGCCTGACTCCCTCAGCCCATTGCCTTGCACCGCAGTGGTAGGGATGGATTAATAAGTTCGTCACTCCTGGACATACTGACTCCCAGATTCATACCCACCCCTCATACCCTTTTAATAATAATATTTGGATAATTTGTAAAGCTCCATTTTTGAGAAAAATCATCTCAAGGGACCCAGAACCTCCTCTCCTTCCTTTCCCTAAAAAGACTGCGCATAGCATCACCAAAAATGTAAATCATTTTCCTCAGGCCCTCCTGAATGGATTCATTATACAAAAAATAGCCACAGACAATCTTCCTCAAAAGAGGTTAATAAGTTTATGTATGACACATAAATCGAATAGCACTTTGGATATACCATGGGAAACGGCGGATGCCATAGGTATAGATGTGACCTGTTATCAGAAGATATAACATCGTAAAAGGCCCTTGGACCCAGCATAGACTTCCGACATTTAATACGTATTATGTAATCTGTATTGCATGCACATATTCGTAAAGACAATATTGGCAAGTCACAGTTGTTAATCGTTAAAATATGAACCAGTTGCGCTTTTGTGATCATTCAAAAATATATTCCAGATGTTTGAAATTTTCTGTAATATTTATATTCGATTTTTCACGACTATTAAAAAACTATTAACCATTCATCCGTCAGAAAAACGAAGCTTGTGTTAAATTGCTTAAATTTCTTCTGAGTGAAGGCTCGTGACTTTTGAATGCGCTAGAGCCAATATTGAAAAATACGTATGTTTTGATGTTGAAGTCGAAAACGATTTTTTCGTAAATTTTTTGTATGAATTTTTTTGTTTGTTTGTTTTCTGTTTGGTGGTGCGCCATACCAATTTGCTGAAAAATCTTTATAAATTAAAAGAAAAAACTTCAATAACGTCGAATTTTTCAACGATAGCACTCTAGCACCCTCAATAGTCACGAACCGCCACTGGTAAATGCCTTGTGAATAATTAAATACCAAATGCCTTACCGACCTCAAGTTATTGCAAAAGGGTTCAACGCACTGTTTAAAAACAAAACCATTGATCGCACTCGACCTTTAATAAAATGATCATGTATTTATGTGTCGTGACCTGTGACCTGTGAGGATTTTCTTCTCTTTGTTTCGGATTTTGTTCTTTGACCTATAATACAGCTTGACAGTTTAACTTTGCGGTCGGCGGCGTTGCTAGTATCGATTTTGTGGATTCAAAAACCCGACGACATTAAAAATAGGTCGTTCGTTCACTAGTTCCTTCTTTGACCGACTGCAAAGTTAACCGTATAAACTGTTTGTGTCCGTTATACTAAGATATTCCCGGGAATAGCCTACCGGATCTGACCAACACCCTCTTTATAAAAACAAATAAACACAAAATGATTCACCAAGTAGCAGAACCTGACTGGATTTATCACAATATAGTTTGACAATTTCAGAGTACTGTAAAAACGATTTTCTACACCAACACTAAACCTCTGTACAAGAGACTGATGGAATCGTTTAGAGAAATTTTAATAATCTAGCCGTCGCATAGCGTCGTAATGAAAAGATGTTCCGCAGGTGAAATCTTGGAACGGTTTCCGCGAAAAAGGCTCATTTTTTCCCAATAAATCTTGGCATGCCACAAACCTGAAAATCTGTTTAAAAAAAGATATATAAATTTCTGAAGTCGGCGAATGTTTCAACATCATCCATGAAATTAATAACCGCTAGTTCCCCGTTGTATGGAGTAACTAACTAATTAACTAACTAACTAACTAACCATCACGCCGTTTCCCCGCAGGGTTAGGCAGAGAGGACGGACCGCCAAATAACTCGATCTTGGCGTACACTTCTTGCTTCATTCACTTTCATACAACGTCTCATACATTCTCTTCTGTTATTCCGACTTCTGACATGGCCCGACTCAAGTATTTGATTCACTTGATCGTGCCACGTCTTCCTTGGACGTCCCCGGCTTCTTCTTCCATTCACATTCGCGTCATATATTCTCCTTACACTGCTTTCTTCATTCATTCGCTCTACATGCCCAAACCATCTAAGCGTCCCTTTCTTAATCTTGCTCACTACGCTTACGCTATGGAGTATATATAGATAATATTATGATATGCAATTATGCACGTCCTGAGTGATTATTCATTGTGCTATATAATTCTTACTAAATCCGATAACTGTACCTTGGATGCGGTATTTACTAGAACACTAATTGGAAAGGAAAAACCTTTGATGTCGGAGAACGGTTGCGGAATTAACCCGATTATAACGCTCGCACAAAACAGGATTTTAAGCAAATGCAGCAAAATGCACGCAAGTCTACAATATATGCGCAAATATCTGGCTCATTTTTAATCACTGTATACCTGCAAATCGGCTGAATGAAAATAAACGTAAACAAGACCATACCTACAGCCTACCGCTTTACAATGATAACCTCGGTGTCGTCGCTGGTGTATATTTTGTAGATAAAAAACTATGTATTTAAAAAATCACGTCGGGGTCGCCAATGTTATTGTCACAGTATTGGGTTTTATTGAAATCAAAAAGGTACCACTTTAAATCCTTTTAATAAAACACTGTAACAATTTATTTAATTTATAACTCGTACGAATTTAAACGGGCTTAAAAAACAAAATTATTTAAAAAATCCTACTGTCTATAAATTTTAATTTCTCTTCAATTTATTGTTAAAAGCCATTTCCTCAAGCCTCTGGAAGTTGTTTGGTTTCGGTTTCCTACGTATATATAATCAATGTTATTATTTTTTCAGTATTATTGTGAATGTGTTATTTTTATATAGCAGTGTATATACTGTATAATATTTTGTAATTTTATTAGATGAATATGCACCTAAGGAGTACTGTAGGAGTAATATTAAGAATAAGCAAGTATGTATGTAATATGTTAAGAATGTATAAATATAATGTTAAAGAAGCACTGTAGGAATATCACTGAATGGAGTTATTTAATCTTTTTTAACGTTTATTTATGGCAAAGCGCACTTGAAGTGAAATAACACAGAAATGCGCTACATAAATGCTTTGTTATCATTATTATTAACTCACATGCTGACGAATTATTTTTATGCATCATATAGGAACTTAAATGTTTATTTTTTTACATATTAGTAGCAAATACCTTTAAAAGGTTAAAGCTCTGCTATTAAATACAGCTATTAAAACAACAAAAACTTCCTAGTCGATAATAATAATTACCAGACAATTTTTATACAAATTCTTTTTGGGAAATATCACCACAAGGGACCTTTACAAAGCAAGTAAATAACATCTAACTTGTATTACAAAGACTGATTCTTAAGGTAACATACCCGTAACTAGAATTTTCTCACCATAAGTTGATTGGTACAGCCAAATTGCAATGCAAAAATGCACTTCTCATGTGCTTACTTGATAAATCTCTACGTTGGGAATGTCTGCTGGAGCCTGTTTTGTTGCCTTATTGGAAATTATGGCATGTGTAATGTATCGTTAGTAGTGATTTTCACAGGCTACAGTATTATTACATAATCGAGTCATCTAACTTATTTCCTACGTATAACAAACTTCAATGCTTGTTTTAATGCTCATTTCAATGAAAGTTAGACTCTTGTATTATTTGATTTAATTTCTAGGTACATTTTAATAAAACTGTTATATTTGTTGGTGTATTGCTGTAGCGCTTTAGCTCCGGAACAGTTTTCAATGATTAAAACACATATATTTTAGAAGAATTGATTTAAAAATACAGACTCTTAAGCAGGGGTGAGTTGGAGGGAACTCGGAAGGGCTCGTGCGAGACCCTTGTTAAATTTGACTTAGAATTTTTCTTCTTTTTTCAATTTACGTAAAATAAGATTAAAACATTTCTTTTGAAGGGCAGGTATTGGAGGGAAAATAAAGGGTTGGTCGGAAAAACTTTAGGAAAACAGAGTACTAAAGAAATTGTCAGTTTGGGTAGAGGGGGGTGAGATAATGTTTTGGGGATATTATTAAATATATGTAATAACGGTGTACGGAAGTGTAAGAGAATAAGTTTCTGTTATTTTCTCAAACAACATTAAATCGGAACCCCTCATCAGTATTTACCTGGTAACACTTTAAATTGCCAATTTAGTAAATTCGAAAAACAGAAATAACACGTGTCAATAAAAATGTGACCTTTAAAATTGAAAAGTTGATCACAGAATCTATTCATCTCACCGAAGAGATAAACCGATAGAAGTGTGTTGTGGGGGTGTCTAGTATGCCAAAAGGAAGATCATTTGTCCCTTACTTCGGGGGAAATTGATCAAACTTTTTCAAATATCGAAACTATTTCTCGAAGAGATAATCAATTTTAATGACCTGTCCACTACCTAGAAGTCATGGGGTTTTATAAAGTGAAGATATTATTTTTGTTTCAAGTCAGTATAGATTTATTGAACACCCATCTAGGAATTCTCTATTCCGCGATTCATTATTGCCGCTAAGCACGGTGACAGACACACTGGTTCTGCCAGGCGGCAACCGGCCGGTTATTTCAACAAAGTGACATGTGCACCGACTGCCAGCCGTTTTTCCCAGTATTGTACTTTACGAATCGGTTGAATCCAAGTACAAATACATACGATGGAATATGAAATGTCATTTCTGATAGAATTAATGAAAAACTACCTGCATGAGAATATCGATTCCCCAGATGAAAACTAGCAATATAAAAATTAATGCAAGCTTCAAAGTAGATCGTATTAAATTTTCTGTGCATTGATAAAATTGCTTGTTCATCATTGAACATAACATTAATTATTTTGTTACCTATCATATTGCTACAATTTATTACCATATATTTTTTTAACAATATTATAGATAAAATTAATGCCACCTTATCACTTTGAATAAATTTACATATTAACGCAATTTTTTAAAAATAAATTACCATTTTGTCGGCGTGCGACAGCTGATTTTTCAAAGCGACACTTTTGCCCGGCTGTCGGCCGGCGATGGCTATGCTCCCGGTTTGCATATTCCCGGGAAGTGTGTCACCTTGTCGAACCGGCCGGTAAAACCAGCGTGTCTGTCACCGTGCTAAACCTCTCACAGATATATAAAATAATGTGTTTAATTATTCTAAAGACGTTTTACAGACTTCGCGTTTAATATTTTTTAAATATCTTATGTCCGTTAGTTAATTATGCATGCAAGCCTTTAGCCAGATAGCCACGTTCTTTTGATATTATTTTTTGAATAAGCCAATGGTTAATATTTTAATTTTAGATTTAATATATTCTTATTGATTTAGGCAGCTATTATTGAAGGTTCCGTTCGATTCATGTGTTAATTCGAGATATGAAGCTGAATTATTTAGCTCGTATATATTATTTTGTATAAACGAGGTTATTTAACGGATCAACGTCGTCTCGATTTTTTATTATTATTTACAACTAGCTAAATTACCCGGCGTTTTCCGGGGTTATGAATGGTTTGAAGTAATGTTTTGAGGTTGTGATATGTTAACCCTACTTAGACTCCTACCCCTATCTCAACCAACCCCAATTATGCAATCAAAAAGTACCAAAACTCTGCTTTAAGAGGTGGAAAAGGGGGATCTAGACCATCCTCTTGCTTCAAAGGTCCAGTGTGCAAAATTTCATCAAGCTCGGAATAAAACTGTAAATTTGTATAGAAAACAAACATACCGCCCGCCATTCTTCTATCGCCATCCCGGTACATTTTTCTTTATATAATAGAAGAGGAAGATATTATAAGGTAAGATAGATCACCTAATGACGTGGATTAAACTCTTTCTCGAAGAAAATGTTGACATTTACCTTTGATAAACATAAAATATTATAATACTTTAGCGAAGTGCAATGGAATTTAATTAATGGAATGGAATGTAGAAAGAGTTTAAATCAGTGCAATCTATCGAAACCATTAAACTACATATTTATATGATGTTTTCAAAAACACGTGCACCATCCACACTTTCTTCTCTCATTTGACCTTTCTTACAATAATAATTATTATCTCACCCACATGTTCCATAAAAACCTTTTCATTATTTTCTGTAATTTATTCACTCCATCCAATCTATATTGAACTTTGAGCAATTTGTTTAACTTTCACCGAGGTTGATTGATTGATCCACAGGTATCACTGACCTGAATGACATACTGTTTACTTTTAGCGAGGTCAAATAATAACGCGATTCGTGCGAATTACAATTTATACTAGCAAATGTCATTGAACTCATCTGAGTTAAATGTGTTTCCCCACTGTCCTTGGAGCATTTGCGGGTCCGCGTTTTGAATAACTTTATGGATGGATGTATAATACTTGCGGAAAAAAAAATAATACATTTTCATTAGTCGCTGACGTCAGTTCACTGTGGTCAGATATCTTCCTTTGAACATTCAAGGTAAACCATCGGCATTGATCCCCATAAGAAAACATTATCGCTAAGCAATTATCAAAGATTTTTATTTATATTGATACGACACACGCATAACATGTACAATTATGTAAACAGTGTCTTTTGTTAATAAATAACTATTGATTAATGCTCGGCGTGGCCAGAAATTGTCTAAAATAGATACCTAGATGGATTATTGATTTGCCAATAAACTTGACCCTACTGAATGTCAACATATATATATAAAAATCAATGTAAGTTTGTTTTTCCTCGATGTTCTCGAAAATCAAGGGACCGGTTTCGTTGAAAATAGCACAGTTTGTTTTTATTAGTGCCGGGAAGGTTTAAAAAGTAGTTTGAATGAAATCCAATATGTAAAACTGTTGCTATAACGTTTTAAAATTAGTATCAAAAACATTGAACCCGCCATGTTTATTTAGGTTAGCCACAGATTGCATATTCAAAAGAATAATGTTTTTTTTGGAAAGAATATTTTCAAAATGGAAAACACGAATAGGTACCTACTTAAGAACTTTATGATTTAGATATATTTTGAAAAAATAAACGTTTGGAATAAAATAAAATATTCAAATGAATGTTTATTTTGAGATAGTTACTTTCGCTGTCAAATCAATTATGGCACCCTAATGACATGCAAGAATTCACAACTTCATAACTTTATATAAACCCGAGCAAGGCCGGGTACACATGAGCTAGTTATTTTATAAAACAACTTTACATAGATGATAAAATATAAAAACATGTTTTTAAGTTATAGAATTTATTAAAAAAAGATTTATGGCCATAAGGCTATGATTTTTCGAGATCAAATGAAATAAAATCATAAGAAAATTAACGATTTTTTTCTCGTTCGTTGTAAATAACTTAAAAAGGTTCATTGTCTTACAAAAAATAAAAAAATATTTATCTTTGGTACAATTAACAGATACATCTTGTGTTCTACGCAGACTGAATTAACAGGGGTCTCTGCAAGCCATCGTCGATTGAGTTTGCACCGAAAACTAGCGGGATCGGCGCATTCGTTAGAGAGATACAGCATAAATTGCACGTAGTGTTAGTCGAAACGACTGAGATTAGTATTCTGGTGTTAAAAGACCATTTCGCTGTGTAAGAAATGTGCTTTTCCGGAACGTTTACATTTACGGACCGTTGCCTTTGTTATGCGTAGTTCCTGTACCTCTTCTTTGGATTTTAGGGATTTTGAAAAACAATTTTTTTGCTCAAAAATTGTTGATAAAATCTTACATTTTTAATCTTTCAGGAATCAGCGGTGGCAGCTCATGACTTTTGAATGAGCAGAGTGCTAAGATTACAAAAATACGACGTTATTGATGTTGCTGAAGTCGAAAATGATGGTAGGTGGGGCAGTGCCTTCTAAATATCCATAGAAAAAATTGATATTTTGAAAAAATATAAAAATCATTTTCGGCTTCGACGACATTAATAACGTCGTATTTTTCAATCTCGGCACTTTAGCTCACTCAAAAATCACGAGCCGCCACTGGGAAGAAGAATACTGAAGTGGTAATAATAATAATAATAAGAGTAAATTTCTATAGCGCAGTTTTGTGAAGGTGCACCTCAAGTGCGGTAAAGTCACCAAAGCAGTAAAGCAAGTTAAAAAATAACAGAAAATGCTAAATTTCTATTACTTTAATTCCACAGATCTGACCGCAGCCGATAAGCAGATGCCCCTGTCCTACAAGATCTATTGGGTTCTCTACAACACGGCTCTACCTGTTGCATTGTTCATCACCATCCTCTACTGGGCCATCTTGTACAAACGTGAGTTACACAAAACATTCATAATATACTATTACGCCATATTATTCAAGTCATTCGTTCTCCAGTAGTCGAAGAATGGCGTAGAGTGGGGTAATGGGGAACACCTAATGGATAATCGAAAAAAAAATTAAAAATCGTTTAAATAAAAACTGTTTTAATAAAAACTGTTTTAATATAAAACAAATGTTCGTATCTTCCCTTTGAGATAAAAAAAAACACAATTTAATAAAAATATAGTGCTGACGAGCGATGCGGCTTTTGCATGGCCCGGTTAGTATGGGTGTGGACTGTGGAAGTATCGGAACCATCTAGAACGCGGTCGTTCGGAGTTACCCGCTGTTCGCCATTTTCCCACTGTCCCCTACTACATACTTTTACTGGGTAGGTACTTTGTACTAAGTTCAGTAGTTGCGTTGGGTAACGCCAGCATGATTTAAAATGTCATTTTCCCTCTAGTCAGTTCACCAACTAACCTATCTATTACTACATAGCTTAACTATGTGGCCAGTGGCGTAGTTACCCTGCGTGCAAAATGGGCAACCGATCGAGAGTTCTATTCAAGTCAATCAAATCTATCTATATAAAAAGGAATATCAAGAAAAATAATGTCAAAAAAACTGAATCACAACTTAAGAAACCATAATGCACAGTAAAAATTGTTGAATTTCCTTCGTTGGTCTTTTAATTGGGTAAATTTTCATCAAAGTACTAATTATGTTGTTTGTTATTTAATTATTTCTTTTTGTTGTACTACATACTATTATGTACTACAACAAAACTATGAACTTTTCTTAATTCAAGGTTTGATGATTTTGAAATAAACTTTTGGTTAAAGGTTTCCGTCTAAAATGCTATACAGGTAAATTAGTTGCAACTAATGTCAGGTAACTACGTAGGTATTTAACTTTGGGTTATCGTATAATTCACAGTTTCTTTTGGTAATTACTAATTACAGTTGAAAATCTTTAAAAATATTATTAAATAAATATACATTTAGGTATTATACGAGTAGGTACAGTGAGATTTTGTAAAGATTTTCTAGCACTGTTTTGAATACTAAAAAACATTGAAATTCCAACACAAATTATCTTAATTAATTTCAACCTATAATATTTCCTATTTTGCGGCTTACGCAGTGACACTGGCTCCTGGCAGCACTGTTATGTGTGAAATCTAGAGGATTGTCCAGGGCCCGTGAATTTTTCGCAATGCCACTGGAGTAACTGCACACATTGATTGCAGATCTTTCAGTATTTATCTAATGGTTTCTCGGAATAAACTAACAGCCTAGACCAGGGGTGCGCAGACTTGTGCAAGACGAGCGCTTATTTTATCGGAGAACCGCACAGACCATCGGAGGGGTGGGAGTAGGGATGGCCACAAAGAAAACAATATATATATACATCAAAGTTTATCATTCATATATTATTGTTCAAAATAGTTATTAAATGCATACATTGCAGTTGTTACAACGTGTATTTTTAGATACTTTTATTTGCAAAACGTTCTATTTGATTTGAGACATTGGTTGACATTATTTTCGATATATTGTGGGACAATTTTATGGTGGACAAACGTAAAATTAATTCGAGATTTTCGAACTTCAAACAGTTTCGTATTTTATACTTGTTCATATATTATTCATAAATGATAAAGTCTGCTGGTATATGTCGGTTGACACGAATAAACTCGCATATTTTAAGACATTATCCACCATGAAGGGATATTTTTCATTGCTAAGATAACGATATAAATTTAACAGATTATTATTATTAAAATTATGACGAAGAATGTCACCGTTTTGTGGGCCAATTAGCCCCAGTATTTTAAACCATAATTCCAATTAGGTTATCAAGTAAAACTTGACATTTTTAAAATTTGCAAACCTTTCTTCGAAAGTGGATATTAATTCGGATATTTACTACAAATAAATTGATTTGAAATCAGTCTTACATTTTTGACAACGTGAAATGCAGTCGCCGGGCCGTTCTCAAAGTGCCGGCGGGCCGCGGTCTGTGCATCCCTGACCTAGACTGAGGCTGTATTATTGCGCTATCGTGTAATTAAACCTGAAACACGCATTATGCACAAACAGGAAAAAACACACACTTTTTTAATTATGCCAAAGTCTTGGAATAATACGTTTAAAGTATTCATCTTCCTTCTATGTTTAAAGTCAACTATTTTCCAACAGAGTAGGAACTGCATAAGAAATACCGATGGTAAATGAAATTTGAAAAATAATAAATAAAAAAAACATCTATTTTCTTTGGTGAAACAGAGAGACGCAGGGTGGGAAGAAGAGAAACGAGGGGTTTTGTTGGGAACATGCTCCTCCTGTATATTATTATAATAAGAATTTTATAATAAAATAAAAACAATTTTTGAAATACCTTATTGAATCTTATAAACCTCCTTGTAATATATTTATTCGATTATATCAATAATTCTCAAAATGAAACACAAAATCAAAAAAGATACAGAAAAGAAAAAGGTTAACCATTTTACAATGAGGTTTATAGCTTTAATAAGTTATTCCAAAACTTGAATATTAATCCTAGACCCGTAGAAAAATCAACAGATGTCCCAAATAAATAAAAATCGGAATTGTACTCGTATATCCGAGACACTATGTAAATATGGGAAATAAATTCCAGTAGAATCTTGGAGTCATGATATAAAGATAGCAGCCAGAAATATATGGGAATTAATTGAAGATGATATTGACAGTTCTTAGAAAGTATACTACCGATAAGGATGACGGGACGGATTGGGGTAGCCGTAGCTCAGTGGATTAGAGCGGAAGTTCCCGGATAGACCATGGGGTCCTGGGTTCGAGTCCCAGCTGCTACTGTAACTTTTTTTTATTTTCTTTATCTTTTCGATTTGGTATTTCATTTTGAGAGTTGTTAATATTATCTTCAATGATTATAAATAATAAAACACTTTTAGGAGGAACTATTGGTCCTGAAACAGGCTGGGATATTAAAAACAGCGGTTAAAACAAAGTGTTTTATCATTATTTATATGAAAAAAATGGTCCCACAAAGTAATTTTTTAATTATTAAAGAATACTAAGTGTCCTTTCGTCACTAGTGAGGAATTTAATAATTTCTAGAGTTTCCGATTATCTACTTATCTATCAAATATTTTCCTGTAATGTTGAAAGGCATATAAAATAATAATCTCTCCGCGAATCGTCTTTATCGACATTGTTTTTAAGTGTTGTTTAAATTCTCGTATTAGATTTTAAACATATGTTTTTTTTTTAATTGAATGGTCGCTTTTCTTGTTCCTCAAGGGCCTTCCACACCACAAATTAGCAATTAGATTTTCTGAGTCGCCCTGGGGAAAGTCCACCATTCAGAAACGAAACTTGATATGGCTTTAGCCGAGTTTGGTGACCATATCTGACCAATAACCAAATGTTTCATTTTCTTCTCCTCCCCACCCCTATCTCCGTTAAAAACCGTCAAGGTAGATTTAACAGAAAATGTTATTAAAGATTTTGTCATGTTTCCAGCCAACGATGACTCGGCGGCCGGCAGCAAGGGTCCCTTCTTCCTGAACTTCGTGATGCATGCGGCCAACAGCATCCTGTGCCTAGTGGAGCTGGCGGTGGGCGGCCCGCCCTCGCGCTTCCTGCACGTCTTCCAACCCGTCCTCTACTCCACCGTCTACATCGCCTTCAACGTCATCTACTGGGCGGCTGGCGGACTTGGGCCGTAAGTTTATAGACATATTGGATTATTCGGTTATTTGCCAAAACAGGAAACATTGAAAAGCGGCCTGTTTTCAGAAATGGATAAAAATAAAACGAAATTTGCCCATTTCTGACGTATCCGGGGATATATTTTTTGTTCCTATCTTTTCATGTCTAGTAAAAAATATTATTTTGTAAAATGGGGTGAACTGTAGAATTTTTAAAAACATATAGTTCTGCATTATTCTGATCGAAAAACATTTGTCATTTACCCTTTGAATAAAAAAAATAAATTACAGATTTTTTAGCGTAATTTGGGCGGTCAACAAAGAGCATCGTCGCGACAATGCAATCTCATCATTATCAAGGCTGCCATCAGTGCACGGTGTGCATGGTTTTTCCCAGATAGTAATTTCATTTCAGAAAATAAGGACAAAAGTCAAAATAGCAAAAAGAAAATAAAAACCTTCAGTTAGACAATAAATCCTACAGCAGTAGGAATCCTGGGAATAGGTCCCTTAAACCCCTGTAGTAATTTTCTTTCAATTTATAATTAATCCTTTGATTTGACCCATTTCCATGGTGAATACCATATAAATCGTTAACATTTAATGCTTCGTTTCAGTTTTCATCACAAATTTACTGGCTTTAAAAAATTGAAAATCTCTAATGCATATTATTTCGTAAAATCCCTACAATTTTCTTCCTTACTGAAATCTTAATACTACATATTTTTGGTTTCAGTTTAGACAACCACTACATCTACCCCGTGTTGGACTGGGACAACAACCCCAATTTAGGGGTAGGCATCGTGTTCGGTGGCGCTGCCCTGTTGGTGGTAATACACGCGGTCATCTGCGCGCTCTCGGAGCTCCGCACCATGGTGGCCCACAGGCTGATGAAGAGGAAAGAGAACAACATCGGCATCTCCACCCTGCCTACCCTTAGCACCGGGAACTTCAATAAAGGCTTCGTGCCGTGAATTCATTAATAAATCAATGGAAATGCTGTGAATTTAAGAAAGGCAGTCTAGTGATTTTGTATAAACACGAAACAACTAAAATTGACATTTTTCGTCTAAGGTTGCTGATTTTTTTAAACGTAATTATTTTTTTTAATATTTGGTTTGAAACGTTTGGAACGCTGTATTCACGTAAGAAAAACATTTGAATCGATGTTTTTTTGTAATATTCTGCCATAACAATATTCTAGTATATAAGCTTCTTACAATAAATCCGCATACCTACCATTCTTACAAAATTAAAATCCGTCAAATGAGTTGTCCCTCATGGTTATTTTGGCAAATAATGTGTACAGATTTACAAAGGTCTGTGTACAGGCGCGCAAAATAGGAACTAATAACCAACTTTTGATGTGCAACGTCGAGACTATTACATATGGTAGCGACGCACGCTCCGATTGCTCAGATAAGTGTATTGCAGTTTTATGGACCATATTGACCACAATATTTATTTAATAATAAAGGTCGTCAGTTTGCGTGGATCAAAGCATAAAACTTTGTTATTTAATGAAGCCTGAAATTACCTATATTCCAGGTTGTGCCAGACAAGAAATATATTCCTGAATATTATATAAATATTATTTATAAACGGCTTCAAAAGCATATAATTTGTCTAACTATGTCACGTATGAGTGTATTTATAAATGCATAAATGTATTTTTAATTACTGTGACATTGAAGGGTTGGATATGTTTGAACAATCTTAAAGGCTTGTGACAAGAATTTTAGGAATTCAAATAGATATTTTTCTAGCAATATCATTTAATATAATATTGTACGGATCAGTTTTCCGTATCAGAAACGTGATCATTAAAATAACTGAGTGATATTATACTAGTTTGAGGGTAGCATGACATTGTTCTAACATATATATAGTATTTATTTAAGTGTGTACTAAGTACTATAAATTAGTAATAAGAATTTTTGTACTTAATAAAAATTGGATACGAGTAACAAAATTAGTAAATTAAACATAATGAATAAATTCATAATTCCATGAAGCTCCTGGTAAAATTCTAAGTATTTTCACTGTGTGTAACGTACTGATTTTATATTTTTTGTCTGAATGTTGTTGGCAAACTGATGTTTTTGTGCCCTTTAATTTGGGTACTTATGTGTTATACGACCAGCAAAATGACCGTTACTGTGAACTGGCAATAGACTACAAACGTCATACATTGCGCACACCAAAAATTAACTTAACTACGTTAAACTAAGTTAAACTCATTAAAGAAAATAATATTAACAATATCCCAAATCCGTAAAAAAGAAAACAACAGAAAAAAAGGTATCGGTTGCATCTGGGAATCGAACCCCGAACATCTGTCTTACCGGGACAACCGCTCTACCAACTGCGCTAATGAGACCAGTTCACTTTACGCCAACTTCATCGATATCATACCTCAAATTCAAGACTTGTCAATATTATCCTCCTTTAAATCTCATATTATTGGCTGCTATCTTTTTGATGATTACAAAGTTCTAACCAAATATAATTTCAATCTAGATAGTGTCTCATTGCATCAGTCGGTAGAGCGGTTGTCCCGGTTAGACAGGAAGTCCTGGGTTCGATTCCTAGATCCGACTGCAACCTTTTTATTTTCTGTGGTTTTTTTTAGATTTCGTATTTCATATAGGATATTGTTAATATTATCTTCTCCAATGATTAAATAACACAATGAGGTTTACAAGCTTCAATAAGTTATTAAAATAATTTGAATAAGTTAAACTCTCCTAATTTAACCTGAGGGCGAAGAAAATCGGACCAATGTTCCTCACATTTTATTCACATCAGAAAACAAAATCATTTTTAAAATTACAACTACAAATGAATTGTACATACCTTCTGCTATTTATCATAAATATTTTTCTTTCCCGTATTGACAAATTTACTTGGTATTTTTTTTTTATTAATCCATAGAAGAAAAAATGCTGTACAATAGCAAAGCCTTCAAAAAACTTAATAATGCAAAACGTATACATTCCAGAAATTCTGACTGATTTACCCTAACATGGGTTGTATTCTAACATTATTCGTAACATTTATGAAAACTGTAATGGCTAATTGTACCTATGAACTTAAAAACATCTATAGTTTATTTACGTTTAACTAATTATTTTTAAGCTATAAAATGTTTTGAAATATTTTTTTAATAAAGAATATCTCCTTTATACATTAATGTTTTTCATCTTTTGAGAGTGTAAGTCAACCAATGCAGTGTCATCAAATCTCTATTCCTTGCTAGTTTTAGACACCTAGTTTCCTTTTAGGTGCATCCGAAATAGGATATTTGTCAAAATTATGTCATTATAATTCTATTACATCTGAAACTTATTACCTATTTCAGTTTTCTTAACAACATTTCATCAAAGGAAAACTGGAGAAAAACATGTCTGCTATATATGAAACCTGCCTATAGAAATACCTTCTAGAATGATAGGTACAGTTTATATTAGGACTATAATATTTTTATTGAGTACGTTTTTCATCAACTTATTTTAAATAGTATTATTTTCTTAAAAACTCTGAAGATCTTAAAAAAAAAAAAAACCTCAAGATTTTTAGAGAATTTCAACTGAAACGAAAGCACAAAAAAATTGTTTGTAATAGATAGTACCTATTACCCTATTTCCATTCTACCTACGAAGTTCAATGATTTTACTCCACCCTTAGTAGCCATCCAGTTGAAGAGTTAAAACAGAGAAAAATAATGTACTCAATGTGTTCTTTTTTTCAGGTGAACTTTTAGGGTAAAATTTCACATAACGCCATGGGTGCATTTAGACAAAAAATATATATTTTTTTAGGTTGGCTGATATCAAGAAAATCTCCACCCTGCTTTATTTCGAAACTATGAGGTATGGCGTATTTATTTGCCTTGCATTCGATCAATCTTCCCTGAATAATCAGCTGGATAACTTTATATTTTGTACTCCATAATGTGTCCAAGATATTACAGTCTCTTCCATACATTTTTCCTTTGCAATTAATAACTATGCTAAAAAAACAAATAATGAATCAAAACGAGGTTTACTTATAATATTCTCATGCATTTGGTTTCATCGTTTTATTCAATAAATTGTGCTAAGGAATGTAGAATATTTTTAATTCTGATGTTTTCTTACCTCGATTCTTGGGAAGATAAGATTACGGAGTAATCATAACCACTGATAAGAAGCTGAAATATTTGATGGAATAAGACTACATAAGTCATGAACAATGAGGTATATATCCTGATATAGATAACAATAAATAAATTATTAGGTAATAATAATTTTGAACAGCGCATGAAATTATTAGAGATGTCGTGACAAATTGGAAATACATTCTAAATCTATTGCAATTCTAGCACATAATAAATTACTGAAGTAGGTATCTGATTATTCAATTTATGTTTTATAACTTATTGAAGTTTGTAAACCTCATTCTAATATTTTTAATCATCGAAGAAGATAATATTAGCACATCCCAAATGAACCACGAAACCGAAAAAACAACAGAAATTAAAAAGATTTCAGTCGCATCTGGGACTCGAACCCAGGAACTCTACCTATCCGGGGTAACCGCTTAACCAACTTAGCTAATGAGACCAGTGCAATTTACGCCATCATCATTTTTTTCGGTTTCGTGGTTCATTTGGGATGTGTTAATATTATCTTCTTCAATGATTATCTGATTATTATTTGAGGACACTCTCGTAATGCCCTCTAATATTTTCCCAAAGTTAGTCATCCAGTTTTTATCGCTAATATTTGTACAAAGATCATAAATTTACAAAAAATAAATAAAATACACCCATCATTGTAGTTTCAGGTTCTGCAGACAACAAAGTACACATAAATATAAAATAGGAATCAGCTCATTAACTGCTTGTCTCACGAATTTACACTACGGCAAGTATTGCTGCATTAAATTATTTAAATTTTTGAACCTTTAGCATCCTTTGCCGGGCATTCTTGAGTTGGTCGCACTTTGAGGTACAGAAAAAGATCCTTACACAAAAATTGGAAGAGAAGTTGGTCAATGCCGACAGGACACAATTTATTTTATTTATTTGAAACACACATTATCAAACAAACATTATTCAACAATAAGAAAGCTTTGACTGCCCAATTGGGAACAAATCCCGTCTTAGAATAGTCAAATTGACAAGTTTAGTTTATATTAAGTGCCATTATACAAAAATAGAAGGGAAAAAGCTTGACATAGTATGGTAATATAATATATCTAGAAAAAAAAGAAAATTAAGTATAAAGAGATGTGAAGAATAGTATAGAAAAAAACTTATTAACGTACTTATGAAGTTTTTTTTTTTTTTAATTTAATGTAAATCGAATTTAATAATGTTATTAAGTTCTGCTAGTATTTTTAGTTGTTATTATTGTGACAGCTGTTTCGGCGTTTAAGGCCAAGAGACAGTTTGAAAATGGCCTTAAACGCCGAAACAGCTGTCTCAATAATAACAACTAAAAATACTTGTAGAACTTAATAATAACATTATTAAATTTGATTTACATTAAATTAAAAAAAAAAAAATTAAATAGAGTTCTACGAATTAAACACAAAAACAATTAATACTTATGAAGAGATGAGAAAAACATATATTATAGAGAAAACAATTATGTATATGTGTTTGATAGGTACTGGTTGGTGCTATGCCGAAAAAATGCGTTTAAAACTGAGTACTAAAAAAAAGATAATATTGTTGAGTAATATTGATAAGATTGAGTTACGTATCACTCAGCTCGTGGATGCAGCGCACAGAGGGCGCAGCAAATACTTAATAACTCATTAAACATATTTTATTCAGTAAGTACAAAAGCTAACTTTAGTAATTGTTTATAACCAAAAGTTTGTCCTTTTACCTTTCCTTGGTTAGGGTTTTTAATCTAGTTAAGATCTTTTCCCAAAGAGCACAAATAATGCAACATAAATTCAGTCACGTAAATCAAACCATGAGATAGTAATAGTAATAAGGCCAAAGCGCCACTAATGTATATTTTTCTAATTAAAAAAAAAATAACTGTCATTCAGCATATGTTCGCTTTTGACTCTATATACTTTATTGCACCCGAGTACAAATATTGACAATATTTTCTCATTTGTGTAGAGCCCATAATAGGCAAAAAAAAGTATTTTATATAAATGTACCAAGGAAATTTCTTGCAACTTAAAATTGAGAAGAGAATCTCTGGCTATATAATCTTATTTTGATCTTACCCACGCATCCACAAAAAACCTTTACGTCACGTTCTACGTCATAATGATTCAAAGCCTCCTAAATGTTCAAGGTGACACTAGACTTGTTCATTTCTAAGAGGAAACCATTAATAATAAATGATAAATAACATGGTGACATTTTGTAAAGAATAATAACCTCAATGGCGTCTTTAATTTTAATACGTTCACGTTCACATACATAATTTTCTGAAGAGATGAGTGGTAATTTTCTGAACTTTGTTAAGAGTTTTTTACACGTCTTGGTTGGATCTCTGAACTCGGGGTCTGGAAGGCGTTTTAATTCCTTGACCGTTTTGATAGCTCCGGTTGAAATTTTATTCTAAGATGGATGGTAGCAGCTTGTGGAGGCCTTCATCAAATTGTGGAGTGACAAAAGCTGGTCGAACGGATCGGCTTTATAGAGGATTCTTTTTAATTAGCTTTCAGGATCAAGGAATATTTGGAGATCCAAACGTAGGTGGCTTAAAGATGTACATGCCAATACCATATCCATGAGCCAAAAATAAGAAGAATGAGACAGCAGAAGACCGGCAGGGCTGGATGTTTCATAGAAGTGACGAGGACTCTCCACAAAAGTTGTAACGTCGATGGTGTTACTGATATCATTTGGGACTTCCAAAAGTTTTATTCCTGAATATGAGTAACGAGCTTGGATTGCGTGTAACGCTCAGTTTTTGGATTTTTGTCCCATTTTTCGTTGTGTTTTCTTATTGCTTACTATTTCCCACTTCGCATAATATATAAGGAAGGGTACGGAGGAACGTGTAATAGATTGTGTACTCTATATCGTGTACGTTATGTAGGTATATGAATTGTCTTTGGGCATTGAGCATTGCTTGCAAACAGTCGGACAAACAAATCCAACAAACATTTGTCATCTCATACGTTGTATTTAATACAATTCACCGTAATATAACAGGACTAGGACCTGATTAGTGTCATCTCTTGTACCACAAAGGCTAATCTTGTTCATCATTCACATATCACAGAGATGAAGTGACGAACCTAATGTACGATGTTATTAGAGCTGATAACACAATCCAATATGCGTCACAGCAGCAAAATGTTCCTTATGATAATTACCTATTTCAGTGTTGACCATATCAGTCGAATGCCAAGACTTTCTACCTGATTTTGCGTAAATCCGATTCCGATGAACTCCGGCCACCTATTTGTATTCAGTTTGCCGCCAACAGTCGTCGAGCGAGCAACCGATCGTACGGTTTTGAGTGGCAAATTACGAAAGTACCATTTAACCCAAATACGTAGTATGTTATTCTAGTGTGAGTTAATCTGAAAAAATCTGTTTTTTAATCAGTGAAATAATTGAAAGTAAACTGTGTAATAATGATATTACGATTTCAAAAAATTGATTTGAAATCGTAATCGTGTCATTATTAAAATAATTGTCCGATTCAAAAATTGTATTGAAAAATAAATTCAGTGATTTACTTTTCGGTGATGTTATTTTCGAGAAAATTACAGTGATAGTTTAGGAATGAGGATTGAAGATTGAGGATTGAGGATTGAGGATTGAGGATTGAGGATTGAGGATTGAGGATTGAGGATTGAGGATTGAGGATTGAGGATTGAGGATTGAGGATTGAGGATTGAGGATTGAGGATTGAGGATTGAGGATTGAGGATTGAGGATTGAGGATTGAGGATTGAGGATTGAGAGTATTGAGATTGAGGATTGAGGATTGGAGGATTGAGGATTGAGATTGAGGATTGAGGATTGAGGATTGAGGATTGAGGATTGAGGATTGAGGGATTGAGGATTGAGGGATTGAGTGATTGAGGATTGAGGATTGAGGATTGAGGATTGAGGATTGTAAGAAAAACCTTCCTGTTCTAGTTACGTTCCCAGAGCTGTGCATTACTATTTAAATGTCTTTATTAATAATTATAATGGTCGTCATCGAAGAAACCGCGCGTCATTATATTATGACTACATTAAAATTGTGGCAACAGACCAAATCTGATTTTTTACAGAATGTTATTTGTATATACCTTTGATCATAGATTCACTTCATTTGTCTATAAAACCGATGTTCAATGACATAACATCCGGTCTCTGGACACAAATATAGTGATTATAAGGACGCATCCGATTTCCCGACTTTTAGCTGATAATTTTTCTTCTCTCGGATTTAAAATTTTGATAATCCGGTAACTGCAAATTATTCACAGTAGCTTAACGAATAGAATTTCCTTGGAAATAAATATAAGTACCAATTTTTTTTTTTAAATTTTGATAAACATCTGAAACGAAAGTATTGGCTTACCCCTAATTTAGATACGTTTTGATAATAATCATGGGAATCATTAGAATACTGATATATATAGTGTGTGACAAATTTTTTTTTTTTTTTTTTTTTTTTTTTTTTTTTTTTTTTTTTTTTTTTTTTTTTTTTTATATGAATACCTCACAAGAGTCCCAACTGCTCCCAGCCGTCTGGAGCCAGTGAGACTATTTTATTTAATATCAAAACGTTTTACACAATTAGTGTCTACATTTTTTATTAAACTAAACATACAATTTTGTATTTCCCATATAAAAAGTGTGCGAATGTTTTTGTTTTATTTCATTCCTCTTATATTATACATACGAATTAACAAAACATGTCACTATAATCAGTCGTCAGTATTATCTTGGCGCCCTTAATCGAATTCTCCGATTATCCCGCTATGTACTTACTATTTACTTATGTACTTACTATTTACTTATGTACTCACTATTTACTTATGTACTTACTATTTACTTATGTACTTACTATTTACTTATGTACTTACTATTTACTTATGTACTTACTATTTACTTATGTACTTACTATTTACTTATGTACTCACTATTTACTTATGTACTTACTATTTACTTATGTACTTACTATTTACTTATGTACTTACTATTTACTTATGTACTTACTATTTACTTATGTACTTACTATTTACTTATGTACTTACTATTTACTTATGTACTTACTATTTACTTATGTACTTACTATTTACTTATGTACTTACTATTTACATGTAGGTACCATCTTGTAAGAGTACAGTTGAAGTTATCCACCGCTTTTCACCCCGGTATAAGTAACTTATGGTTACTCCTTCAGGGTGCACGTCAAGGACTCATTTTTTTAATTAAACTAATCTATAATTTTTAAAAGACTCTAAACCCTTAAGTGTCCCAGCACAGCTTTCGCATAGAAGGAGGTTAGTCACAAACGCACTTCAAATTGGTTAGTACAGATACTGACGACGACAAAATATATCCCTTACCGGCTCATTCTGTCGATAACCGGAGTAATCCATGGTGGAATGCGGGAGTGCATCAACAAACCTACGAACGAACAAACAAACAAGAAACACAATAACAAATTATTTCCAGAATAGACCATAGCCACGAAACCAGGGCAGTCCCTCCAGAGCAGTGCAAAGCGACTTCCTGCTTCCGACACTCTTTACCAGTGAAGCATTACACCAGTCACCCTGAGTATCCCTTAAGGGGAGTGTATCTGGGAGGTGGGGTGAGAAACACCTGAAGACCCTAGGGATATAGAGGGAATTCCGATGGCCGGAATCGTGCCGCTAAGTTGAGGAGACGGGGAGAACAGTAGCCAGCAATGCGTGACCCATTGGGAAGTGCACAAGGGTCCGGCCGATATCCGTTCCGGCAAAAGTAAGAGTACAGTAAAATCCGATGATACGCACGCGCTAAAATTATACAACAGAGTTGCAATAAACTAGACCAAGCTATTTCTGAGGCATTTCGCTAGCCTATTATGACAGAGATATAACACCATCGAAGCCCAAACGTGTGCTTGGTTATGAAATGACTACAGTGTACACATTACCTCCGCTATACTAAATATCATTTCGGCCTCTAATTACTACTGATGAATCATCTCAATTTTTTTATGGTTACTATATTACTAGCTGCTACAATATTGCCTACTACATTGGCGTTATAGCAACATTGTGAAGTAATCGTATTACTTATACCTAAGCAACACAATAGAAATAAAACGTTACTTTACTTTACTAATTGGTAGATAATTATTTCAAATGCGTTTATTAATATTGCAAAGGAGATTGGTATTGTTTGAAAAAACGTGACCGATCAAATCTTAAATATAAGATAATAATCCACACTTACTTACATTCAAGGGAATTTGCGTGCTTTGCTATTGTCAATATTTCGTTAATTCCCCTTTTCACCGCCTGCATAGGTGAGTTTGTAAATTTGTAGGCTGTGTAAAGTGTATTTACAATATAAAACACTGCAAAGGCACTTCCACAATACATAACACACACAAACTGTAAATACTTGTAGTATTTCACTCGGGGGAACATTACACAATGTTTTGAAACATTATTCGATTACGATTAATAATTATTATTCAATCAATTTTGAAAAGACTTGTACCTTTTTTGTTCGAATAAAATAATATTCGTCCGTATTCCATATTTCCCGATTGCTGCAAAGATTAAATCAAATTAAATTGTCTAATGTGAACTGACGCACTTATTGACCAGTTTGATACCATTATTAATTTCAATTTGTTTGTTCGGTTTGTTATGATCAGATTTGTATTTGCGCGCAAAAGCTTTGGCATTCCTTTGATCGTTGGAAAAATAGATAGATGGAAGGTAAATATTATGCATTAGATCGTACCTACCCACGCTCAAAAATAAGCGCATGAAATTCATGTAGTATCGTATAGAACTTTACTCAAAATGGGGAAAAGCATACGCATACGAAACAATAACAAAAACTGCACATTTAGTCCTTTTTATATTATATATTTTTTTTTTATTGATAAAACTCCACTTTTTTTTCAATGTAATTTAAATCAAATTTAATAATATTATTGTTAAGGTCTGCAAGTTTCATATCTGTAAATATTGCAAAATAAAATATAAAGAATGTGGTCCAAATATAGCTTTTAGAACCAATAATAATATAGGAATAAGCTTAAAAAACTCGAAAAATTAAAAATCCTAAACTAAACCTAATAATAGTGGCACATATGAATTAAATTAAGGACTTTCTCAACTAGATTCAAGGAACATATACGATGTTATTATAAAATAACTTTTCCGAAATTCCCAGAACATCTCTTAGCGAATAATCACGTCCCGATTTACGACAACTAGTCTACGAAAGGGTCTTAGGTTAAGTTTACTTGAACAATTGGAAATTAATAAACGAACGAATGATCCTAATATAACATTAATTAATAAAGTAAGGGAAAAAATATTTCCCACTTCTCAGTATTTTCACACTACCAAAACAATATACTAAATTTAAATACATCATTTAAGAAAACATTGTCATTAAATACGGGGAAAACACATTATAAATGTAAGTACCTACAGAAGAAAGATTTTTTTTGTATAATTTTTTTTTCTATAGAATCGGTTTTAACGGTAATAAATAATTTTAAATACCGTCCACATTAGAATTGGGTGGGAGTAAATAAAATCATATCAGAAACTCGCAGCAATGTAGATTAACCACAGTTTGAAAATAGCTTTGAACGCAAAGACAGCTGTCACAATAATAGGAACTAAAATACTTGCAAAACTTAATATTAAAATTATTAAATTTGATCTACATTAAATTTCTGATAAAATTATTTTTTAACGGCTTCGCCCGAAGACCAGTATCTTGTTATACAGTAATGTTGTAAATAATATTGTACAAAAACATGGTGTATTTGGAAATTTCAAAATTTTCACATAGGTTTCCAAAAAAAAATATCACCCGAGAGCACTGGGCAAGTATGCGGTCATTTTTTCATCACTTAGTAATTTACCTAAGTCCATTTTTTCCACAAATTGAGATTTGAATGCCACCTTTTAACATTATTTAAAATACATATTACTACGACAACTTCATATTTGTTTGATAATTACAAGTTAGCAAAAAATCGTATCAAGTAAAATAAAAAATATTAATAAATAATTTATTTTTTAAATAACTTGAAAACGTTATTCCTTTGAAATAACATTAATGTTCGGTCACATTCGATTTATTTGCGATGCATTACTTTGATCTTCGACTGAATCTAGGAGTTCTTCCTACTATATATTTAAAAAAATAAATAAAAATTGAACTACAACTTTTCTATCTCACAATAAACCCATTTTTTATTACATACATTTATTATGTATGTAAAATAGTCTCTAGGCGAATGCCAAATTTTAAAATTCAAACTAGTTTAAAAAATAATTTTTGTTTCTCATGACTTCGCGTACTAAAACGCGTAGACTTCGCGTACAGACTTCGCGTACAGTACAATAACGCCTTCCGCATAATGTTTGGCCTCCCCAGATACTGCAGTGCTTCCAGTATGTTCACGGAGGGGCGAGTTTCCGGTTTTGCAGCCCTTATAAGATCCAGGGTGGCTGGAATGAGGGAAAGAATAAACAGCTCCAGGAATATCCTCATCATGGAAGCCCGCCTCAGTCCAGCCTCCAGCATCGACGCATACTGGACAAATATATTGGCCCCTCACAATATAAATGCCGCAGCACCTTAAGGAGTTATCTTACTCTTATTTAGTTAAATTATTATTTTTCTTTATTTATTTATTTTTACGATGTGATGTATGTATATATTTTGTATATTTTTTATAACTATTGAATGTATATTGTTGTATGGAATGTGTGGGACTGCACTAACCTCCCCACATACCGGAATAAACATTTATTATTATTATCATGTTAAGTTGCCAACATTGGCTATTAGGTAATTTACTAGTAACGTGGCGATATTTTTCATCGAGTGGTTTTTTAAATTTTTAAATTTCGCGCGTTTTGTCAATATGATGGGAGAGAAAATATATTTTGCATAAGAAATAGAAAATTGGCACAACGTCAAGAAAGTGCATCATTTTACTTGCAATTCATCTAACCGAATTGGCACGCCCACAACTCCCAGTGACCACGTCCACGGCCCAAGTGCATTCTGGCACTCGATATAGGATTCATTGTCAACATTCTATTTTATCAATGACAAAAACATATGAATAGTCATTGTGATCAAAATCGCAAAACTGTGAGATGATAGTTCAAAGTGTGATTCATGAGAAAATGGATTTAAAGTTTAAAGGATTACGAGTATTTATGAATCTACACAAATTTTCCTCATTCCGTATGCATTTGTCGAAGTAGTAGGTGTGTGTACAGATATATTGATTTTTTTTTCACGCCCCATTTGGGATTTTACATTTTAATACATTACATGCATTTTAATTTTAAAAAATAACGGTATAAATATACACTGCATATAGTAGTATCGACAACAAAAAAGCTAAATATTGCCAAAAAAATGGCATTCAATTTTAATAATTTTATTTTTGTCGGTTTATAGACTTTTAATACCCGTGTTGTCAATATAATACTTATTACCTAAACTGTGCAGTTGATTCATCGCCGAATTTGATTCTGCATTGGATTAAAGTAGCCTACCTCAAGGGTTCCCAACCAGGGAATCGACTTCTAACTAGTAGAACTCCATTTAAATAAAAAAATATTATTTTATAATAACATGACAGCTATTGAATTATTTAAATGTGTTATTTAGTTTAGGTCTTGTGAACATACTGAGAAGTGGGGAATAATTAATTTTCCTTACTTTATTACTTAATGTTCTTTATTAATTAATCAAAGTATCTCACAGAATATAGAATCTATTGTCACAATTAGTTTCACAGTAAATCGGTTTCACCGGTAATAAATCATTTTATGCACCATAAAAATTGAAATTGGGTGGGGTAAATATAATCATATAAATAAGTCGTCTCAACGTGGCCTATCCACAGTTTAAAAATGGCCTCGAATGCCGAAACAGCAATCATTATAATACAAAACTAAAATACTTTCAAAACTTAATAATAACATTATTAAATTTGATTTACATTAAATTTATTAAAAAAGGAAAGTTTATAAGAACTTTTGCTTTTTAGTTTTTAAAAACATTGACCTTTAAACCGTTTCATTAACTGAGAATAAATGTAAAATTCCGCAACCTAGTCACAACTCAACGATATGCTTAATGCGGGATGGTAAAACAGAATTCTGCAATGCCGACAGTTTAATGGCTACAAATATACTGACATCTGCAGACCCGTTTGCGAGTCCATGCAGCGAGACATCGCGCAACATTGTTCGCATTTTGTGCACCCAGTCTATGTCGATTCCTTACTTGCCCATGAGGAAGCCGCCTAAGATGTAATTTACCGTATAAAAGTCAAGTTGTAACCGAGTAGGTACTTCTAGTAAGTTTTCAGCGGGGTTTTTAGTAAACCTGAAAACATATCTGGGTTCTGAAAACATACCTGAAAATATATCTCGGTTGTTAGTAGCTGGGTCGTATTATTACGCGACAAACGCGAATTTAGCCATTTTCACGAGAATAACGCGATATTTGCAATTTGGACTCTCGCGGTACTAACATAAACAAACAAAAATAACGCGAATTTTCGTATTTTTCATGGATTTTCTGGTATTTTAAAATAGAAAAAGTCAGATTATGCATTTTAAAGATTTCTTTATCTATAGTTTTGACGAGCTTAAATAGCCATTAAAAAAATCGTTCCGCCACTTTTTTGCTGCGAAATACCAAAATGTTAACAGACCATCACCTTTGTTACAAAATTCCAAAAAAAATAACGTGTTTTTAGCCAAAAAAGCCAGAAATTATTAGTTATTTTTTGTAATGAATTATTTTTTTCCTCTCCTCAAAAATTGCTTCTTAATTCAACTACTTAAAAGTAACATCATTTATGCACAGTTTGACCTCGAAAACCTATTTTAAAATGTATTTACAAACGTTGTCCTGTGTGGAGATAATATAATTACACTATCGGAAAACCATCTCACATTCGAAAAAAAATCCCCTGTAGATAATTAGATCAGCATTTACGTATTTGAAACATACTACTAAATAATACACGTAGGTTACAATATTGGTACATTCAGTTTCAAGTAAAGTTTTATTGTACGAGTATCTATCCCGAATTCATGTACGCGCTAAAACATTAGTTTTGTTCTGAACACTCTACGAAAATATATTTTTATTAGTTGACGTGTACCCGGCCTTGCTCGGGGTTATGAATGGTCCGGGGTAAAGTTTTGAGGATGTGAATTCTAGTAAACTGGGTGTAATTTTAAGATAGAAAAAATATAATTTTAAAAAAATATTATTGTTATAACTACCCCTACCCCTACCCCTTTCACCGCACCACTTATTCAATATCCTTATCGGCCTTTACATCTCTCGTAAACATACTTCTCAAATACACAAACTTATCCACTCGCTCCAAGTATTCATAAGTTGTTCAGAAATGTTTTTTTTTTAATTAAACTATATTATGAACATATCGTTTGAAACTTGGAATGTAGAACAAAACAAAATGGGTGTTCGAACTTGTAGCAGTGAGCTCGAAATTTGAACGTTTTGCAACCGAAGCCGAATGTTGTTCCATTTTTGTTCCCAGCACATTTCGTTTTTTTTAACATACATTCAAATTTTTGCTCCCTCTGGTGACCTCAGACGTCGAGTTTAAGTATTCCATATTATTACATTTAAAAAGCCACATTATATTATCTTTAATTCAACCCCGTAACCGGATTCCGGCGCCGAGATAATACGTAATAATGAAACATGCATACGTAAAAACATAGATACATACTCGAAATTTATATATTAGATAGATCACGCGATGGGTTTATTCTGGGATTCTCAGTGTCTGTGGCATTAAAAAAATTAAGAAAGTTCATATATTCTGTACTGGAAATTAGAACTTACTGGGCAATGAGCCAAAATACTCGCATCACACCTGATGACGCTAGAAATAATTTTAGAGGAAGGTAACCTATATTTTTAAAATATATTTAAATTAATTTACTAAACAGCATTTGTCGCAATTTCGCACACATCTCTTAATTCCAAAATGTTTTTAAAATTCCGAAAACTTTCACAGGGGGGATTAAAATTATCTTGTATATGTGTATTTAAACAAGAAATTAGTGATTTTAATTTCATGGATCAGGTTGTAATATCATTCAATTCAGAGAATAGTATAAATGGGTTTGTATAATCAGTTAAATTGAATAAACAATATTTTAACTTTTACTGACATACACGTCCCACACTCCTACATGCTGCATGCATGAAAAATATATCTTAATTTAGGCCACTCTCTGACGGTCCGGTAGGGAATCGACATAAACCTCATGCGTGATACCGACAGGGCACTGCGCCATACATTTCAATGGGCCCTAGCTCACGACTCGGGGGAAAGCGGGAGGGGCGCGACGTACTTCTGCTATACCACAATAGGGACAACAATTCAGTAGCTTCTCGGTAAACACGCATCCAGTATATCTATGCACTGCGTTTCGATCGTTTACGCGCCATTTATCCTTTGAGTTCAAACATGGAGAGGGATATGAATTTTCGGCTAACAATGGAGGTAGAGAAATATGCATGCCTTTATAACTATAAATTACCGGCATATGCATTAAAGGGCTATTAAAACTCTTTCCTCAGCACGAACGCACTCCTTCATATTGATATTCATTTTTGTAACATATGGAGCAACGCGCTGGACCAGTTTTTGGAATGTTTTTTTTTGACATTCGGTACATTTGTCGGAATTTTACACCATCTTCGGACAGTCCCTGGCAGCAACAAATAACCTACAATGAATATTACGTTCAATGTAACCTCCTCCTTTTTTGTCTCATTCGAAGGAATAAATAGGATACCAGAGCCTCGTCTTCACTTGATTCCCCCACATTTTTCTATCTTGAGTTTGACAGATCCGATAAGATTCGGCGGTAAACATAACAGAAATCTGCAATACCGATAATTTACTGGCGGCTACAAATCACTGCAAACCCGTCAGAGACGATAGAGGAAATATCGCGAAACATTTCCTGCATTTTTGCAGCACCCGGTTTATGTCGATTCCCTACCGGACCGTCAGAGAGTGGCCTTAATCTTAATATTGTAAATGCAGATTGTTTGTATCAGAAAAAACTCTGTAACTTGTAACTTGTAAATTTGTTAGGAATTTATAGGACAATGCGACTCTTTTCAACTCACTATGCCATCTCCATCGTGAGTGAGGGATTCAATTATTTTAAGGCACTCTTCAATGGGGATGTTGCTAAATAAGGATGTTACGTCTAAAGAAATGAACGAGTTATGTGGAAGATCAATTTTTTTAAATTTTATTCACTAGTTCTATCGAGTTTTTGACGCTGAAACGTGGTTAAAAATTTGTATATTTTTTGAAGATGAAGTTAAGTATTTTTGCCTAGTTTGTTGTAGGAGCGTTAATGAAAGATACCACGGGCCTTATGGGAATGTTTTCCTTGTGGATTTTAGGTTGGCTATACAGAGCTGGAGCTCTTGGGTTCATAACCCTGACGTTTTTCTTGGACCATTCGGTAGGAAAAATGGCATTAATGGATTAATTAAATTAATTAATTAATGGATTTTAACCTTATTAACAATTTTATTAGTTGGATCCTTAGATAAAATTTTAAAATCTTCTGGTAACAAGAAGTCTTCCACCTTAATAATGCAGTCTATTCTATCGAGTATTACGATTGAGTTACCTTTATCAGCTTTGGTTATTGTTAAACTAAAGATACTTGCAGAACTTAATAATAATATTATTAAATTTGATTTACATTAACTTTAAAAAAAAAAATTAAATGGAGTTCTACGAATTTAATACAAAAACAATTATTAGAGAGTGATGGAGCTTTAAAAATCCATCTAATCGTCAGAAAAAAAACATGACGTCATATTGATTTTTTTTTTCAATAGTTATTTTGAAAACAAGATTTCTCGAAAACACACTTTCGAGAAATCTTCCTATATACATCGGTTAACAGTTCGAGAACTGGAAAAACCGCAAATCAAAATTAGATTTTTTTTACTTATTTGACTTTGCATCCGACCTGTTTTTTTAAAGATTTTCGCAACCAGTTGTTAAATTTAGTAGAATCCTCTTTAGCAGTGGCGTGCATTGCTCCTTGACCGAGAGTAGGATTTAGGCTTTTCAGGTGTTGATTAACACTATGGACCATGCCACCATCATGATTGCAACTAAAAAATTAAAATTTCTGACAGTATTACTTTTTTTCGGAAATCTAGGCACGGAGAAAGGTAGACACAGCATTGCAGCCTTTATGGTCTGCACGGAACTCCAATTTAGATAATAAATTTTCATCGTCAGTTAACAATTTCATTTATATTATAAATATATACCATCATGTTATAAAAATAAATTCATTAGTTCGTATCACAATGTGCACCGCCCTGAAAAATATCAATAATTTTTTTTTTCAGCTGGGAAAAGATAATCATATCAATAGCTGGGAGTTATCTATGTCTATTCGCATTTGTATATGTTTGGGCAATAAAAACCTTCCCTGTTATCAGTACTTATCTATCTTTCTCACACTATCTACAGACTGTGTGAACGGTTACATTTTCAAGCCGGTTTTATTGGGAATCGATTTTCAGAAGGATATCCCGTTTCTATAATTCTAATAAAGGGGCGCCTTGAAAAATTCCCACTGCGCTTCAAAAGACTTATAAATATGAGAAATCTTTATTCGCTTTTGTGGTGCGTGTGTTAACATATTTTCAAAAAAATATAACGCCTTTATTAGGAAAATGTGGAATCATCCTCTCGTTTAGCCTATAGTATTTAAAATTCAGTTTTTTTCATTAAGTAAGTAATTTATTGATTTATTCGGTACTTAAACTAACCCTGGTAACCTTGATATCCGTCGACATTCTTCATTTAAACACAACAGCAAATGATGATGCGAGAAAAAACAGTGTTATTATTATAATATAATAAAAATTATACGTATCCGCAGATTTCCTCCATTATGCCGGGTAAGCAAGCTCGTAAAAGCAGTTGACTTGGGAACGGCAATGTGCGCGCTTGTCACATTAAAAGTTGAACGTTTAAAAAGAGTGGTCAGCTTCCTAATAAAGTGACAAAATGACCGTGTAACAAATCAAGTTATTTTTAAAGAGTGTGTTCATTTCGCAGTGCTTCGGTTATTATTTTGTTTGGTGATTTTAAAGCAAAATGGAGGGATCTTCAAAATGGAAGAGGATGTTGCACATTTCCCAGTTCTCCTTGTCTCATCCAGACCCTGCGAGGTTTGTCCGCTCGGCGTGGCAGGCTGACACAGACTCCTTGCTCTTCCCCTTCGTGGTATACCGGGTGCTGGTGACAGGCGTGTTCTGGGCGGTGCTGGGCTGGTCATGGTACACCTTTTGGGACCAGGGGCTATGGTTCGTGTTCCTGACTAACTGGGGCTACCTGGCCTGCGCGCTGCAAGCGCTGATGGGGACTATTCTGGTGCTAGCAGCCTACTGGAAGCAGAAGACTTCTAATATTATTGATTCCATGTTTGGTGAGTTTGATTCACTTTATTAAACTAAAATATGTTTTACTTATTGTGATCTCATCCTTCGGAGATTGCCTCACATCAAAGCTATCTTCACTCTGTATGTAAAACTTCACTCGAGTCACATAACTTTCTAAGCTATGAGGAGCGTTGTCTTCCTCCTCGTCTTCCATCAGTCATCCCTGAAAAATCCGAAGTGTGACTTTGTATTTAATAACCCATCATAATTTGCCCAAGATATTGCAGTTATTTTCACTAATAGTCTCTCTCGGGGGTTCCAGAACTGTTTCGGTCACGAAACCCTAAAGAGCCTCTTGAGTGTTGGCGGAACCCAAATTTAAAAAAAAAAAAATTATGCCCCTTCCTAACTAATTTTAAAAGTACGACAGTTTTTAAGCGCAAAAGATTTTTTAAAGTTTTTTTGTTGTTAAATCATTAAACCCGATTTGCCTGAGCTAATGGAACTATGACATAATACTATTTACAATCGGGGTATGTTGCGAGACCAGAGGGAGTAGCACATGAATTGTAACATTCACGAAGACACCGAATAATGCGCTGCAGGTTTATCGTATCATACGTTTGTTGTAAGACTGAAAGGAATGGCATATGAATTATAAATTATCTACAATCCAAAAACTCGTTCCTCTGTTGTCTTTCTCTGTATCATGCACTATACTATGCATTATGCAATTTCATACATGTTTACGTCATCCGAACTATAAAAACAAGTAAATTTTTTCACAATATCTCATGCACTCATATATTTTATATTATCCACTTGTATATTATGTATCATGTAGATCAGGCTATTACTATTTTTATTTAAGGAAAAAAGTGTTATCTACAAATTAAAAACCTTTCCCTTTATAACTTCGCTGTGTCATGCACTTATACATTATAATAATAATAATAATAATCGGATGATTTTTATAGCGCCGTTTTTGTGAAAAATCACCTCAAGGGCGCTGTACAAATCTTACTTCCTATTCTTACATTATTCCTATATTAAATCTATGACATTTTTTTTTGGACACTATCATTAAACATTATTTATAGACCATATAAAGAGATGCAGTTAGATTATCAAAATTAAATACGGCTTGGTCTAAGTTTTCATACATGTCTAATTGAAAAAAAAAAAAAAAATAAGCTAACTGTATTTATTCCTTACGATATATTGCAAGACGCTAATACAAATGACAGGAGTTATGTAAAATTGGGCGGCGGGTGAGGACGGGGGCCGGAGGTACTGATCCTTTCTTCCAATCTTCTTTGTCTTTGTTGGTGACGGGACGCTTGGTGTTGGTCTGCACGTACGCCATGCGCTTGTCAGCCGGCTTCAGGATCCGGAAGGAGCACTTCAGCGTCTCGTCCACTGACATCATTGCTCCTGCATTATCTAATTCCCCGCAGTACCAGTTGCTTCTTAGCAAAGAACTCATACCCGTCCTCTACCACCTGATGCACCCTGCAGATCAGGTCAAAGTCGTGCTTGTTGAGGAACTTGGCCACTATCTCAATGACGAAGGTAAAAGCTCGTTCTCGCCCCAGCTGGCGGTGTCCTTGTTGGGGTCCCAGCAGCCCACTTCCCAGTTGTATACAATATTTTTTACAACCACCGTGGCCCGAATCGCCGTTTCTATTAACTGTTGGCACTTCACTAGTACATGTGGTGACGACCGACCGCCAGATGTGACCGATGCCGATGCGTTGATTCGGAAGAACGAAGCAGATTTCAACTCAAAATATTATGATATACCATAAATATGTTACACTTATATACCTACTATGTATCATGTTCTTTTTTGTTAACTTTAAACCATTTTTTTTCTTTCTGTACAAAATCATTTAAATGTTAAAACATGTAAAAACCCACCGGGGCGTTAAAAATTATTAAATAAATAAAATAACGAAAGAAAAAAGAATGTGCCGCAGGCAAAAAATTGTAATTTCTTATATTCGGTTTTTTCCCTCTGCTAATGGGTCTATGACATCCCCAATCGGGGTATGTCGTTAGACTAAAGGGAGAGGCAAATGAATTAAAACATTAAAAAAATATATATTCAACATTGAAGACAAACCATAAAATGCTTTCGTTGTTATCATCCTAAAATATTAAAGAATATGTATCCCAGGCATATGAATTACAAAATTTACTAAGACACTGAAGAATGCGCCACAGGCGTAAATTTTGTAATTTTCGCATTTTGCACGGTCGGACCAATAGGTAAATGCTGTCAATTTTTATCATTCGAGAGGTCGGGTTCCAAAAGATATTTAGTTGCCAAATCTGTATTTTTTAAAACAGAGACCTAAATAAATCAAACGTAGACCCCAAAAAAAACGTCGCATAATGAAAAAAAAATTAAGTTTAAAGAGATGTGGAAATAGTATAGAAAAACAATTATGTATACCAGATAATTAAAGTAAAGTATAATTAAAAATGTGTAATAATAATTAAGTATAAAAAAATGAGAATGTGTAGACTAATCATTTAGGTATACCAAATAATTTGTATAATAAGTACATAAAAACTTTATTATTGGCACCTGTGCAGTTAAGCTGACGATATATTAGCATTTTATTGACTGTCTTTAAATAAAGGACATCGTCACATTATCAGCTAGATATGATGAAAGGTAGAACTATTTTAAATTAATCGGATCATTAAAAATGTCTACTTCATTGTTAGAGCAGTGTAAATGTGTTGTAATTTCTTAATGTCCGCGGTAAAGGAGAGAAATATGCCATATTTGGGTATTTGTATGGTAGGGTTTAACCGCCCGTCCTTTGGTTATTCAAATATTAGATGAAAAACGTCGGTTTTTTTTCATTAGATTTCGCAATAAAAAAAGTGTGACTAGTGACGTAATTTGTATGGGAGAGACGAAAATACCCGAACACATCCGTTAGCTTCGGCTGACCTCGAAATACTGAACGAGTTGACGCAGGAACAACCTTGATGTATACGAATGTTTTGTGGGTTTCGGGTATAGCTTTTTTGTACCTGAACGTACGGGATACGGCTTGTTGCGTTCGGGTGATAATATAGCGGCCGTATCACGTACGTTCGTATGGGTATAAAATACATTTTGTCATCCTTATTGATTTTCTTGATTTTAATGTTAATTTGAGTTTAACAATAGTACCTACCTCTTATTTTGACAATTTTCCAGGATTTTAGATAGTCAAATAAATTATTTTAAAAGACAGCAATATTTTTTTTATTTGTCCACAGATTTGACCCACTACGAAAGTCCAATGCCACTCTCCTATAAGCTGTACTGGCTCCTCTACAACATTGCCGTGGCAGATGCAATATTCATCACCATCCTCTATTGGTCCATCCTATACAAACGTGAGTAAACCTTGACTGCATGTTTGCTAAACAAACATTTCAACATTATTTATTGAGAAGGTATGAATTATTAAAAAAAAACAATCAGTACAATGTCCTGAAAATTTAGACATTGAAAAAACCACCAAAAACCTTCACCTCAGCAATGATATAACAATTAACAACAATAAACCGACCCCGAATCCCATACAGAGTGTCGGCAAATTCAAGGCTCTTTGGATGCTTGCGTGAGCCTATTCAAAATAAAAACTAGTTTTCCTCGAATAGATAAAGAGTCATACGTAATAGTCAAATTATCTACTATGCTACAAGAGTTATAGATAAATGTTATGTAATTATTCGTTTTTTCCATTATTTTTCTGTAAAACAGTAAAATTAAATGTTGAATCTGGAAACCTCCAGATTCAACGTAATGTGGGTACACATCGATCTTGCCAGTACGGCAAGATTCTACGCGTGTCTATACCACTCACCAAACAAGTGAATCAGACAAATCCGAGCTATTCAAACATTTGAGCCAAGTTATTGATGACCTCTTGCCCCGCTACCCTTCGCCGGGTTTGTTGTTCTGGGGGACTCCAATGTGCATAACGAATCGTGTTTGAAGTTCTTCTGATCAACAGACTCGCTGGCCGATAGGCGTAATCATTTGCCCTTTGCCACAGATTGGAGCAACTGGTTCAGGAGCCTAGAAGGATAGCCTTGATATCCAGACTCACCGATCCAATTTGTTCGACCTATTTTTAATCGCTATGCCACATGGTTACAATATTACGGTCACAGTACCTCTAGGGTGGTCCGACCAATGCCTGGTGACGATATCAATCCCCGTTAACTACAGACCGCCAAACGAGAGGCTGAAGAGAAAAGTGTTGCACTATAGATCAGCCGGTCTGTAGGCACATTTTAATGCTTTCCCGCGGTCAGTTGTCTGTTTTTAGACTTTCAGATGTGCCCAGGAAATTGATGAATTCATCACATCCGCGATGGAAGGCTTCAAACAATCCACTGTTAAACAAACTGGTTTGAGCTTAACGCCATGGTTCAGTCGGCAATGCTCCGAAGCAGTTCAACGAAAAAACGGGGCTTACTGGGCCTACAATACATCTCGAATGTTGAAAAACAGATCAGCATATAACAAATTGGCAAAGGAAAGCGAGAGAATCATAAATAGTTCTGATTGTTAGCGGGGTCCATAGGTCGTAATTTCCCCAAATCCACCCTTCCACCTCTTACCAGGCCCAACGGCTCATTACCGCAACCGCAAAAGCCAACTTATTAGGTAAAATGTTTGCGGAAAACTCTGCCCTCAATGATTAAGGTGGTGTCCCGCCATCGCGTTGGTTCCTCACTACGGCTTCTATATGATAAAGCTGAGGATCCGGCATCGGGATGTACTCCACGTCTTACGGGGGCTCGATGTCAACAAAGCTAATGGGCCTGACGGAATGCCTGCCCTGTTATTTCAGAGGTGTGCTCAGAAATAGCTCCGATTTTGACGAAGCTTTTCAAAATGTCCCTGAAATGTGGCTCTGTACTCTCTGGTTGGAAAAAAGCAGTCATTCATCCTATTTCCAAGAAAGGTGACAGCTCCAACCCGGCCAACTTCCGTCCGATAGCGATCACATCAGTTCTGTCCAAGGTGATTGAACGTGTGATCAACGACAAACTGCTCACATACCTCGAGAAGAACAAAATTATAAACGACCGTCAATACGGATTCCGGCGGAACCGCTCGTGTGATGATCTTCTCACGTATGTGACGCATGTTCACACAGCACCCCCAAAGATGATATAAGCCTTGAGGGAAATTATTTCCCTCAGGGCCTCCTGTGTGGACTTACTGTAAAAAAATAAAATATATATATATATATTTGGGGGGTGGTTCCTGGAACGTTATGGTGGGACCCAAACGGTTGCACTGGACATTTCCAATGCCTTAGACCGGGTTTGGCACCGAGACTTTATTGTTTCAAGGACCCAATCGTGTCTGATTACGTCCAAAGAGGGTCGAAACAATACTCTAGTCTCCTTCAACAGAAGCAACCTTCCCAACATGCCTTCCATTGATATGTTGGTGAAACTTTAAGTGACCATCTTAGGCACGGGAGCTCCATCGAACCTAGAATCCAGTTAGCCTCTCAGAAGCTGGGCGTACTGTATAGGGCCTGCAGATACATTAATTAATAGTACACAAACGACAAGTGCGCCCCACTGTTGAATTTGGTAGCCACCTCTGGTCTGGAGCCCTAAAATATCTTTAAAAAACCCTTGACTCAGTGCAGAAACGGGCGGTCCGTTTGATAGATTCCCTTATCTTAACAAACGGATTGCAATCTTTAGAGCACAGACGTCAGATGGGAATGCTGTCCTTGTTCTATCGGTATTTTAATGGATGATGATCTGAAGAACTAGCATCATTCATCCCTTCGGCGCCGGTGCATAGTTGGGAAATACGCCAAACGCACGCCCAACATTTGTACACAGTTAACATTTGTCACATGTCGAGTTCAACAGCCCGGCTGTGGAACGACTTGCTGGCCTCCGTATTTTCTCCCTCCTACAACATGGGTCTCTTCAAGACCCATGTTCTCACCTTCATCTCATCAAAAAGGCCCTCCAAACAGCATTCTCAAAGATGACATAGGCCCTGAGGGAAATTAATGTAAAAAAAAGATAAAGCCAACAGAATAAATAAATATTGTTTTGATCAATGTTTACCTTCCATCCACACTACAATGTTGTATTAGGTAGGTATATCGTTGCAGGAAAGCAATATTGCTGTAACCACTACTACCCATAAAAATGCTTTGTATACACCATTTTTTTTCTGCACCGATATATCTGGGTCCTGTGACTCTACAATGAAAAATAAGACCTGCACGACGTTGTAAAAATCTTCGTTTTATCAGTATTACGTTTTTAAATGGATATACACGCCTCAAAATCGTGCGTTTTTTACATGGCTTTGGCTGTTACAGCAATATTGTTTTCCAGCGACCATATGCATATTCAATATTAATGTATTTTCTTTTCTTCATTCCTCTGTTCAAACAGTAAGATATATATGTAAAAACCCCATTGGTATTAAATAAATAAATAACTATTAATTGATAAACTAAAGTTCTTAAAAACTTAAGACAAGATTTTTGTGCATAGCGCAAAGGATAACAATTATTTTTTTTTTTTTGTAAACAATAATTATTAGCCTGAAACACTCATCCAAATTGAAAAAAACCTTTCCGAGCAAAGATA
This sequence comes from Halesus radiatus, assembly GCA_022606495.2. NCBI lineage: Eukaryota > Metazoa > Arthropoda > Insecta > Trichoptera > Limnephilidae > Halesus > Halesus radiatus. The sequence continues at coordinate 159,403 of JAHDVE020009740.1, read as the reverse complement.
AATGTCGCCGACAGGACTCGAACCTGCACCCTTCTGATGTCCGGTCAGATGCTCTACTGTTGAGCTACGTCGGCTTATCGCAAACCCGCCAAGTTAATCAATATATACTAGTGTTTCATTCAATAATTACTTTTTTTTTTTTTATTATAACTATTTATCTACCTATGAAATCTGGAAAACTCAATGCCATCTTTGAGTTAGATTTTTTCGGCAAAATGAATTACGGATATTCCATACAATGACGATCAGATTTGCAGAATCTGAAATTTGGAGTTTTGCGACTTTGCCAATTAAAAATATTACAGCTAATCGGATTGTCGTGAAAACTATGTCTAATTTGAACATCGTTTTCGTCGTTTTTAAGTCAGCATCTGATTATAAATAGACCGTTCTGAGATAATTGTCACGTGAAATCATTAAAAAATATTTCTCACACTACGACTGTTTTAAAAAAGCTAGAGGTTTTTTTGTCACATGAGTTTTTCGAACTGAAAAAAAATAAATTATTTCGTCTTTTCGTTTAGAATTCTACTAACACTTTTTTTATAGACATTTTTTGTAACCCTACTTACTACCTATGTAGCTACAATGTCAAGTGAGTACGCCGGTATAGCTTGAACTTTGGATCTTAGAGGCGCAAGGTTGGGAAACAATGAGCTAGTTCAAACAGTATTCATTCATTCATAATTCGTCACGTGTAGCGTGTAACCTTTGAACCACCTGTGCATTATGACATGCGTAACACAAGAGAAGGTCTTCTTTTTGCGACGTATCACTAGAGAAACGGATATCCAGACCGCACCGTGCTTATGAAGTGGGTTGAAGATGAAACTGAAGGTAGAAATATTATATGGAGGAAGAAACGCGATTATTCACCACTTATTTATTCACCACTTAGTATTTTCACGAAATCTAAACAATATAATTCTTTAAAAATTCACCGATTTACAACACATTTAAATTCATGACCTTAATATCATTAACGGCATTATAAAACAATTAGGAAAACCTGACGGCGTTAAAAGCGGGTAAAATAGATTTCAATTGGAAGTACCTCACAGAATAGACAGTTTTAATCACATCTATTATCACAACTATTTTATCGGTAAATCGGTGTTTACCGAAAACATTACAAAATCATTTTAAAAATTAAAATAGTGTGGGGGTAAATAAAATCCAATCGGTAAGTCGTCGCGACGTCACTTAACAACAGTTTTAAAATGGCATTGAACGCCGAAACAGCTGTCACAATCATTAAAACTAAAATACTTGCAGAACTTATTATTTTTAATTTAAATTTAAAAATTACATGTGCATATTATGGTTTGTAACTCGCTTTCCGAGTTACAAACCACGGAATTTGTAAAAAAAATAAAATAATAACTAACATAAAATATCTAACACGGCCGAACGGCCTCCGGTTTACGATAACCACGGGTGTTAACCATTTCAGTGCCACGTGAAGTAAAAAAATGTATTTTGCGAATCGCTTGAGAAGGATATTCTTTATGGCGTCTTTTTTTCTACTAGGCTGCAATCCTTATCCAGCGACAAATATCGCAAATAAAGTGACAGACCCGTTTCGGCGGTCTTTCATACATTATTATTTATTTGTTTATTTCATATTTATTCATGTTACACTGCAAAAGATATTTTTTTTTTCATATAACATTTTATTTTGGGCAATTTTTTTAGAATTTCAGAAATTCGCCGGAGATTCAAATCCGACAATCCGCTTAAAATATCGAAAAAAAATATCGCGATATTCAAATCCGGATATCTCGTTGACTGTTAACATTTGTGTGTTAGTTTTTTTCCTATCTAATAAAAAAATTACAGGCGTAAAAAAGAAAAAAAGAAATTATTAATCAAAAAAGTGATTTATATACCAAATTTTTTTCAAATAAAAATCTAAATTGTTATCAAGCATAAAATATGCTACAAATATGTAAAGGGTGCGGTGTTGAAAGGGTTAAGAACTGTTAAATTGCCAAAACGACATATTTTTCGAAAGCAATAAATACTAATACAATATTAATTGTTTTTGTGCCTAATTCATAGAACTCCATTTTTTTTTTTAATTTAATAATGTTCAACAGCTGTCAGAATAACAACAACTGAAATAGTAGCAGGACTTAATAATAATATCGTTTAATTTGATTTACATTAAATAAAAAAAAAAAGAATAATAAAAAAAAAACGAATATAGTAAGTAGTTCAGCTGGTCGTTTGTCACTATTCCGTTTTGTCACTGTTCTTTTTTTTTATCTTGGAACCGGTTATTAAGACCAATAAATAATAAATAGTAATGTTTATTGTTCTGTTTACAGCCGACCAGGAGAGCGACGGCCCCTTCCTGCTGAACTTCGCGACACACGGCGCCAACAGCATCCTGTGTCTGCTGGAGCTGGTGGTGTGCGGACTGCCCAGCCGGCTGCTGCACTGCATCCAGCCCATCCTCTTCACCGTGGCATACATCATTTTCAACCTCATCTACTGGGCGGCCGGGGGACTCGGGGTGTAAGTCTACCCTTCGTTCATTTAAATCTCACTCAATTTGTGGTTAATTTGTAGAAACCCTACAAGCTTCAACTTCTCAACATCCCCCATTTGTCGCCATAGTCCCCGTGTCTCAGGTAAGTAGTAACTGATTTGCAGTATTCTTAAATATATATATAATTTTTTTATGAACAATTAATTACCCAACCACGGTTGGATAATGCCTGGACCGAAACGTCACGAAACAAAAAATGTTAACTATACTCGGTGTTTGGAAACCAGCGGTACAAGCGGGAAAAGGGGGAATCTACGTCACATGGAGAACCCAAAATCTTCTTGTTTTCGATTTGAGTATTTTAATTTTTCTTTTTTAAACTTTTTTTCCTCTTTTTTCGAAAACTTTGGGGTTTAGAAACTATCGAAAACGGGTCTAATGGCTGCGTTAATTTACGTCATTGATGCGATTGACAATAATTTGTTAATTTATCCTCAGGAGATGTGTAATATTTTGTGGATTCATTATTAATAAAATTAATAAGAAGTATTTTGTTTATACCAATGTTTAATATATAAATATCAACATGTTTCGAAAGCGAAGCATTCCTCATCAGGATGCACAGTATACAAAAAATAATGACAATGATAAACATAGAAGAATAATAATGCAAGAATAGACAAATTACAAATATAAACAAAAATGAAAAATAAATGATGAAAGTAATTAATTAAAAATGCAATATTTTTGGAAAAATATAAATTAATTATAAAATAATAAATTTATATTAGAAATTTATAAAAGAAATTATTTTTAATATTAATATAAATAAAATCAAGAATACAACGAGGCATCAAAAATAAAATAATGTTTGTTATTATTAAAAATTATATTAATAATATTCTAAATATAGTTATAAATGTAAAAATAAATTTAAGAGATACTATTTAACAAACATATTTCATTATTATTAATACTTAATTCACTATTAACACTTTTTCTAATTTCTAAAATTTCAAATTTATCTAATTGTAAACGAGTTGTATTCGTGCGTGAAAATGCTAAACCTTTATTTATGTCAAGAGAATGATTTGTTTCCAAAATACGGTTGGCAAATTCAAAATAATTATTATTACTTAAACACCTCGGGTGCTCCTTAACTCTAGTATTAAAATTTATTGAAGTCTTTCCTAAATAAATTGAAGGAAAAAAAATCTCCATACAAATTGTCCTTCTAATGGGTATCGTTCAGTACGAATGACGTCACGTGTACCACCGCCTGTTGCCTCTCGGATCCTGCCCGTTTTGGGGGCGTTTAAAAAATTCAAACTTTGAGAGTTAATTTAACTATGAAAACAAACTTTTTTAAATAAAAAAATACACGTAGTTGACTTTGAAGGCGAATATTGATAGAAAAAATTAACTTAAATTCCCTATTGACAGGAGAATAATGGGTATTTTGATCGAGCGCATTGACAAGCACCATTGACGCAGCGGATTGATCGTTTCGCTGTGCGATTGACAATCGTTCAGATCAATGAGCACTTCGGAACTCATTTCATCACGGAATGATATATATTTTTTCAATTTATTTTTTATTTCATCTTGATTGTTTTATGGAAAGTAAAATCAAAAGATCATCACTGTATTCGCACACCGTAGGTAGTTTCTGCTGACGTTCACACAGCAACTGGGGCGAAACTATTGACGAGTTGATCGAAATTCCATCAATAGCACGTCAATCCTACTTCAAAATACATTGTCAATCAGGTAAACAAATTGACAATTGACATTGATCGTTTACGGCACGCTTTACATACTTATATGAGATCGATAGAAAAAGTGTCAATGCTATTTCAATAATTAATGTGTGTGTGATCTTCCATTGGATGAAGGTAACCAGTAATAACAGATACTAATCCAAAAAACTTATTATCTTCCTATGTACAGGGACATTAATAATTACCGTACATGGCCGAGTTGGCATCGCGTCTGGGTCCTACCTGGGTATCGTGATTTCTGTTCCTCTGCTGGCTAAATCCACCATCACGCCACAAGCCACATCTTCCGCTTAGCGTAATGGTAATAGGAGATTTTCAAATATTGTCAGGTTATTCGAAACCTGGGAAAGAAAATAATAATAATTGAATATTTAAAACTGTACCCCTTAGAAATGAAATTTTTGAAAAAAAAAATGTTTTTCGCGTATCCTAATTTGACCGCAGATTTTTTCTCGAGCAGCAAAATTTGGGTGACCTTCGACACCTAGAAAGGCAGGCCATTGGCATAAGCATACCGGTCTCAACCAAACCAAAGTCAACAAAATTAAACACGAAATCAAGCGGAAGCTATGTTTACGAGTATTATTGTTTTATTTGGAATTAATTAAGATGACCCAATTTCACCGTTGGTAGTCTGCTTCTACATAGATACCTAATGCAAGTAAGCAACTTATGAAATGTATATTGCTGAAAGTCTAAACTTCCGTGTTGAAATAATAAACTCATTTTTATTATTTTTGTTGGCAACATTTTATCGGAAGAGATGGTTCAAAAACGTTCTCGAGTAAAAAATCTCTAAATGAGCTCTTTTAAAAAATTTAATCATTGAAGATAATATTAACAAATCTCAAATAAAATATGCAACAGTAAAAGGAACAGAAAATAAAAAGTAAAATATCGCATCCGGGAATCAAACCCAGGACCTCCGTCTTACCAGGTATAGCACTCTAACCACTGAACTAATGAGACCTTACATTTTTATCGGTATCGTACCACAATTTTAAGAGTTACTAATATCATCTTCACTTACTTCCCATATTTTTGGCTGCTATCTTTTTTGTATGATTACGAGGTTTTATCTGATTTTTTGCGATCTAGATAGTGTATCGGATATACTCGTACATATCCTATTTTTATTTATATGGTATATCCATTGACTCTTCTATAAGTCTAAAATGAATATAATTTTTTTTGGATCAACTTACTGAAGCTTATGAGCCTCGTTGTAATGCATACGTATGTATTTAATCATTAAAGATAATATTGACAAATCTCGGATTGGAATCAGGATTATATCTATGTATATAAAAATCATTGTAAGTTTGTTTGTTTATTTGTCCTCGATTTTCTCGAAAATTACTTTACCGATTTCGCCGAAAATAGCAGTTTGTTTTTATTAGTGCCGGGAAGGTTTAGAGAGTAGTTTGAATGAAATCCAATATGTAAAACTGTTGCTATAACGTTTTAAAATTAGTATGAAAAACATTGAACCCGCCATGTTTTATTTAGGTTAGCCCATAGATATAACACTCTGGTTAGCCACAGGTTGCATATTCAAAAGAGGAAGGTTTTTTTGGGTAGAATATTTTCAAAATGGAAAACACTAGTAAGTACCTACTTAAGAACTTTATAATTTAGTTAAATTTTGTAAAAATATACGTTTGGAATGAAATAAAATATTCAAATGAATGTTTATTTATTTGGAGATAGTTACTTTCGCTGTTAAATTAATTATGGCACCCTAATGACAAGCAAGAATTCACCACTTCATAACTTTATTTAAAAAAAAATCTCTTGCATGGCCGGGTACACAACAGCTAGTAAATAAATTACATACACACTATTATTACCATGTAAACAATGTTGTTAATTATGTATGTATAATATATATCTTTAAATAAAAAACGATAGCATCTGGGAATTTTTTATTTAATGTGCACTGCTAAAATAACAATAAATTGACCAAAAACTGTCAATTTTTGTTCGACAAGTGCACATTGCACTGATAAAGTGCACTTTATCAGTGCGATCTAGAACATCTTGAATAGCTGTTCGAAGATAATATTATTTAGATTTCTCTTTTGTGATTAATAATCTTGTAAATTATATCTTATATTAGATGTAATTATAAACCAGTGTTATTTTTTCTGCATTCTTCAAAGTGTTTTTCGTAAGATAAATAATTAACATGTAGATTTTTATTGCGAACATTAAGTTATTTTGAAATTGTTGACTGACTAGTGTTGGCATTGAAGTAAATTGTATTTTTGTATGAGCGGGTAGTAACATTTTTGTTATAATTGGTATCGACTGTTGTCAATGTCAAAGTGTGTAAAAATCAGACTGATCTATATTACCGAAAAGGGTAGTGACTCGAAAGAGGTGGACTTGAACGTATGTTGCCTGTCGTATACTGATGATGCGGTGCTGATTGCTAACAGTATGGAAGATCTACAGTCTCTCGTGTCTAGGACGAACGAAGCATGTATGAAGAATGAGCTAATGATGAATAATAATAATAATATTTATTTGAAACACACGTTATTTTACAGAAATATTTAAGAAGGCTTTGACTGTCCAACTAGGAACAAATCCCGTTTTAGGACAGTAAAATTGATAAGTTTAGTTCATATTAATATACATACATGAGAGAATATAAAATAATCCATAAAGTAAATTAAAAAAAAAAAATTGTGTTTTTTGTTTTTGTTTTTAAAGTATGTTGCATTTTTATTTATTTATTGTACTGTATTATAGAGTAATAACGAATAACATATGAGATGTGAAAGTTTAAAGTATAAAGTATAAAATTTTAAAGTATGATATGATTTTTTTTATTTAGTGCAGAGTATAGAAGTTTAGAGTATAAAAGTTTAAAGTATGATAGGCATTTTATAAATTTACTGTAGGGAAATAATGAATTACATATGAGATGTAAAAGTTTAAAGTATAAAGTATAAAAGTTTAAAGTATAAAAAACGTAAGTAAGTCTAAAGTCATGGTGCTTAAAAGAGAGAGTACGAAAACAGTGTGCAATATAGTTGTAAATGATGAATACTTGGAGCAGATTGATGAGTTTGTGTATTTGGGAAGCATCTTTACGAGAAATGGAAAGACTGATATGGATATTGAATGAAGGGTAAATGGAGGAAACCCCATAAAAGGACGACTGAACGCGGTTAGCGCTAACAAAAAAATGTCCAAGCAGTCCACAATGGAGTGCTGATACCAACCCTGACGTATAGAAGTGACGCATGGAACTGGCAGCAAAATGGTGAAAATAAACTGAATGCTGTAGAAATGAGATCCCTGAGGTGGATGTGTGGTAAAACTGTATTTGACCGTGTGAAAAAAGTTGAGATTCGCAAAGAATGCAAGGCTGGTGTGAGCGTTATGAGTAATATTAAGAAATGGACGCTCAGATGGTTTGAGCATGTAACATACAGCGGATGAACGAAGAAAGGAGTGTAAGAAGAATATATAACGCGAATGTGAATGAAATAAGAAGCCGAGGATACCCGAAGAAGACATGGCTCGATCAAGTGAACCAAATACTTGAGTCGAGACGTGCCAAGAGTCAGAATAACAGAAGAGTATGTATGAATTGAGAATGAAGCAAGGAGTGTGTGTCAAAACCGAGTTGTTTGATGCTCCATCCTCTCTGCCTACCCCTGTGGGGAAACGGCGTGATGGTTAGTTAGATAGTCAGTTACTTAGATAGCGTAAGTGGCAGATCGAAATTTTAGAGAGAGCGAAGAAAATTAGGTTATATAGTTATTTCATACTGATATTTGTATTGCATATTTTTTTCACTGTGTTCATCTCCTGAATAGCGATTTGCCACTTACGCCATTTTTGTGATATATTGTTGTTGTGAAGTAAAAATACGATTTTCGCCGGATGTCTCATTGTTGTATTGATGCAACAAGTCAGCTGGAAACAGTCACCAGTCATATTCAATTTCGAATATTAATCGCCTGGCCATCATTACTGGGTCACAGCATTAGTCACAATAATAATAAATTGCAAGTGATCTCTTGGTTCAGTGAAACCGCAAACGGAAAGTAATTATTTAAAGTTCCCCACGCAGATATGTCATTGAATGCAAAACAACGCATTGTACATTCGGAATCCAAAACTAAGCGAATTGCGCACACTGCAGTCAGTATGACCACAAAATGCCACGACTAACCATGACACACAAAGTCATACCATGCAATCATTATTTAGAAAAAGTAATCCCCGTAATTATTTGTTATAATCTACGGTAAACATCAAATTATAAACCTTTAAATAAAAGATGAAAATTTTGAGGTCCAGCATTTGTTGATCCTATACCTACTTTCTTTCTTCTGCTTGAGTTGTTGCCTCGTTGCTGAGGATCGTGAATCGTGACCCCCACTTTAATTGCCTTGATGAAGCAGGCTCCTCCACACTTCGCGGTCCTGCGCTTCATGGCGAGCCGCAGAAACCTACGCGACGTTCAGGATCTGGAAATCTGTACTGATACTTGATGAGTCCAACGCATTGGTGATTTTCCTCTTTTTCTCATTTCTTCCACTTCGCCAGAAACCATGACCTTCGAGGTGCGTTTGGTTGTCCATGAAAACCTAAGCTTTCTTCCCCACTCTCCAGCTCCAGCCGGCCACAAACTGGCATCGCAAGCTTCAAACGGATCGTATCAAACGGATTTTAGAATTCTTTGTATAGATTAGTCATACAAGTGTGTCCACTGATCCCCACCGGACGAATCGCACGCATCGGACCGTCGCTAATGCCGACGCAAATTCTCGGAGGGGCAACTATTCCGATGCGTGCCGATGACGTCATACGGATTGCCGATCCAGTGGACGAACCCACGCGATCGGCCGCCATTTGCACAGCTCGATACCAAAATTCGAATACTAAAGTGGAAAATCCGATTGGAAATGGTCGTTGCGTCGGCAATCCGAATACAGTGGTTTTACTACTACGCACTACACTTAATAAATCCGTTAGGTCCAATCCGTCCGATGCGAACGATGCGGACCTGTGGCAGCTTACCTTTAGAGGACATCTATCCATTTCATTTCGCTTGCTCTAAGTGTTTTATATTTGAGCTCCAAGTGTAGTGTAATTATAGATTTAAATCTTCACTTTTATTGGAAAAAAATTGCGTAAAACATTGTAATAAATAATGCCGATCAATCGGGGAGCGTCGCGATACTCGTATATGCAACCGCCGGCGCCGCCTTTAATACAGAAAAAGGCCACCCTTATCAGAGAAAATATTTGTTTAAATTAGTACCTACACGTTGTAATTTTTTATTTGTGTCGTAGCGTATTTTTACATGAAGTAAATAGGCAGGTAGATACTTAACTTTTCTATGAAAAATATACCTAGGTACCAAATGACTAATTTTTAACTTTACATCCAGGCGGTTGGCCGGTGTAAGCATAGAAAGCAACTGCTTGCCTTCCATAAGAGTGAACTATAAGAACCTACTGTCAGTATCGCCCTGGTGAAAGTTCACCATTCAGAATCGAAACATTGCTTGAAATGGCTTAAGCGGTGTTTTGTGAGCAGATCCGAATAGTCAGGTACTTCCCAACCTTCCTCCTCCCATCTCTTTGTTCTCCCCACTCCTTCAACCTCGCACAATACCCCAATTGGTGATGCCGTAGTTCCACAAGCTCCGGACAGTTCGGAATCGTATGTGCTGTCAATATAGCGTTAAAAAAATATACACGTGTCGTTATCAAACGTACAGTTTGATATGCCTTCGGTAGGTAACAGCTATCTCGCAAAATAATGACTAAATAGTTGTAGGTACTTTTCACAAACCGTGTTTTTGGTATGTAAACACTATTATTTGAAATAATAAAATGTAATAATCCTATTGCTTGCTGCAGTACCTCAAATCATATTATTTACAACTTTTCTACCAACTAACAACTTTTCTACCAAAGAGCAATAAAAACAATGACAATAATAACGAAAGTACTCATTCATATTTATTTTACCCTTCCCAAAGAAGGTTGGCTTTGCGACATTAGCGCCGCAGCGGAAACTAATTCAAACTCATGCGTAATTTTTCCGACGTTTTACTCTGCTACTTTCTGTGCCCCTGGTACTCATGATACCGAGTATGCTAACAAATACAAGTCGACGGCGGACGGACTTGGAAAACTATCCGTTTTTTTTAAATAACTGAGAAATTTACCTTCTCACTCTTGTGATCCTGATAGAATCCTTTCCCATGCCAAAAAATATCCAAGAAATTTACTTTCTCTCTCACTTGTGCCAAATACCATAGAAATATGACAATACCTCCACCCCCTGACATTTCCCATACATTAAGATGGCAACATGATACACTAGCGCCTCTAGTGGCCCGCGTTGGTGGTTTTGATTTTTTCCGTACATTTTCCGTGAAATATATTCTTAATAAATTATGAAAATCGAAAACTACATCCGACTTTGCTACTTTTTTGCTCGTAAATGAAAAAATATTAATGAGGCTATTAGGTTTGTACTAATAAATGTAAGCCTCGCCGCTCAAAGCTCGCGCTCGGTCTGGAGGCTTACTTAGAAAGGGAATAAATTACCTATTTAATAAATTGGGAGACATTTTCTTCAATTTTTTATTTTTAGACGTCTTTTGGCTTAACATACTCGTATTGCAATTCTTATAATTTCTTATTCTATTTATATACGCTTTAAATGTTTGTAATGTTATTGCTTTAAATAGATATTAATATTTAAATGTGCTCATACCGTAAGTGGCTGAGTTGGCATCGCGTTTGTGTCTCATCCAGGCGTCGTGAGTTCAATTCCTCGGCTGGCTAAGTCCTCCATTTACGACACAAGCAACATCTTCCGCTTACTGTGATGGTAGTAGTAGATATTCAAATATTGTCAGGTTATTCGTAACCAGGGAATATTTGTCTTTCTTTAAAAAAAACGCTTGTGCTTTTTGAACGCTTGTGCTAATGATACAATCCTTTCCTATACCGACTAAACATATTTAAAAAAAAAATTATTTATAAAATATCTGAGAAATTTACTTTCTCCCTCGCTCCTTGTGGAATGCTTTTTTATGACGGCCAATAAAAGAGCATTCATGTGTACTAGGTTTTGCATATTGCAGTCCTGCAATTGGTTTGTATTGCGAAATCAACCGCAACCGACTGCTTTGTAGGGAGGTGCGCACCTGATTTGACCAACTCTGAGCCTTACTGTCTTCGAAAGTCGATACGCTCAAGGCGTTTTTTACCATGCCAACGCGTTCCAGGTCCAATTTTGACTGCGAATCAACCTTATTGTGTTCGAAATCAAAGGGTCTTATGGTCGATTTTTGCTCGCAGGTACCTTGTCTGAATCTCCAGCCAGAACGTATTACTCCTTATCGTGTAGGGATTAAGGGGGTATATGGTAAGGGCGATTTTTCCCTGCATACCTCGCACTGAATTTCAAAAGTTACCGTATTATTCATGTGTATTTTTTTATTCAGTCAGAGGTTAGATTTACAAACTTATATGTACAATTTTGCAGCACTCCCGCAATTATTGTTCAGCGAAAAAATGTGTTTGTTCATTTATATTAGTGCCTCTTTTGGCCGTCTGGCTACCTACCCATTTTATTTAAATTGTCTTTTTTGGTGTAAAAAATTAATGCACAATAATTTTAGCACGCATATGTTAGGAAACATTAAATATCAAAAATACTAATACCAACTCCTTGTAAACAGTGCACAAATAGAAAACGTTATAATTTATTTGTTTGAAACAAAGTGTACTTTGATTTCTCCATAACATACGAGTATGTAGATTTTCACGAAAAATCATCCAGTAAAATTGCTGTTTATTTATATTAATCTTTATTATTTTCATTATTGCAGTCAGGAGAAACATTTCGATGACATAATAAAATGAACAATATATTTTTCCAACAGGAACGACACCAGCTACATCTACCCCGTGCTGGATTGGGAGAACGACCCTGGACTGGGGGTGGGCATCATCTTCGGAGGAGCAGCTCTCTTGGTGATCGTCCACGCCTTTGTCTGCTGCCTAGCGGAACTGAGGAACATGCTTACCCAGAAGATCAGAAGACGCAAGGAGAACAATATCATCATTTCTACCCTTCCGTCCCTAAGTGAAGGGGGTAACTCCAATAAGGGATTTGTTCCGTGATATTGTGATTTAAATATTTGGTAATTATATATTAAGATTGAGGACACCATATAAACACGAATTAAATTTTGTAATACGTAATTGTAAAAAGGATACAAAACAATATTGGGTGATAAGTGCTGGGAGAAAATTCCAATTTCTTCTTCCCTGCTTCAGCATCACATTCCCAAGGGGATACTTACCATGTTCTACTAGCTCCAGGCAGTTAACTCTTGGACTCGTGTAGGTATATACATATATATTTCCCTGCTTCAGCATCACATTCCCAAGGGGATACTTACCATGTTCTACTAGCTCCAGGCAGTTAACTCTTGGACTCGTGTAGGTATATACATATATATTTCCCTGCTTCAGCATCACATTCCCAAGGGGATACTTACCATGTTCTACTAGCTCCAGGCAGTTAACTCTTGGACTCGTGTAGGTATATACATATATATTTCCCTGCTTCAGCATCACATTCCCAAGGGGATACTTACCATGTTCTACTAGCTCCAGGCAGTTAACTCTTGGACTCGTGTAGGTATATACATATATATATTTCCCTGCTTCAGCATCACATTCCCAAGGGGATACTTACCATGTTCTACTAGCTCCAGGCAGTTAACTCTTGGACTCGTGTAGGTATATACATATATATATTTTTTTTAAATCACGTGTTAATTGAGGACATCGGATGATTAGATAATAATGTGATTCAATTGAGGACCATTATCTAATAAGTTGGAGACAAAGAAAACATATTTGCATTGTTCAGTGCTGGTGAAAACTCAAACAAATGTCTTAATCCATGACATGGGTTCATGGTAGTTGTGATAATCAAGTTCAATAAGATATTTTATTTGTAAATTGGTAATAATGTGATGATTTATTAACTTGCTAAATTAGAATTTATATATTATATTGTGATACTGAGTATTTATATTTTTCTCCATTATTCTAGGAGAGTATTCTGTCGGTATTTAATAATATAAAATACATACATAAATGTACGTATTTTATATTGGTAGCCTCATTTCAACGGCAGATTTAATAAATTATTGTGTACCCAATGTTTTTGTTGGCGATTGCGGTGCAATGTGAAACGAACAATGGTTTTTGAAAATGGACTCTGTTTTTGTAGATTTTGGAAACAGCATGAAAAGTATTTCAATGAAACGTACATCTACTGTAATAGATAAAACATAGGTATTTATTTATATGTTGAGGCATGTATTACGTAGCTGTATAAACATATATTATGTAGTTATATGCATGTTTTTTTTATAAATATCAATCTTTGTAAAATAATTATTAGTGATTGGATGTAAGTAATGTACCATGTACCGAAAAATATGAATGGACAAAAATAAATCGTATTTATTGAAACGACTAAATGATGTAATTATTGTTATTTCGAACGGTAAATATTTTTGGCAATATATACATGGCCAAATAAAATACAAGCCAATAGAATATTTTGTTTATCTAACAAAGCCTTTTTCTAGATAAAGATTAGATTGTTCTTATTGCATACAGTTTAATAATAAATACAGCCGCAATTTTTTTTTTATGTGCCTAATAAAATTACTTATTAATAAATAAGTAATATTATTTAAATAACTCAAGATAACTTTTATTTAGTTAGAAAACACTAAGCCCAGTATTTTTACTTTTTATTTAAATCATTTATCAACATTCCTTAACATGCAAAGCCATTTTGTAAGGTAAATAAACTCAGCCATCAACATCATAAATCATACCATCCAGAATATGAGAAGACTTAACTTTTTTACAAAAAAATAAAGTTTTTTTTTATGGTGTACATATTTTAATAAAGAAACTTTTTTTTACATAAACACTTTAATTATTGAAAATATGTTTACAATTGGTCAGTAGTACATCTTACATCAAAACCAGGTCATAAGTATTAAGTTTGGAAACTTTTATAATATCATCAATCGTTCAACGTGTATTTGATTTTAGGACCATACAACCTTAGTAGAAGCTCGTACATTTAATTTTAGCCTTTCGAAATAACACCTCTCTGAACAGCAAAAATATTTTGCTATCTAAATTTAAAAACGGGAATGGACAGATGAACTGATATACATAATGATAAAAGAATGACGTATTTGCATTATTAAATCAGTAAGTAAAGAGCAAACAGATAGATATTAACTAATTTTACATTATCTGAACAATGAATCATGGTACGTAGGTTAATTTTTAAGCTTCTTTATTGCATAATCCGTAAATTCTTAAGTCATAAATACCAAATTAAATGCTTAGGAATCAGGAAATATATCTTCGGAGAAAATAACTTGAATTGTCTGTTATCGGTAATATGTAGTGTGTATAAAAAAAAATGTGCGTCATTTGCAATGAAAAATATTATGTCAGGTGTATTTTTTATCTCTTAACCACAGAATGCACAAAACCTTGAAAGAAAATGTTAGGATTGTTTTTTGTTATTGCGTATATTCAACAACTAACGCTAATTTTAAAAAGTTACTGAATTATAACTAAATATTGCATAGGTTTAAATAATAAATTGCAAAATAAACCATCAGTCATGTTATGTAGTTAGTTATACTGAGAACAATACGTTTCTGACATTATGCAAATCAATTAGCCAATATGTAACAGTTTTCTAAAATTTGCCATTTAACATAATATGTAGTAGATAATTACAATAACAAGGAAAGGGCATCGGGGAATGGAATGGCACATTTGTTACATAAAATTAACAAAGAATACAAATGATTAACATAATAAAACAAAGCGGTTTCTTGATTATGTATGCAAGTTGTACATTTTCACTTTCCTGGCCAGATAATGTAAACAAAATGTAATACCTAATACTGTCTTTATGAAATGACAATTATTATCTCCATATTCCAAGAACTTATAATATATTATGTTAGCATCCGTTCATCATTGGTTTCATTTTAGCTCTACGGTATACCGGTATGAGAATTCACAATAAACCAATTGTTTAGAACATTTCGTGTAAATCAGAGGCCAGATTTGGACAATATGAAATTATGAACAAGAATGTACACATCTGTGATGAAATAAAATACTACATACCCCAATTTTGCTCAAGAATCTCCGTAAGTTTTCCTTATTGTATTTTTTTTAATAAAGAAATATAATAATTACAGCTTTTCCCTAAATTTAATTAGCAGTCATATTGGAGTTTAACTCCCCCGGTGTTGGCACTCACGATCATATCGTACAGGAGACTTGTACACACACTCGACTAAACGCAACTAACACAGTCACAAGCTTACATCTAACTCTATCAACTTTCATCAACATTGGCAATCAATCATTATTGACACAAAGACTGGAATCACTGTCATTATCTACAAGAACCTACACAAACAAATACCTCAAAAATGGTTATGGATTGTAAGGCACTATTAAAAAAAGATTATCTTTTCTATGCTAGTGAAGATGATTACAAGTAGATCGGGAAAGACATGAAAATGGTTGGGCATTTAAAGTAAATCACATATGACAAATCACACAGGCGATTCACTAGGCGATGTCGTGTGGGAAATTCAGGCCCTGACAGTGGTGAACGCTGTCACCGCTTGCCCAACCAGGTGCGACGCTACAATGCGGATCACATCCTACATATTTGGTTCGTGTTCTGACTTCCGGAGCGGAACTCTTAAATGCCTAATATGTCTGTGACACTGAATCTGTAATTTTTTTAATGTACTGCCTCATTTAAATTGGATGCGACAGCGTAGCAAGTCCACCTATCTCTATGGGAATGATTTGTTTATAAAGATACTTAGTACTTTGTACTTGGGGTGATACAAACCTGAGAAAACAAGCGACAGGTAATGATATTCTTATGAACATTGCTAATTATTTAATGAAAAACATTTCCAGATAAATCACAGGACATTAAGTTTTATCTATCCCCTATGAATAATTATTATTCTTACATATTGCGATATTTGTTTAGTCAGATTTACGTCGCAAAGATAATCTAAATTATATAGCTGAATCTACATTATTATGTACAAAGAGAATAATACTAGACACTGGGAAAGTAAATTGCAGGTTTTCTCTTTCAAAATTAAAGAAGAATATTCACTCAATTTAGGAAGTACAGATTGTGAATGATCAATTTATTTCAATGCGTCAAATCGTCATTTCAAAATTTTATCTTAAAAACCATGTTCCGTGGAAGTTCATATACTGAAGAAACAAAGAAAATATTCAGCCATACAAAGGTATAAAACTTAATATAAATAATAAATTGCGCCTAAATGACATTAGTCTAACCTACAAATAAATTTGGCTAAATAAAGCGATGACATAATATTGCAACAAGCGTTATAAATAATCAAATAATTGTTAGATGTTTGGAAAATAAAAAACATCATGTTATAATTATCACACTAAGATGCACAGATACAGAATAGAATACACAAGGTTGACTTTTGCGGCATCAATGCGAATAAAGAAAGTTTGTATTACTTTTGATTCATATGGAGATCTCGTCTAATGTATACAATGTCAATGCAATCAATACATATAATAAATATTATATATTCATTATATGGACCAGCCAATTTGTATATTATCTTGTAAGATGGGAAATTTTCTTGATTCTAAATCTAATTCTAAATTACTTCAGAGATTAGAAATTCTGCCATACAAGATTCCATTCAATATGCTAATGCATTTCAATTGGACTTGTCATGGTCATGTGATGTTTTCAGCAGGAAGTTATTACAATTATTTGAGGTTAAAATAAATGATAAACTGTGAATATTAATCGACATCAAACATCCTATACACAAATAATTAAACCAGCGTTAAATACAGTGAAACTCGCTTAAGAAGTGTTCATGCTTTTTTTCGGTCCCTTGAAGACTGAATTTTTAAAGTGGCCCAATTTATCCCACTTATATAAAAGGTTTTCCCACATAAAAAGTTTTTTTTCAGTCCATTGGAAAACTTCTTAAGAGATTTTCACTGCAACACATTTATAAAGAATAAGTACGATTCAAAGATGAAAAATCGATAGTAAAATAATGTTAACAAAAAAAAATAACTAAAAATGTAAACGTTATATTATATTCAAACTATTTAAACTTAATATCTTTGCTAAAAAAATTAAAAGTGCGCCGAGGCAAAATTGAATGTGTCAGCGAGTCGGTATTTTGACTTTTTGAATGCATTGTATTGATATTGATAGCCAAAATCACTATTCACAACAACAAAATTCTACATAATAAAATAAAATAGCCTTATTAATTTAGTAAATGATAACAAAACAACTCCACAAGTGAAGGTAAATTGCTAAATAAATTTCAAAAAGATAATAAATTTTCAGTCAAGTAAGAAATTTGCTAGGAATAGAATTACATATAATATTAAATTACCGTTTTTGCAAAAAGTTTTTACAATAACCAACTCACGAATTGTGCTAATTTATAGACCCTTAAAGAAATGGATAATTCAGTTTTGTGAAATTTAAAAACAAGGTTAATTGACAAATTTTATAAACCTCCAAATTCATAGTTCTAAAAGCATCTTAAATACTTAACAGCAAATTTTATTAGGCGCTGGTCAGAATCATAAATATGAGTATAAATAAAGGAATAATAATGCCAATGCATAAAACAGTATTGACATAATATTATGAGAGATCAGTATTCTTTGATTTAGTTAAAGCTACGTAGCTAGAATGCATCTCCTTTGCATTGTTTGTGGTTAGAAGTGTGAATAAAATATTACATATTGAGCGGCGCCTTGTAAACAAATACATAATTTTATTCTTCACTTCAATCAATCCCTTCATTTCATCAATGCGCCAGTAAATAAGTTTAAAACCTGTTACTTCTATCAAATAACTCAAATTAATGAACCATGTACATATTTAATTGATATCTTTTGACATGGGCTAACTGTAGTCACTAGACGCATATTTAAACGGTTTTAACATCTGAATGTACCGACGCAATGATAATTTCATAGTTCACATTATCTGGAATATCTAGAGAAACATTCTTGTAAACAAGCTGGAAGTAATGGATAAAATAACTATTGGATTTGCCGTCATTTTTATTATGCGCACGACATTGGGGTGGATTTATCAATTCATTAAAAATTGAGGATTTTTTAATTGAGGGGAGCATTTATCATTTAAATATCCATACATATATGTAATCCCATTTTACGGCCAATACTAGTTCTTAAATGAATGCATAGATATAGATATATATATATATATATATAAATGCGTAGTGCTGAAGGCATGGATTGTTTGCACTATGCTCCTAGCAGTGAATGAGTTAATACAGTTCTGGGAACATGGTAGTAGTGTTCCAACACTCTATCCAATTGTTGTAAATATTAAATCCACCCTCTTGGTATTGCACCTATTTTATACATGCGTGTCATCATCAACGGAAAAATACCTCCCATGTGTCAAAAACGTTAATTCATTAATGTTGATTTTGTTTAAACAGAAAATATTAACAGTTTCCAAAAAATTAAAAGTCAGAGCCATTTTTACATTCAGGAAGTGATGATTACGTTATATTATTTGACAAAGTGATATGCTTGTGTTTTTGATAGTATGTACTAATACACGATTTTGAGGAAAAAAACGGTAGATCTTTAACAATAACTTTCAAGTGTAATATAGAAATAATTTAGATCACCGTAGTTCCCTAAAATAAAGAGATTGAATGTTGTCATAATTAGGGAAGACTTAAGAGAATAGAGATAGTTTAGAAATGATCACAAGATAAGAAGATGGGAGGTTTTCAAGGGCCAGGGTCTTCGTTGAGGAGCAGCACCTGCAGGGCCGCCTCGTCTTCCGTGGCGTACAGGATGCCATCGGATAACTCCTCCTGGAAATAAAAATAGTTAATAACTATGCGATGTTCAAAAGGAAAAATGCAATGTAAAATAACTTACTAAAAGGGCCTACAGATGATCCTTACAAAAAAGGAACATGTTGGAAGTTTCGACCATCCGACCGTCCACTCATAAAGATACACACACTCTACAACCCCTTTCGATATGTTTCCTTCAGCTAGGATGGATAAAATCGGACCATCTGTAGGCCTCTTAATTCCAATACAATAATCACACATCAACAAGTTCTGCCCAAGAGACCTAAAAAGGTTGTATTAAAATTTAATTCAATGATTCTGAACTAAGCAAAAAATCTTGCTGTATCACTTTAATTTGAAGCCAAAAAGTTGAGACATACCTGCATCAGCAAACTGTTGATGTTCAGATCTAGTCCCTGCGTCTCCACATCGTCCCCAACATCTCCGCCGTCCCCTAGACACAGCTCGGCCCCCACGGCCCCCCCCATTCCTCCGTCACCCTCCCCCTCACCCTCCAGTTCCAGGCCTCCGCACACCAGGGGGTTTCCCTGCTTCTCGTCACAACTGAAAAATAGTAAATTAAAAGAATGATTTCATTTTCAGTTGTCATTAGCTAAAAAAAAACGAGGTAAACTACAGTAAAACCAAGTTTCCATATTTTTATAAAAAATTATAAGTTTTCAGTTTCATGAAATTTTCCGTTTGCATAACAAAGTTATAAAAAAGCAGATACATATTTAGACAGTCTGGAAAAAAAATCTGGAGCCAGTGGGACTATGGCATAAATTGTATGTTATGAGGCTGAGGGTAGTGGGAAGGGGAAAGAGATGGGGAGGAGTAAGATGAGAAGTACCTGGCTATTCAGATCTGGTCACCAAACATGGCTAAAGCCATTTTAAGCAATGTTTTGTTTCTGAATGGTGGTCTTTCACCAGAGTGGTACTGAAAGTATTTACCCCTCCGAAACATGCTATAAATATAGTATATACATACGAGGTGTGTTTAAAAGATAAGGTGAATTTTGAATTTTCGCAGGCTGTGTACATTCGATTATCGAATTTTTTTTTTGTTACGTTGGTACACATATGTTTCTTATATGTTAGCATTATCAGCCATTTTGGATTAGTGGTTTGTTTTTGACAATTGGAAAGGTTAGTCACGTTTTTGTGTGTTCTTCGATTTTTTACTTTTTAAAAAATGGATCAAAGAATATGTATTAAATTTTGCGTTAAAAATGGAATAAAGTGCTCCAACGCACTTAAAATGTTGACTGGCATTCGGCGAGTCTACTTTGTCTCAAAAAAGTGTTTATAAGTGATACAAGCGCTTTACAGAAGGCCGAGAAGATGTTAATGAGGATGAGCGTCCTGGAGTTGCAACCACGTCAACAAACGAAGAAAACATCGAAACAGTGAAGAAAATGGCTTGCAGTTGAAGTTGCAGAGGATGTTGACATCGGCTCATGCCATACAATTTTCTCAGATGTTTTGGGCATGAAACGTGTGGCGGCGAAGTTTGTTCCGAAATTGCTAAATTTTGAGCAAAAGCAACTTCGCATTAGTATCGCTCAGGAGTTGTTGAATGACGTCAACGACGATCCAGATTTACTCAAAAGGGTCATAACTGGTGATGAAACGTGGGTATATGGTTATGACGTTGAAACCAAGGCCCAATTATCACAATAGAAGTGGCTAGAAGAGCCAAGACCGAAAAAAGCATGCCAAGTTCGATCAAATGTGAAGGTTTTGCTCACTGTTTTCTTCGATTACAATGGCGTGGTGCATCATGAGTTCTTGCCAACAGGTCGTACGGTTAATAAGGAGTATTACACGGAAGTTATGCAACATTTGCGTGAAGCAATACGGCTCAAACGATCGGAATTGTGGAAAAACAAATCATGGATTTTGCATCACGATAATGCACCAGCTCACACATCAATGCTTGTTCATGATTATTTGGCCAAAAACAACACCGTAATCATGCCTCAACCACTGTATTCACCAGATTTGGCTCCCTGCAACTTTTTGTATTCCCGAAACTGAAGAGACCAATGAAAGGAAAGCGTTTTGCCACAATTGATGAGATAAAGTCAGAATCGAAGAACGAGCTGATGGCCATACCGAAAAGCGCATTCCAGAAGTGCTTCGAGGATTAGAAGAAGCGCTGGCATAAGTGTATTATATCTGAGGGGGATTACTTTGAGGGGAGAAAATGGACATTGATGAATAAATAAATGCTTTTCGAAAAAATTCGAAATTTCTTTTGAACACATCTCGTATATATTATTTTTATTGAATAAATTGTGAAATAACACAAATTAATCAAACAAAATTTGCTTTAAACCGCTTGATGTGAATTGTCAAAAATGTCAACATCTATATAATGTTTACTAGCTAATTATGTTTAAAGTAAATAATAACATACTTAATATTGAGTTTTTCTCTTGTTAAAATATCCTATCTTATATAAATCGGTCTTCGTTCTATTTACCCTTCTCTCTAGTTTTAATTCTATGTGTCGATGTTCCAACAGGGATGGTTCATCTGACACTCCATTCTATGACTCTCAAGGTTCTCTAGTCAGGTCTAACACCTCCTGTCTGTTACTTATAACAAAGGTGGGTTCCTCACCTCTACTGAGAATCTCAAGGTTCACTCTCATTAGGTATTCCAGGAGGTCCTGTCCTCATTTATTGGTGTCCGTACTCTCCCAGTGTGGTGCGAGTTAGCATCTGCTCTGAGTATCAGTTCCCTCCCCATCACCCTGCAGTCCAGGATGAGTCTCATAATTTATCCATATAAACATAATGACTTAATCCTTATCTCTGCCGATGAAAATAAACCTGGGCATAATTTTCGACTCTAAATTAAACTTTATATCCCATATAAACGCAATTAAAAATAAGGGAATGAAAGTGCCTAGTCTCATTCTTCGAAATTCCAGGGGGTTTAGGAATATTTAAACCTTGAAAACTTTGTATACATCTTTAGTTTGAAGTCAAGTTGTCGGTTGCCTCTAGCCAGCCCATTTCGGAGCCCTTGGTTACCCTTCAGGGTCCCCGGTTGCTCCCAACTATCTTTTGAAGTCCCCGGTTGCCCTCAGTTGACCTTTGAGGTCCCTGGTTGCTCCCGGTCTCCTCCAGCAGCTCTTCCCTGCTCCCGGTTGCCTCCAAGGGTGGTTGGTTTTACGCGTCCGGTCCTCTGTGCCTCTGGCTGAATCCCCCAGTTAAGCCGCTGCTTTTCCCTCTTCAGTTTCCTCCTCACTGCTCCACTGAATTTCTCATTTTGGATGTGTATCCATATCTATTAACACCTTCCATTAGTGAGTTAACCCCATCATCCTCAATGGTGGCTGTTGAAAGACTTTCAGTTTGGAGGTGGAGGATCTCAATGGAGTCTATTTCCATGTCCCCAGAGGGTCCCTGCTTTTCCGTGTATGTATCCCCTGGAGTATCCCGCAACGCTAAGGGGTTTTCCAATCGGAAGTCCCTCTTTGTTCTGGTTCCCCGTAATCCCCAGTGAGTCCACCGAGGTAGCCCCAACTCTCCTCTCATCTCCCCCTAGGTTCCCCAAAGGCCCCCATCGATGTTGGTTTTGTTGATTGGTTTCTTCATATATCCCGCGAGTATCTAGGGAAAGAAAATGTCCACCCTAGCAGAGTATTTCGATCTTAGGACCCTTACATTCCTTTAAGGTCTACGCGAGTGAGCGGTAAGCACTTTGACTCCTAACCCAGAAGTCACAGGTTTGACCCAGTGGATAATATTAACCTATTTACTAATTAAATGAATTATTAATTATTACATTAATGTATTATTATCCACTATTTTTGTAAAAAAAAACATTTAATTATCTACCAATATTGAATTGTACAAAAAATAAACTATTTTTGGTAAAGGTTTCGTAAAGAGATTATTTTCACATTCACAATGATAATGAATGAATGAATACCTACCTACTGCTGTGCCGGCATAGCGCATAGCAGACGTACTGACACTACTGATGACTGACACACAGATTCTGTTGATGTATGCATTTATTTGACGGACGGCTTTCCCCGACCTGCCTCCCACCTATATACGTTCCCGCTCAATTTGTGCGAAAGCGACGCAGTTAAAAATTGTCGTGTGATTTACCTAGAATTTGTCACTAACTAAATTCGGATTTTGACGAAAACAAAACTCTTTTTAGTACAGATTTTTATTTTTATTTAATGTATGTTCATTATATTCCTGAGGCAAGAATCGGTGAGATTTAAAAAAAAATAGCATCCATTTTGTAAGCGACCATTGTCGTTACAAGACTGTAAACATGTAGGTGCTGGATTAAGCCACTTTCTATGCTTCTGGGGGTACGGGGCCGACTATCCTTGAGGCAGGTTCAGGAATCCTTCAGGTGGGAGGCAGGAGAAGTGAAAGACTTTCTATGGCTTGTTACATAACGCATATACCCTATATAAATTACTAGCCACTCGTTAAGTTAACACCCCTAGCGACAAAAAGATACACCACTCGTACTCGAGTTCCGGCTTCGACACGCTCGCTTTGAGCCGCCATTCTCTTCTCGCACTCGGCCTTGGACGCACGGGATTCTCTTCCCGCACCCGGCCTTGGACAGCCGCGTTCTCTTCTCGCACTCGGCCTTGGACGCACGGGACTTCTCTCCGTGGACTTGGCCTTGGGAACATCTCCGAGGTGCACCATCCATCATGGATTTGGCGATGGAATATTACCCGGACGCCCGACCGACAACCATCATTACCAACCGTGAGCTGTATTCTTGAATATCCCCTTTATATTGTGTTGTAATTCCATTTCGAGCCACCTTCACCAATGCCGTTCGTAGAGTTATTCCAGAGAGAGAATCTTAGTTTTACCCGTAACATGTTTGTAATTTAGATTAGCATGATCCCTTTGTGTAATCTTACTATGTCTGTTCCCCTTTTTATACCGAGTAAACAACTGATTACTGAAAGCATCTGAGAGTTTTAATTACTAAAGTCTCGAGTCACAATCCCCAATTATAAGACTGACTGTCGATTCACGATCCTGAAGAAGAGCTCTGAGGCCTGCCGATGACGAGCTAGTCGTAGGTCCCGAGCTGAGCTCCCTGGAAGAAAACCTCTCTCAGGGTAAGCACACACACATTCTCACACCCACACACACTGTCTCCCGCAAATTCGCCTTCCCAACCTTCCTCCTTACCTTCTCCCGCATTCCCGCATTACACTCCCAATCCGTAAGTTAACACTGGCTTCCCAACGTCAGGGCCTTCTTTGGGAATTGGAACAGACTCCATACATTAAACTTGCCGCAATTATTCTCGTTGCAAACATAGTTCCTACTCATAGGATGCTTTCAGAATCGGTATAAATGTCTCTTATTGTATTGTATCTTCTCCCTGTAAAGTGTTCCCATAGCAATTTTTTCTGGAACCATTTCTAACCATGTTCATAAAACCGTTAAAATACGCGCCAGAATTGTTCTAGAAACAATTTCGAGACGTTGTCAAAAAACCGTTAAAAACGCGCCAAACATTCTAGAACATTTCATATCACGTGACGCAACAATCACATCGGGATCGTTCGACAAAGCGCGGCAGAATTCTGGAATATTCGGCGAATTCTTTTTCTCAACCAAAACTCGTCTGAAGTTCGCTTGAACAATCTCCAGACGCAGCGCGTCGTAGCATTGTCAAGTTGGCAAAATCGAATCTATACCGACTTGCAAATTAACAGAATAGGCAACTTTACAGTCCCTCTTTTATTTTTCTCAAGTTGCCTAGATCAAGTCAGCTGATTTTTGACAGTTCCATAAACAAACAACTCACGCCGTCACTTACGTTGCTATCGGCTTTGCAACAATTAAGTTATTTTCGATAAATAAGTTCGCAAACTTCACCTTTAAGACCTTTTGCCCATTAAACAACAGGTACAATTAAATTTACTGCAAGGATTACCTACTTCAATTTCCTCAAATAATTCTCGCAAATATGTAACATTGTGTTTACATATTGTATGGTAATACCTTATCAAGTGATTAAAAACCCTCTGTCAGTGACTATAATAATAATAAAATAAACCAAAGACAATTAAATCAAGTGGTACTTTAAATTTATAATTAAAACTACTACGCCAGTGTTTCTAAAAAAATAAAAACTTCAAATAATTAATGACGAATTTTTATCCCTTTTCGAGTTTCTCTCTTATAAAAACAATAAACAAGGAAGTGATTGCCTAGTGTCAATTAACCTCAAATTTCAACAAGTGTAAAGTGATTTTTGAAAATTACCATTTTCTAAACTAAAATCTTGGCAAAATTTTTCAAGTTTTAAGTAAAAGTTACAAAAGTGAATAGTGAAATTTAAAATATCCCCCCCCTAAACAAACCCCTGGCCAATTTTTGTTAAATTTCAAACACTTAGAAAAATCAGAGGTTCTCAACTTTTTTTTCTAAGTCTAAAATTTTTTTTTTTTTCTCTCCTTTTTTAAATTTTAATTTTCAAAATGGAATCCACACCTGCCTTGGGTATCATCGCCAACATTCACCAATCAAACAAGGACACAATTCTTCAAGCATTGCGCGACAGAAACCTGTCTCCACAAAACAAAACTAAGAAAGCTCTAATAAAATACGCACAGCTTTTCAACAAAAGATACATCAAGACCCTCCCTTTCAATTTATCAAACCCTGTTGAAATAAAAATCATCACCCAGGAGCAAAAGGACACAATCCCAGTCGCGGAGGAACCTAACAAAACCTATGACCTAACTCCCTGGAAACTAAAATTTAACGGTTTAACCAGTGTGGAAGACTTCATTGATAAGGCGGAAGAAACAGCTTCAATAAGAGGAATCCCCATAGAAATTCTGCACAAAAACTTCATAGACCTCATCAGCCCAGAATTGTTTCCCTGGCACAAAATTAACAAAAAGAAAACAAAGTCTTGGTCTGAACTCAAGTCGGCCCTTGAGCTCAGCTTCGGAAAACAAGAAGCTCAACATAGAATCAAGCTTAATCTCCTGTCAATCAAACAAGACCCTAGTGAAAATACGGCACAATACTTACAACGAGCTGAAATACTGAACGACAAGCTGTCAACCCCTTTACCCGACAACGAAATTTTAGCAGTCATCATTGATGGACTGCTAGATAAATACGAACACATCATCACCTCGCAAAAAATTTCTTCCTTACTACAATTGAAAGAAGTTTGCCTCATTCTCGAAACACACCAGAACAAGAAAAAACCTTCGGACATTTCTCAAAATACAATTAAACCCAGTTTATTTTCTTCCTCTAGACCGGATAATAACGAAAAAAAATTCTGCACCTTCTGCAAAAGAATAGGTCATGAATATGCCTCTTGTTTCAAACGCAACAGGACAAAAGAAAACCAAGAACATAAATCTTTAAAGAGACCCTTCCCCCAAACCCGTTCACCACCTCGTGACAACCTAAGGGAAATCTTCAAGAGATCAAAACTCAGCAATGAAAGGATCGGCATTCAAAACCACCGTTATATCAAACCACCAATAGATTTCTCTAGACCACCCCCGAATTGGAATAAAAACCCAAAAAACTAGGACACAACCTCTCCACTCTTCGTTCTTTTTCAAGGCCTAAAGAATGGACGGAGTGGTTGGCGCACGTCAAGTATTTCAAACAGGCCTTGCACCTATCTTCCGTCAGCTGCAGACAAGCCCAAGACGGACGACCTTTCGCACAATTTTCCATTAACAACGTAGTTTTTTCCGGACTCCTGGATAGCGGAGCCTCCATTAGTTGCCTTGGAGACAACGCCCATTTAATCTTTATAAATAATGGCTTCAAAATAAAGAACCAAACTCCACTTGTCACAACGGCTGACAACACAATTCAAACTGTCACCGGTTCTCTCGCCCTTCCAGTAAAATGTGGAAACAAATCAGTTACGATCAACTTCCTAGTGATCCCTTCCATCTCTCAAAAATTCATCCTCGGAGTGGATTTTTGGAAAGCATTCGACATTGCTCCACAAGTATTTAGTCCCGGTAACGAACCAAACATTCCACCACAAATCTCCGAAATTCATACAATCATCCCTTATGGAAATCTAAATTCGGCTCAAAACCTACAACTAAAGGAAACTATCAACAAATTCGAATCAATAGCTTTCTAAAATTGCGGTCTAGGACTTACCAACCTGGTTAAACACAATATCAAAACAACTGGCCCCCCAATCAAACAAAGGTATTACAATCTAGCTCCCCAAAAATTGAAACTGTTAGAAAAAGAACTAGATGAAATGCTAAGCATGGGTGTCGTAGTTCCCAGCAGGAGCGCTTGGACAAACCCAACCCTTCTCGTTGCAAAAAAAGACGGTTCTGCCCGTTTTTGTCTCGACAGCAGACGCCTCAATGCTTGCACCGAAGCAGACGCATACCCTTTACCTTTAGTACATGCCATCCTTGACAAACTCAGGAACGCCAAGTTTATCTCATCTATAGACCTCTCCCGCGCATTCTGGCAAATACCATTAGACACCGATTCCTGCGACAAAACTGCGTTTGTTGTACCAGGAAGAGGAATGTTTCACTTCACAAGACTACCTTTTGGTCTAAAAAACAGCCCAGCAGAATTACAAAGACTAATGGACAAACTGTTCGGTCCAGAATCAGACAACAACTTATTTTGCTATCTGGACGATTTAATCATCATAAGCGACACCTTTGAAAAACACATCGCCATGTTGGAAAAGGTATTCCAACAACTCAAATTCGCCGGCCTAACCATCAACCTTAAAAAATCAGAGTTCTGTAAATCTCGCCTTCGTTACCTCGGTTTCATCGTCGACGAAAAGGGTCTAAGAACAGATTCCAACAAAGTCGAAGCTATGGCAAATTTCCCTAGACCAAAAAACGCTAAAGAAGTCAAAGGCTTCCTTGGTCTCGCCGGCTACTATAGAAGATTCATCAAAAATTTCTCCTCCATAGCAGCCCCTCTCAATAAAATCACCGGCTCCCGCAAAGGCGTCAGCAACTTTGTTTGGTCCACAGAAACCGAAAACGCTTTTACCACCTTGAAATCAGCATTGCAATCCGCACCTGTTCTGAACTGCCCTGATTTTACCTTACCTTTTACCCTGCATACGGACGCCTCCAATGTCGGAATAGGGGGA
Source organism: Halesus radiatus (assembly GCA_022606495.2). Taxonomy (NCBI): domain Eukaryota; kingdom Metazoa; phylum Arthropoda; class Insecta; order Trichoptera; family Limnephilidae; genus Halesus; species Halesus radiatus. Next base: position 130,941 of record JAHDVE020009740.1, on the reverse strand, counting down.
GTTTTAACGCAGGAATTTCCCGACGGCGAACACCCCGTTGCATACTATTCCCGTGGCCTAAACAAAAATGAAAGAAACTACGGAATCACCGAAAAAGAACTATTAGCAGTCATGGACTCAATACACCATTTCCGAGGCTACATCGACGGTAGCAAGTTCACTGTCGTCACTGACCACAGCAGTTTAAAATGGTTGATTTCATTGGATAATCCCTCAGGCAGACTGGCCCGTTGGTCATCTCGTCTATCACAATTCACTTTCGATGTAGTACACCGCAAAGGTGCCGATAATATTGTACCCGATGCGCTCTCCAGAATTGAAATAGCTTCTTTAAGTACCCAAACAAATGTTCCTACTCCCGTGACAAAGGACACTTGGTATTTAAAAATTTACAATGGATGCAAGAATACTCCCCAACAGTTTCCCAATTTTATCATAAAAGAAGGACAACTCTTCCGAAATTGCAAACCCCAGCTTTCTATCCTCGAAGACTACGCTTGGAAACTGGTTGTCCCTCTCGAAGAGAGAAAACAAATAATATCCGACAACCATAGCGCACCCGATTCCATACATCCTGGCACTTTCAAAACTTACAAGAAAATAACTTTAAAACACTATTGGCCTGGTCTATTCAAGCAAGTCCGTAATTACATTTCTAAATGCGACATCTGCAAAGCTTATAAGCACAGCACAGCCCCTACTGCTGGTCTAATGGGTAAACCCAAACATGTAGACAGACCACTACAATCATTATCTATGGACCTTGTCGGCCCGTTTCCCAAAAGTTATGCCGGATACATACACATACTCAGCGTAGTAGACATTTTTACCAAATATTGTTGGATTTTCCCTCTAAAAAGAGCTAATGCAAAAACAATCATTAACCTCTTGGAAAAACACATATTTATACCCTACGGAACCCCTCGAACTGTCATTGTAGACAATGGTAAACAATTCATCGCAACGGAATTCAAAGAATTTCTATCTAAATATGGAATAAAAGACATCTTTTATAACACTCTCTATACTCCACAAAATAACACTGTAGAACGCTATAATCAAACTATTAATACAGCTCTGGCAATTCTAGTTGGCAAAGATCAACGCACTTGGTGTAAAAACTTAGAAAAAATTCAGGCAGCCATGAATAACACAGTGAATCTCACAACTGGTTACACCCCTTTCTTCCTCAAACACGGTATGGAACAAATTGTCCATAGCTCCCTACATCGAAACTTCGAATTTCCATCTTCGGCTCCTCATTCTGAAAGTCCAGTGAAAAATTATGCTCATCGTTTGGAAGAATTGTCTGCTATTTATAGTGAAGTAACAGATGCCTTATTACTGGCCCACCAGAAAAGTGCGGACAGATATAACCTTCGTAAAAAACACGTAACTTTTAAAGAAAAAGATATCGTTTGGAGAAAAAATAACACACTATCTCAAGGAGCTCTATACTTCTCGGCCAAGTTGGCGCCTCGTTTTATCAAGGCAAAAGTCCTGAGAAAAATCTCAGACTTGGTCTATACTCTTTCTGACACATCTGGTAAACACATAGGCAATTACCACGTGAAAGATATCGTTAAAACTGGAAATATGGAAACAATAGAAACCATATCCCATGTTGACTCATCCATACCCTCTGGACAAAATCAACAATTGCCACATGTTGCGAATGTCGCAGAAACATTCACTATTTAACATGTAAGAAAACCTTGCATTTTTGAAAGTTACATTAGTGTCAGGTGTAACACTTTCCTCTTGTAACATAATTGTATATAATCAATCGTCTGTTTTGTTTTTTCAATCTCTGTTTTTTCACTCCTCATCTTCACTCACGTCGGACAATTTTTTTCTCCTTTTTTGAAACTGATCACTTCAAAATAAGGAAATCACCTTTGTTGTCGGTAATTATTTCTGGGAAAACGCGTACCCAGAGGTGTTACCCTACCCTCTCACTTTAACAACGTTTCCGTCCCATCATGTCATGTGTAAATATTCAATTCATCTCTGTGTTTTGTCTTTTCTTGTGCACCCTTTTGTCATTTTTGTTTGTTCAAATATCTCACTCCTCGAGAGTACATACGTACAAAGGTCATTGACTTTTGTTACGCACCCAATTACAGTAACCAAACTCTGGTTAGGATTTTCAGTCAAATGCAAGTATAAATTCCCGCTGTGGTATCAACATTCTGACTCGAAAATCACACCTGTTGAACGAAAGTTATAACGGGTAAATGTTTTGTTTTTTTCAATTTTTCCAAAATTGAATGGCGCTCACACCCAAATTGCTCTTTTAATTTTCCCATTTTTCAGAACTCGACACTGACACGTCAATTCTGAAAAACGTCATTGGCATAATGAACAATCTTAAGATCGGTTCCCCTCACTAATGACAATTACTTTGTATAACTATTGCCTTGTTATTCCAAGTATGTAAAACCTAAAGTGGTCTTGGATAAGCCATGGTGATATGTTCTTGTTAGGTTCATGTCTTGTATTGTCCCTAATTCATTTTGTGCTGCGTAAACTTAGCCTTATAACTAAGTCATCACAGTAACTCTCTGGCAAAAGAGTAAGTAAAACCAATTCGGTCTCTTCTGCAAAATACCTTGCTCTGTGTAAGTAAATATTTTACCATCACTTTGCTCCCCTCGTTACAATTAGAGTTTTTAAAACCATTTAGGTCTCTTTTGTACTTGTTTTTGTATTATTTAAAAATGTACATTTTACGCCGTGTTAAGGACTGTTAATTCAATCGTTAAATATATGGTATTAATGTTAACCTCGCCGTCTGTATTGAAATGGGTACCTTTTGAACGTAATTGTTGTATTACATGATACGTGTGAACGTTAAAATATCTACCATGATACGAGGAGTCGTCATAATTACTCTTGTTGTCAACTATGTTGACATTTAGGTAAATTTGTTTCATTAAATTGTCATAAATTCCTAATTTTTTTTTCACCGTCTTTTCAATGCTGGGCACCCCTGCAAATCGTTCAATTTTGCGCGATACGTGAAGACGTAATAAAACTCACCATGATACGTGGAGACGTAATAAAACTCACCATGATACGTGAAGACGTTATAAAACTCACCATGATTCGTGCGAACGACATAATATCTTTTGGCTTTTCTTGAAATAAAGTTTGCCACATTTGTTGTCTATCAAACCAAATGTTTGATATTTTGTGATATTTGTAAAAACTTGTAACTCGTTGTCTAGGAAACGAATAAGAAAACTCCTAGGTTTGTGAAATTTGAACAAGGGTCTGTCATTTTCCCACAAACGTGTAGAAAATTAAAACGACCCCTAGCCTTTCGCCAAATACACGCGAAAGACTAGTTCTGTATAACTGTGTATTCTGTAATCATCATTCATTTGTACAAAATGTAATGAGTCCAGAACTCTGCTATTTACTTTCCTTCATTCTCCCCAGAGGTTGAACCTGGACTATAGCCAGATTACAGCAGATTTCTGTACTCAATTTCCTTGTCACCCAAGTGAAAAAAATTATTCATGTATTTGGAAATTGTACGTTACGCTCTCAGCATAACGTCTGTCAAATAGGTCAAACCTCATCCATGAATTATTTTCTCAACTTCACCCTCAAAATATCTTACCTTGATAGTAATATATTGTCACCACCTCAGCGATTACATTGACCACAAAGGGTCAATTGCTTTCAAGTAAGATATGTGTAACTATGTACAAACCTCAGTTCTTGTATCAGTGGATATGTATTCAGTGCTACTGCACTGAATGGACTATATATTGTCACCTTTGATGCTGAATACTGGTATTTGTATATAATTTAAGACTCTCAGCTCAGTTGTTTATTTCCTTTTTGTTCGTTCTCTCTCTCTCTGGAAATTCTCTAAACGCGGTTAACCTACGTTCTTTTCTCTCTTACAACACACTTGTTTCTCTCCAAACCTTTTGCATCATTGGTCTACCAGGCAGGTAAACTTCAAAAATTTTGTTTTAATAATAATTTCCCCCTGGACTAAAAAGAAGCCCAGCAGCCTTCTTCATCATCAGCCCAGCAGCCTTCTTCATCATCAGCCCAGCAGCCTTCTTCATCACCAGCCTAGCAGAACTTCACCCCATCACCACAAACTGTCACGGAGGTTCATCTTCTTCAACCACAAACATAAAAACACCCGACCCTGCCTACCATAATCAAGCTGGAGTCGTACGTGTAGTTGCGAACCAAGTTGTCTCATAATACATAGACACTTTCAGAACGACCTTTTGGACATGTCAGTCCTAGGCCCGTTCCAGTTCATCAGTAGCCAGCTGCCGTCTTTTGTCACGCTAGACATAGACTCATCATTGTCTTGCATACATCATCACTACCAAGACACGTTCCAGTTCATCAATAGCCAGCTGCCGTCTTTTGTCACGCTAGACATAGACTCATCATTGTCTTGCATACATTATCACTACCAAGACACGTTCCAGTTCATACCAGAAGCCAGCCGTCGTCTTTTGTCACGCTAGACATGGACACAACCCTTACCTTGCACACCATAACTGTCAAGACTTACCAACATTGCCGCCGCGCAATATTCACCATATACAACCACATCACCTTGGAACATCATCAACCATATTCCTGCCTCGCCACCTGGCATAAGGAATCCTCTCTGGCTCATCTCGCAAACCACAAACCATTTTCTGCTGTTTATTTCTCCAAACCTCTGTGATGATAACTTTCCGCCAACTTCTTTGAAACTCCACCGAACTTTTGTTTTTACTTGACCCAAGTGTTATCTCAAAAGGGTCAGGTTACAGTGAAGTCATAACATAAAACCAGTGAATAACCCACGTCGCTCCACAACGCAAAACCACTCCGAAACTTAGCTTACAGACCAATGATAAACCATAGAGCCATTTTTCTTGTTTCTATTCAACATAACCATGTATTGTTATCACTGTTCTGCATAACTATGTATTATTTTGTTGATCTTAGTGCATAATCATGTATTTTTGCCCATCACTCACATTGTATGTAATTCACCCATCTCTAGTTTATAAGGATAGCTAGACCCCTCTCTCTCTCTGCTTTCTCAACCTTGTAACAACGGTGCATTTTAGAGGATTTTTTAGTCCTACAGCTTCATTACCACGGCGCTTTTTTTCGTGACATGGGGGAATGTGTTACATAATGCAAATACCCCATAAATACTAGCCACTCGTTAGGTTAGCACCCCTAGCGACAAAAATAGACATCACCAATACGCGGCCCCGGTTCCGCCCGCGCGCTCTCAACGCTTCATTCTCTCCGTGGACCTGGCCTTGGGAACATCCTCCCCGCGCGCTCTCGACGCGGGATTCTCTCCTCGCACCCGGCCTCGGAAACATCCTTTCTCTCTGTGGACTTGGCGATGGAGTACTACCCGGACACGCGATCGGCGTCCGACTTCACCATGTTCGAGCACCATCATTCCCAACCGTGAGCTGTATCTTGCTTATCCCCATTTCATTGTGTTGTAATTGTATTTCAAGTCACCTTTAACAATGCCGTTCGTAGAATATTTCAGAGAGAGAATCAGAGATTACCCGTAACATTATTTGTAATATTTAGGTTAGCCTGTTCCCTTTGTGTAATCTTACTATGTCTGTGCCCTTTTACCGAGTAAACTACTGAGTTCTGAAAGCATCTGAGTGTTTTAATTGATAAAGTCTCGAGTCACAATCCCCAATTATAAGACTGCCTGTCGATTCACGATCCTGAAGAAGAGCTCCGAGGCCTGCCGATGGTGAGCTAGTCGTAGGTCCCGAGCCGAGCTCCCTGGAAGAAAACCTCTCTCAGGGTAAACACACACACACACACACACATTGTCTCCCGCAATTTCTCCTACCTAACCTTCCTCCGCACCTTCTCCCGCATTCCCGCATTACACCGCAAATCCAATGCATTACAACATTTAAACCGCCGAAAGATTCACTCGCATACCCCTGTTTCCAAGAACATTTTAAAAGAAATTAGCTCCTCCGTCGAACGCTATAATAAAATCTGTCTTTCGCAGTATAAAATACTGTGCCTATAGACCGAGTAGAGGCAATTCTGCGATATGATAAGGTCAGTAGTTCTAAAGCTGTGAGGTATATTCAAGTACTAATAAATAATTTAAAAAATAAAACAATAACTTTGTTTACATCACTTTTATTTGGTATATACTTTTGCCGACAGGGTTTCGCCCTGATAAACAGAAATACAAATAATAGGCGATTTTCCCGTATGGCCACAACTGCGACTCACGATTAGCAAACCGTTTGACTACTTCTCTAGGGTGCATTCCGTTGGAACGGTCAGCCAACAAATACTCTGTTTACTCCATGTGAATTTTATATATTTTTAAATCTACCTGATTGATGTGTAGACATTATTCGTATGATATTAAATTTTAACTACCCCTCGACCACGGAGGCCGTCAATAATTATGGGCCGTCGATAATTATTGTTACAATAAATTTTAATTCCTTTTACAACTGAATTCTTGATGTGGTGCTTGTTTATACATCGCAAGGACAAATACAAGATTAACCACAGTTTATAGTTTAGTTTACAATTTGTACGACCGAAAGAGAGTTGATTAGAAAAATCTTTCAATATTAATGAGTAAGAGAGAGACGTATATAACTCAAAATCAAAATAAGTCAAATTTATTAATTGATAAATAAAATAGCATTTTCACAAAGTTTAAAAAATATCACTCGTGACCGAATGTTTTGTGCTCTCTGATGTTCAATACTTTTTACGTGTGTCTTCATTCGTCGATACGGTGTACTACACTTGATACTTCGGCTTTGGCTTACGCAGTACGTCTCGAGCCCGTGATCGGTATAACTCACGAGCGCTAATCTTCATAGATCAAATGAAATTTATTCACGTGAATAATTTCATATTGTTCACAGATCATATGATAGATTTGTTTGCGAGAACAGGAATGATCTGTAACGCATGGAGTAGTGGTGGGCGAAGCGGCTCGGTTTAGTGATCCGGATCATTAAATCAGCTCTTTGTAAAGACAATCCACATGAAAACTGGACGAAAAAAGTATCGTATAAGAGCGTCTTAAGGACGTCTTTAGGAGGACCAAGGGAGCGAGGGACAGGACATGGGTGCGGGGGGACGCTAACCGTTGTTCAATCGAGCCGGATCACCGAACCGGTACACTATAGAGATCTGATTTAGTGATCCGGCTCACTAAACTGAGCCGCTTCGCCCACCACTAGCATGGAGTGTTGAAAAATCTGTATGAAGCGCTTCGCACGTAAACGACTCTATTACATCACTTAATGTAGATATTAAAGAGAGACGTTGCGGTAACTTGGAGTTCATAAGTATCCGCTTACTGCATTAACTATCTACTGGTATGAGTGAAGTTGCGCTGAGCTGTTTCGGGTAAATATTGCCCTGATGGTAGTCATTAACTGTTTAGTTACAAAAATAATTACGTAAGTAGAATTAATAACATATTGATTGCACAATCTTTTATTTGAATACATTTAAGGGTAGATACTATAGAAAACCTTGTGGCAACCTGCAGATCATTGGCGTGTTTCTACCGATTATTGTATTAACTCTCTATGTGGTAGTAGCCATCCTTCAATAAGATAAGACGAAGAAGATGATTAATAATTTGCGTATTAAATGTATAGTTAAAAGACTGCCAAACCTACTTACGTATTAAATAAATTTTGCCGTGGGTATTCTAGAAAACCTTGCAGTATCCCTGCAGTTCCAGAGTATGTTTCTACCAATATACTGCATTATTCTATGTACTTCTAAGTGTACACTATATAAGTTCCCAGTGGTTAAAGAATTCCTTATGCGGCAAGCTAAGTAGGTTAAATTTAAATTTTACGGTTCGCAAGGCTGCTTCGCAAAATATGCAATTCGAGTTAGAGTTGAACTAAAACTCTCGGCTTAAAAACGTGAATTTTAAACCCGCATTCTTGTTTGCATTAATAATGTTAGATATGCATGGACGTGACTAAATGCTTCTTGTGAAATCAAATATACAATGAAACCAGGGAAAAGTTGAACGTTCCTACATAAAGTTGAAAACTAGTTTAAGTAGAATCTCTTTTTTCAAAATCTTTTACCAAAATGATTTCTTTCCGGAAAAATGAACTAAATAATATCATTAATTGATAAACTAAAGTTCTTAAAAACTTAAGACAAGATTTTTGTGCATAGCGCAAAGGGTAACAATTATTTTTATAAACAATAATTCTTAGCCTGAAACACTCATCCAAATTGAAAAAACCTTTCCGAGCAAAGATAAATGTCGCCGACAGGACTCGAACCTGCACCCTTCTGATGTCCGGTCAGAAGTTCGGTGCAGGTTCGAGTCCTGTCGGCGACATTTATCTTTGCTCGGAAAGGTTTTTTTCAATTTGGATGAGTGTTTCAGGCTAATAATTATTGTTAAATAATATCAGTTTTTACGTCGAAAGTAATATTGGAAAACATCATTATTTTTTTAAAGCATAGATAATATAAGCAAATCCCAAATGAAATAAGAAAAAGAAAAGACAAAAAATAAAAAGGTCGCATCTGGGACTCGGGAACCCAGTACCTCTCGGTATATTCGCGACCAACGCTCTTATCTACTGAGCTAATACCATCCAACAATATTCTCCGACATTTTTATGGATATCACGTACGTCAATTTAAGGACTGTTAATATCATCCTTAATTATTTCCATATGTGTTTCTTGGCTGCGTTATTTTTATATTGACTAAAAGATTCTACCAGTATTTATTTGTTAATTTATTTTAAGTAGTGTCTTGGATATACTTATCCGGTTTTATTTATATGGGAAATCAATAAGCTTATAAAACTCATCGTAATAGAAAATAACATAAGTTAAACCTTGAGAGATATCATTTTCCTCAGGGCCTGTCACATTTAGGGTGCTTGCGTGGAAGACCCTTTGAGGAAAATAGGAGTGAATCATGTCGCAGGAGGGAGATCATTTCACAGTAGTAGTAGCAATCCGTTCTCAGTTGACAAATGTCAACCATACTCGTATACCTATAAACCCCGATTATGTACCGGTGCCGAGGAGATCAATGACGCTGGTTCCTCAAAGCATCTTCTACTGAAATACCGGCAGAACACGGACAGCATTCCCACCTGACGTCTGTGCTCTAAAGATTGCAATCCGTTTGTTAAGATAAGTGAATCTATCAACGGGCCGCCCGTTTCTGCACAGTGGTTTTATCTGGCTCCAAAGAATAGCAGATGATGTATGTATTTTTATAAGAATTATTATTTTTCATTGGAGAAAACCCTTGCACGGAAGCAAACAGTTTGGAAAGCCTTGGAGAGAAACGGGGTGTTAACGGCGGTGCGGTGGTACCGCCCAGAGAGCGGCACGTCTCCTTTCCTATTAACTTTATATCATTTCAACCCTGAACTATAACACCCCCTAGCCCTCCTCCCGTCTTCCCCCTCATCCAACTAGATACTTCGCCAACTTCATAACACCAAGACTATTACGTTCTATCATTAAGGGCAATATGGTTACGGTTTAATTTACAACATTGCGCCTACACCGAACTTAGCGACATCTCGGAATCACCGCAGAAAGCAGCGGTGCAAACAGCAGGGGTTATGTTAAGAAGACATGTCTGTTACATTCGTTACTGTTACTGTGTCATACTACAACAACCTTGAGGTGATTTTTTAACAAAATTTTGAAACCAACAAAATATTATAACACAAATCATTAACACTGCATTATCCAAGCTAAAATATTAAATATTGTAGGATTCATCAAAGGTCGTTTTACTGTATATATGGAAAATACATCAACAACACCTCCAAACCTGTTGCAATTCATTTATTTATTTGTAACAAACAAACAGCTTTTAATATAGATTTATATAACAGGGAGTTTAACAAAAGGTAAGCCAACAAAGTTTCGTATGCTACCAGTGGTTAAGTACAGATGTTTTATTAGAAAAAAAAAATAAGAAGGAAGGGCAGAGAGGAAGAGGAAGATAGAATCGGGACATGAGATGCTTTTGACACGTTTTATACTCGTGCATCAATTTGTGGCCGTACGTATTATTTCGGTTCGATATTTTGAATATAATTGTGAAGAATGTCGATATTGTGAAATTGTGAGTTATATTGGGCACAAATACGGGGAATAAGAGAATTTATCCTTAGATTGGTCCTGCATGCGTGCAAATAAAAAAAATCGGTTTGTCGGATTGGTCTTGATGGTATGTGAATGTTTATAAAGATCATCATTCATCCTATTGGTTAATGAATAATAATAATAATTGGATGATTTCTATAGCGCTGTTTTTGTGAAAAATCACCTCAAGGCCTCTGTACAAATACTGCTTGCTAGGTTTTATCTTATTATGTACAAAATATACAGAAACATACTTGGCGGGTCACTTCAGATTACAATGAGACTGAGAGTTGGTTGTGTAAGTGTTGCAGAAAAATGTTACAGTTTGTCTTGTGTTCCTCGTCGGTACATTTAATTTAATAGTGGCGAGGATGGCGGGGCTGTGAATTAGGTTGTTAATGATTCTATATAATACAACAACAATTATGATTTATCATGAAGATTGAGAGCTGTAATTTACTCACCATAAAGATATTAAACTGTACATTTGTGCAGTCGTCTAGAGTGTGTTCTCCATAGTATAAAAGTCATTCACTGTTGCAAGGAAGAAAGTAGACTGAATGAGGCGAATTTGTGGTAAAACTATGTGATCGTGTAAAAATATTGAGATGTAACTGTAATGAGTAATATTTAGAAGGGGACGCTTAGATGGAATCAGAGTAAAATATTTAATTTCCCACATTATAAAATTAAGGCAGAAGTTGAAGTTTTATAGCCAAAATCATTTTCACAGGCCTGGCACGCTATTTTTTCTGAGCTTATAAAAAGACTCACTAAAAAATACCCAGTTCTAGCAAAAGCCAAGATGTTTAAGTTCTGCTAGCAGAATTTAATAGCATGTACAATATTTAAAAAAAAATGTACAGAGAAGCGAAGCTAGCAGTCCACAATGGAGTGCTGATACCAACCATGATGTATGAGAGTGAGGCTTGGAACTGGCGGATGAAGGATGAAAGTAGACTGAATGCTGTAAAATGAGATCTCTGAGGCGAATGTGCGGTAAAACTCTCGTGTGAAAAATGTTGGGATCTGCAAATAATGCAAGGCAGATGTAAGCGTAATGAATTTAGAAAGGGATGCTTGGATGGTTTGGGAATGTAGATCGAAGAATATATAATGCAAATGTCAATGGAAGAAGAAGACGGGGACACCTGAGGAAGACATGGCTCAATCAAGTGAATAAAATCTATGTCAGAAATCGGAATAGCAGAAGAAAATGTATGACACGATGTATGAATGTGAATGAAGCATAAAGTGTATGCCAAGATCAAGGTGCTTGGCGGTCCATCCAATTTCCCACTCCCTGATGGTTAGTTAGTTAGTTAGTTCGTTAATACTATTTCTAGCGGATAACATTTTCAAACAAAAAACACTTAATCATTATTTCGCATTGCATTGTCTGCTTGGAAAGCAAAAGCGATCATTGGAGAGCATTTCTAATAATGCTCCGCTCTTTGAAATAAATATAAGTTTCGTTTAAAAGCACCCTTGTACGTTTCTTCGAAACCTTTTCGAGTCCTTGACCTCTACAATTATTGACCCCAATTTTCTCGGCGGCCTTCCTAACGTCGCCACTGTCCGGTACTCCACTGATATCCAATTTCCATCCAATCAATACACAGACAAAACCTCAGGGGATGGTGTCATTTTATATTTTTATCCACGGAACTAGCCCGGAAAGATTTACAAACTTTTATTAGTGATTGGGTAAAAAAAAGTCTTATAAGTAGTAATCTAAAAATTGTGATTTATGGTACATAACATGAATTTTCGTATTTTTTACGCAATGTTCCAATATTTCAAAATAAAAAAGTAATATTATACAATCTAAATATTTAATGGTTTTGATAAGCTTGAATAGCCATAAAATGGAACACAGATCACTTCATGTCATTTTTACACGCTTTCAGTTTCTGGGAGATGGGTAAATAACAATTGTTATTTTATTTTTTATATGAATACCGCACAAGAGTCCCAACCGTCTGGAGCGACTGAGACTATGCAATCCCCAATCGAGGAATGTTGTGAGGCTGAAGGTATTGACGAGAAGAAGGAGAAGGGGAGAGGAAGATGGGGAAATACCTGGCAGTTCAGATCTGATCACCAAACACGGCTAAAAGCCATTTCAAGCAACGTTTCAATTCTGAATGGTGGTCTTTCACCAGAGCGATACTGAGTATCTTCCACATTTTATACTCCATATTTGTAACTAAATAATCAATAAATTTTATTGCGCACACCACACATGTTGTAAACACATTAATTAGAGATATTTTACACGCCGATTGTATATATATGATATATTATGTATGATGCTTTTGTGTAAATATTTTGATTGTGTTTCTAATAAATAAACAATTTAAAAAATATGGAAATCTCTAAAGAAAATCGCTTTTTGTTGCGAAAGTTCAAAAAAGGAACATGAAACTACTTTTGTTTTGAAATTCTACGTCTTTTACCGAAATATATTATAGTTTTTCAAAAAATAAGGCGACTTTCACAAAAAATAATGCTAGTTTCATAAAAAATAACGCGTTATTATTGTACTATAATTTAGGGGAATTACACTAAATTTGCACTAACCTTCCCCAACATTCTGGAAAAAATATATGTTTATTACTACACACTTATAAAAAGACAAAAAGTTGTCAAAATAATTTTTGTATTTACATTCTGCTAAAGCCGTGTAGTAACCCAGTGAGGCCCACTCCATAGAGGCTGAAATGCTGTCCCTACCCCAAGAAAAACAATCCAAACTATAAGATTGTTTGTCAAAATGAAATGATAAGTAACTTGTGCGCTCATTTATTCAGTTGGCCACAACAATAAGCGATAGATGATAATAAAATTTCAATATTCAACGCGCAATTCATACCCGAACGCGATTAACTACACACAGCTTACCTTTGCCCATAGAGCAATGCATGTCACTGCAGTAACAAATTACATAACACAATACTAGAATATTCTAAAATTATAAATAAATAAATGCGGCTGCTATTAAACATTTTATAATAATTTCTTTGCCAAGGCTACGCGAAGGCAAACCAGCACACTTTGCCTCTAATTAGACTGCACACAGGCGTTGTCCCCTAACACGCTGCGCCCGCGGCACCGACCTCTCGGCGGTAATATCGCCCGGCATGCATGGTACGTGCCAATGCCAAAGGCAACTGTTTATGAATTATTCATATTGAATTCATATCGATTTTGGAATAGGTACCGTGTGCGTTGAAATGACCCGGGGTTCGAGTACGGAGCGAATGTATAGAGTTTAGATAATAAGGTTGAAATTGCTACGTCGTGTCCGCCATCTGCCTCGAACGACATGAAAAAAGTTTTAAAAAAAATTAGGCGATTGATCTGCTTCAGTGGAAAGGAATTCATTCACCTCGCTTACATAAAATAAAGACGGATGCTTGACTCTAGTGATGAAAACCCGCAGGTCTGATAATTGACGCATTAATAATAATAATAAAATTTGAATGATTTGTACAGCACCGCTTTTGTGAATAATGTGATTAAGCGCGCTGTACAAATGTTCTTTTTTGCTAATGCTCTATCTTATCACTAACTATAGACAATCTATTTATCTCTAACAAATTGCATTGACCGGTACATCGATCTGTAATACCAAATATGTGTCCAATACATTTGACCCATGAACGTGATGCCGCGTTAAAATATACGGCCTCCATGGTCCAGAGGTAAGGTTCTCGACTACGAATCCGAAGGTGGCGGGTTCTAATCCCGGCGTGCGCAAGTAAATTTTATTTAATTAATTTGTGCTGTTTCACAAATAATTAATTAAAAATAATACATAGTATATTTACGCACGTCCCAGAGTGGAAGATACTCTCAGTATCGCCTTGGTGAAAGACCAATATTCAGAATCGAAGCGTTGCTTGAAATGGCTTTTAGCCGTGTTTGGTGACCAGATCTGAATAGCCAGGTATTTACGCACCTTCCTCTTCCCCTTCTCCTTCCACTCCCCAATACCTTCAGCCTCACAACATTCCCCTATTGGGGATGCCATAGTCTCACTGGCTCCAGACGGTTGGGAGCAGTTGGGACTCTTGTGTGGTATTCATGTAAAAAAATGTTATAAATATTTTTTACAGGCAGATAATATTATACAGGTTATTTGAGATAAACACTGTTTAATTGCGAAATTTACATACGGTTTTGCACGCAGAGGACACAATATTGAATTGGAGATATTATTTGATCGTCGTATTTATTTTAGTAATTATTTATCTTCGATTTAACTAAAGAAAAAGCATATTTTATGATGTGTGATACAGTAAGGATTTGATTAGAATATATCTTCGTAGATAGTTGTAATTAGAGCAGACGCCGTGATTGCAGAAGATACAGAACTCATTTTCGGATTTTCCCAATGACAGTCTTCTGCGCGTTTTTCGATGATTTAGTAATAACATTAAAAAATAAAACAATAACTCTGTTTACATCACTTCCATTTTATACTTTTGCCGACCGGGTTTCGCTACTACCGTAGCTTCTTGAGGGCAGTATAATACTAAACTATGAACTAAGGGCCAAGGGTACCCTTGGCCCTCCACTCGCCTGTTTTTATCAATCTATAACACATGTGTATCACCAAGTTACCGCTTCATATGAAGGTAGTAATAATATTATTTAAAATGTAATAAAAAAATATTTCACAGAGATCGCGTTCTATTCAAATCTTTTTTGATAAAATCTGGAATTATAACATTATGTTAGACTTGCTTGTCTTTGCTAACCAACCTAACCTAACCTTACCTAACCGGGCGGTCTGTCAAATTTGTTTTAACAATTAGGAATGTTGCTGTGAAATGTTTACGTTTTCATGCAATATTAAATTCTATGCGCTGGTGGTAGATGTTGCATTCGCCTGTGTCCTTCTTATAGGTGAAAATAGCGTTGTGTTGAACTACTCGTATTAAATATTACCTTTAAATAGTTTTTTTGATATTGTTGCGATCGTCCTAAGCATATTAACACTGAAGACGATAAAATTAACAAATATCAAACGACATAAGAAACAGAAAATAAAAATGGTATCGGTCGGAATCTGGGAATCTAAGCCAGGGGTGACCGGATAATTCAACACGCGTATGAATCGACACACATTTAAAAGTGATTTAAAATCATTAAAAGTACGGAAACCTAACCTAACCTTACTTAATTAATCATTTAAAAAGATGTTGCTGTAATTTCTTTTACAAAGAAAAAAACACATTATTTGGGTTAATTTAGATATTTTCGGGATACTTTGTTTTATTTCGTACTTTTAATGACTTTAGATTACTTTAAAAAAAGTGCGTCGATTCCATATGTGTGTTAAATTATCTCGGAACCGACCACAGTACCCCTGTCTCGGCGGGATAACACTAACCACTGAGCTAATGAGATATAATTATTTTACTTCGTTTTTATCGATATCGTATATCAATTTTTAAAAAATACTAACGTTATCGTCAATTAATTCCTAGATTTTTTAATACTATCTTTTTTTATGATTGTAAAGTTCTACTCGAAAAATTGTTGTTTTTCGTTTCATATATTTTCATTTGAGATTTTATTAAATTATCTCCTTTAATGATTATATATTACAATGAGGTTTACGAGCTCCAATAAGTTATTCCAATAAACGAAAATTAATATCGATTGAAGTAAAATTTTACTTAAAACTACAATACCTTCGTCAATATTTAATCGATTGCCTATCTAATAAAGTCTACCAAAATAAAGGACAAAATTTAGTAATACATATTTTTTTTAAACAGATGGCATCATCAGATGCATGTTTTGACAGGCAAAACGTCACTGTAAACCGTGTACTAGGTTTACGGGTATTTTTCGCCAATCATTTTTACCGCCATATGATCATTTCGAACAGTGTGCACACACTAGGTGTGCAAAATCCAGCCATCCAGATGGTCTGTTTGCTGGAACCAAATTCAAAATAGGTCGACAAAAATTCTTAGAAAAACAACATTTTCAGAGAAAAAAAGACTTTCGCGCACTACATGTTCATCCGAATCATAAGAAATTGTCGAAAAAGTCCATGCTGCATAAGCCAACGTCGTATGCACAGTTTGGTGCCCCTAGCGAGCGGCTAATGCGTTCAAATGTGAATTACATGAGTTAGGGAAATATTTAAACAAAATTTAAATACGATTTTTATTTCCACGGCGCCCTTTTAGAGATTGCGCCTATGATTTTTGCACAGTGTGAACAGTATGGCAGATCCGGCGACTGCCGTCAAGGCGAAGCTATCAGTGAAATCACTATTTCGATTAATATATAATATGAATCGGTTTACATTATGAAAAAGAAAAAATATTCGCTGGACAAATTGAACCACGTCCAAGAAATTCCCCTGATAAGAATTAAAACAAAGTTGTTATTACTTTGTAAAAAATATAAGCGCAAACTACTAAAAAAAAAATTTCATTAAAAATTATTAACGCACGTACAAAACAAGTTTAAAAAAATACTGTTTTATAGCTAAGATTATTTGTGAAAGATTCCAATAATCATTTTTTTTGCTTTCTTACAAAATTCTTCATATCATAATAATAATAAATAGATTATTTTTATAGCGCCGTTTTCGTGAGAAAATCACCTCAAAGGCGCTTTACAATATAACTTATCTAACCTATACCTCGTTACTTAGACTTATATATAATAATTTAGATATTAGATTAATTACTAATGGCTTTCAGCTAAGATTTATAACTAGAAAATACCTAATTCAGACTTATAATCAGTGACTTACATCTAAGACTTATATAGATAGCGACTTACAACCTGTAGCTAGTGACTTAAAACTAGTGATAGAGGCTTACAACTAACATATTTCCATTTTAGAATAAATTATGTACAAAATTACATAAAAACAGCTTTTCGCGCTTACAACAAACATTACTAGACTTCGCTTGCCAAGCTAATTTTATGTCCATTACCTATATTCGTGGTGACATAAGACATTCATGCTTATAGCAATATTTTTAGCTCGTATATTTCTTTTAATACACCAAACTTAAACATCCTAATACCGTTGGACGCAAGAGTCTAAAATCAAATCCAAAGTTTCTTGTTTACGAAGCATATTTGTCACCACCGTCTTGGCGCCGAGAAACATTCTAAGTTTTAATAACGTTGTCTGGGAAAGCCGAAGTTTCCTTCCCCCGTGATACAAGCAACAGTCCGTCAAGAAAGTGTGAACGAAGGGAGCTGTTTTAAATTTTGTCGAATGATAATGCCAGGATGGATTAAAGGAAAAATAATCTAACTTTAAAAAAGCACTATGATCCAAGAGAATATTTATCAAACCAACATCTGTTAAACAACGTGTTTAGATTAATTAGTGGCAGGCACTTCCTGAAAGAAGATGCTTCTACGCCACATTCTACCATAGAATAAATAAGAACACAATAATTGCGATTTGCGCGTTTTTCGTGATCCAAAAGTCTGCCCATTCGGGCCTTTAAATATCTAATATAAAAATTATTGGAATAACTTATTGAAGCTATTGTAATATATTTTTAATCATTGGCGATAATATTGACAACTCTCAAAATGACACAAGAAACCTAAAAGGCACAAAAAAACAGAAAAAGGTAATGGTAGCAGCTGGGACTCGAACCCAGGACCTTATGGTCCATCTGGGACCTTCAGAACGGGATGTTTCATTTTGAGAGTTATCAAAATTATATTCAATGATTAAAAACAAAAATTATTTCATAATCGTATCATTTCGACCAAATGGAATGGCAATATACAATGCTGGCAGTATGAGAGAGATAAAACACTATATTTTCATTGGCTCTCTCGGGGATAGAAGGAAAAGGTATTAACTCAAAGACACACCGGCTTCCATTTAAATCTACTTGGAAAGCGCTTCGTGTTTGTATTCTTTATTCTATGGGTTCTTAGAAATAACCAGTTATTTTGTAACACGTAACGAGATAATTGCACGGTAATGTTTTCTTTTTATATTTTTGAAATGTTCATATCGAAGAAGATATTTATTATTGAATTAAAAGAAATACACTTTGTATAAATCCACTTTTATTTTGTATGTATGTCAACTAGTTTTAATTCTGCTGAATCTTCATCGGGATTGAAAATACGCTGTATATTCATTAGAGGTTAAATCAAACGCGCACTTTAAAAATCGAGTTTTGCACTTTTTTCTATCCATATGAAAAATCTGTCAGATTCGGCATTCAGGCATAACCTCACAATTGAATCTACTCAAATTTATTTTAAATCGGTGTTACTCGGTGTTGCGTTGTTCGGAGTATCGTAGGATTTAAG
This sequence comes from Halesus radiatus, assembly GCA_022606495.2. NCBI lineage: Eukaryota > Metazoa > Arthropoda > Insecta > Trichoptera > Limnephilidae > Halesus > Halesus radiatus. The sequence goes on along the minus strand of JAHDVE020009740.1, from coordinate 112,438 downwards.
TTGTTAGTTCCATTTTTTTTCAATTTTTCACTATCTTGACGGATTGTACCTCCTTGACTACCCTGTAGGTGTGTGGCTGCTACCTGATCGTGTCCCAAGGTCAGAGGCACAGGGTGGCGAGGAAGTACTTTGCTCCCCGAGCAGGAAGATCCTCTCCCGGGGCTGGGGTTGTTTACCCAAACAGCGACCCCTGTGTCCTCAAAATTACGACACAGCAGTCCTCAAAAGTTTTCCAAGGGTGTAGTGAGGAAAGTCGTTTTTTTAAACGATTTTTATTATATTTGAAAAGATGGGTTTAAACTTTCGTCTTCACCAATTCTACAATTATAATATCCCGCGATTTTTCACAGTTTTGCGCTAGTTTCAACATAAATGTTAAGAAATCTGCTGTGCCAAGTTATAAAGTTCTTAAGCTTCAAAACATAAATTATAGATACTTTTAAGGATTACGGTGAAGATATTAATCCCCCGTGTTATGCTGTACTGAGCCAACACGTTTGTTCTGCCATGTGGTATGCACCTTTACCGCCCTTGGCAGTAGTTTATAGCATTCCAGGAGGAACTGTCTATCAAATTTTGCATAATTTTCTGCACTGTTACTGCAAAGGTTTATGTTCTGGTTAGTGTGGTTTCTTATACTACGTAACTACGACTTCCATCAATCTTGTGGTAGAACGCGACAGTTACAATATATGACCAAGATATTGATGATATCTAAGATAATAATGTATTTATTTATGCATCTCGCGAACCTCGGCTTCACAGCCGCAGCATCGTTAAAAGAAACGCGGGTTTCGGTTAACCACCCCTGGTTAAACCGCCCTACGAGGGTCAGCCCCGTTTCCCACCGAGTCTCTCCCATCTCCATCCCTGTCCACCCCTTTACCACCCCTTTGCCGCTTAATGGACCATGAAAAGGACCCCTCCCTAACTGCTTGGAAACAGGGATTCCAACTTAACGCGGGCCCGGTCGTTGGAAAAAAATGGTAATGGGACCGTAACTGAGAAGAACTGGGTGATGTTTGCATGGGGTTTAGGGTATTAAGTGTCTTAGGGGTGGGAGGCTAAAGCCAAAGAGGCTTCTACCACTACTGGTGTTCTGTAATTAACAACTGCCTCTATGATGTAAGGCTATGTAAATGATACACGTGTAAACTCCTTCACACTGGTGGATCACTCCAGGTGAATACACACGACGAAACGCCAACCTTTAGCAAACCAATCCATTGGAATCACTAATTCTGTAATTCACATGTACAACAGTTTTACAGAATGTTTTTTTTAATATTTCGAAACTTTTGTATGTTTTTTTCGTGGAATTAACTTTTGGAACGTCGAGCTCTCGCGATTTCATACTTCGGTAGTGTGATGATGATAAATTTGCGCGTGCCCGCCTGAGTCTATTGTTATAATAACTGTTTTTGTAAGTTGTGCTATCTAACCAGATAACATTTATAATAATAATATTTATACAAATTGTATGTATGTATCTATCATAAGCAGTTTCCCCAGAAAGCGATTCTTTGAACTCTGGCGTATCCGATAGGCAATGTTAAAAAATAATTTCTCTGAAAATAAGTAGCTTTTTGACGGGTAATTGATTTTTTGACATTGCCTATCGGATACGCCGGCGTTCAACGCATACAAATTTTCTGATGGGCGATTACGGCACTCCAGAAGTTAAGAATAATATTATCACGTCTATCAATTTTTTTTCGAATCACGAAGACGAAGAAAGTTGAAAACCTAACCTAACACAGCTCAATTGGTATTCGGTCTAGAATAAGGAAGAAATGTGATGCAAAAGTCCATTTAGGTCTTAAATTTCTAAAACAAATAATATTTCACCATCGCTCCATTTCGATCAAATGGAATAGCAATATACACTGCAGGTTGTGTAAGGGAGACGGAACGCTGAGTTTGCTATATTTTCATTGGCTCTCTCGGTGGTAGAACCAAAAAGCTCTAATTCTTCCATGGCACATGGGCCTCCACTTAACTCTACGTGGAAGGCATTCCTAGTGCGTTTTCTTCAATCCATGCATTTGGTTTAAAAAGTTCACTTTTGATTCATGTTATTTCAGGTTCGAAGCATTACTTGAAATGGCTTTAGCCGTGTTTGTTGATCAGATCTGAATATCCAGGAACTTCGCAACCATCCTTTTTCCCATCTCCGTTCAGCCTTATAACACACCTAAATCGCGGATGCCACATTCCAATTGTCTACGGGCAGTTGGGTACAATTGGGACTCTTGTGCAGTTTTTCCATTAAAAAAATGTTATTTGGGGTAAAGCGCACTTGAGACAAAATATCACTAAATTGTACGCCACACAAAATCTTCCGTAAATTATTAAATTACTGAGCCAACACGTCTGTTCTGCCATGTGGTATGCACAGAAAATCGACGTACCGTCCCCGGTAGTAGTTTATAAAATTCCAGGAGGACATCTATCGATTTATGCAGTATTGTTAGTGCAGTACAGTTCCAATCGATGTTTTTTTTTATTTTTATATGAATACCGCACAAGAGTCCCAAACTGCTCCCAACCGTCTGGAGCCAGTGAGACTATGACATTCCCAATTGGGGAATGTTGTGAGGCTGAGGGTGTTGGGGAGGGGAAGGAGAAGATGTATCATTAAAGAGAAAATTAACTCCATTAAAATAATACAAAGGAGGAAACACAGAGGCCGGCAGATCTTTCCATAGCTGAGCTGTTTAACACGAGAACGAGTCGTAGAAGCGACTCGTTTTTACGTGAAAAATGTCAACCGTGTACAAATGTGGGCGCGCTTTTGGCGTATTTCCCGACTGTGCATCGGTGCTGAATGATGCTAGTTCCTCAGAGCATCTTCCATTTAAATACCGATAGAACTAGGACAGAATTCCCACATGACGTATGTGCTCCAAAGATTTCAGACTGGTCGTTTCCACACAGAGTCAAGGGTTTTTTTTCAGACATTTTGGGGCTCCCGACAAGAGCTGACTACCAAATTCAACAGTGGGGCGTACTTGCGATTTGAACAAGATCAGCAGTTGTGTACTGTGAAAGTATCTGCGGGCCCTGTACAGTACGCCCAGCTTCTAAAAGGCTAACTTTTCTCTGACTTCGACGGAGACCTCATTCTTGTTGGAAGGCTTGTCGGGAAGATTGCTTCGAGAGTTTTGTAGTAAATCAGAAATGCGATTTTCCATAGACTGTTTCTTCTTAACATCTAAACAGCGGACACAAACAACAACATTTTCCAAACAATCGTATTCCGTCAACTGCTTTCGGAAGATCAACAAAACAACCCCTAATTTGTGAACTCAACTACCCCCGCAATATGTCTATTAAACTACTCGCAAGTGTGAAACGCTAACATTATTATTACAATACCTACCCCTTATGTTTACCCTCAACACTGAACGCTGAATCCTGAATACTTCATGGCCTGAGGGAAAGGAGATATTTAACAAGGATAGATTTATACGTTCACTTTGTCTGTAATAGTTAACACACCGCTTTTACAAAATATTCTAATAAAAGAATAATATGAAAAAAATTGACTTACTTTGAAAATTTAAAAAAAAAGTTTGTATTCTAATCCTAAAAGCATTTAAGTCATAATGGGATACGGATATTATACAAATGTCAACATTGACTGTTTAAGGCCATCCGCTTGCTAAAATTCCAACGAAATTCCACGCGCTCCTTATGCAGGTGGTGACAAGGTCGAAATTCCCCCTTAACGCCGGCCGCATGTTTTGATTTACCCAAAAAAAACGTCACCAAAATGCATGCTTTATTTTAATTTGTAAAGCTCAGGCATTAATATTGAAATGTTTTACGTTCATATTCTAAAAAACTTAATTTTCCACAATGAACAATACGACAATATCGGAAAAAGGATTCGTGAGTATTATATTTTGCGCTTTAAACATTTTTTTAGGTCTGATACTTTATTTTTTTTCTAGGCTTATAAAAAGACACACCAAAATTTTTTAAGGTTATACGAAAGGCCAATGTGTGTTCTGCTTGCAGTATTTAATTAAATTATGTATGATATTTCTAGGACATCAAATTCTCACACCGAAAACACACGATTTTGCATTATTTCCCATTGCATCGCCTTAATCACTATCAATATAACATCTTAACAGTTTTCTGACTCAGATTCAATGATAGCTATGTTCGATGGTATTGTAAAAAGTAAGCTGGAGTACGCTGGCGAGATATGGACTCCGCATCAAACTAAATATACAAATATGCTGGTATAAATCCAGAAAAAGTTCCTCACGAATATCATCTATATGCAGACGCATCGAACTCATCCGAGATTCATGCACCATATGGACTTACTTAAGGCAACAAATAGAATTAACATAGAAAACCATACAATACTTAGTTTTAATATAGTGCATCACTTTATTCATAGCCCACTCCTTTTGGAATGGTATGGCTTATACGTGCAACTTCAACCGTAGTCGTCGCCGCGACTTGTTCAAGATACCACAAGACAGAACAAATGTTCTAGCACAGCATAGCATAACAAGATGAATGATACTATTAAATTAAATTTCTGAAAAAGTGGATGTATTTAATTAATCTTGAAATAATCTTCAAACATTTTATATTCATCTTATCAAACCACGTTGCCAGTTTTTGTTAGGAATATGTTTTTATTGTGCATTGAAAGTTCTTATATTTTATACGTCTTTAACTTCTCTTTTTTTTCAACTTCGTAGAAGTTATTCCAACTTTTATTTGAGAGGACATTAAGTCTTAGAGGGTATGTTTCACAGAAAATGACTATGCACTGTATACGGAAAATATAAAGTTTTGTTAATTAAAAATTTAACCAATGAAAACATATCTTTACAACAGACATTAAAAAAATGGAGAAAAAACTTCGTTGAGATAAATTACAAAAAACACCCCTAAATATAGAAAAATTCCTACCGCCTGAACGAGTAGCCGAAATCCAATCAATAAAAATAGCGCGCAAAGTCAGTTATGCAAACAATTGTAAAATGCTAGATAGGGAGGGAAAAATTGCGAAATCTATGCATATTCAAAATACGTACGAAACGGAAGGATCCTAAAATTAAAATAAAAACTGCACGTTGTTAATAAATATCATGTTTGGATTTTTTTATTTTATGACACTAGTTGCAAGTCTTTCTGCGAATTTCTATGTGGTTTTTATTTCATACTAGCTGATGTGTACCCGGCCTTGCTGGGGATTTGGAATAAAGTTATGAAGTTGTGAATTCTTGCTTGATATTAGGGTACCATAATTGATTCGACGGCGAAAGTAACTCTCCAAATAAAGAAACATTAATTTGAATATTTCATTTCATTTCAAAAGTTTATTTTTTCAAAATATATCTTAATCATAAAGTTCTTAAGAAGGTACCTACTCGTGTTTTCCATTTTGAAACTATTCTACCCAAAAAACCTTCTTCTTTTCGATATGCAATTTGTGGCTAACCTAAATAAGACATGGCGGGTTCAATGTTTTTCGTACTAATTTTAAAACATAATAGCAAAAGTTTTATAACATTCGAACAACTTTCTAAACCTTCCCGGCACTATTAAAAACAAACTGTGCTATTATCAGCGAAACCGGTTCAGTGATTTTGGAGAACATTGAGGACAAACAAACTTACATTGATTTTTAAATATATGGATTGTACGTATTTAAGCTTATTTATGAAAAAAGCACATTTAAAAATATGTCTTGTCGGTCTTCATATATTAGATACGTTTTGTAAAATAGTGATCATTAATTAATCCATTACTTCTTGAGATGATCTAGGTTTTTTAAAGTGACATTTATAACGGCTTTTTACAATAATTACATTAAATTCCTAAATAATATGAAATCACCAGACATTTATTTTCCTTTTGCAATCTTTAACTTACCAGACAACTAATGTTTTGCACACTAACATGACTCAATTCAATCTAGATGTAATACGTCATTGCGTACCCATAATAAAGATGTCTCCTACAATGGATTGTTATCTTATTTACAATTGCATCGTATTAATTAGAGCATGCTGAGAACAGACATTTTAGATATTTTGGAAAATACCATAGATTTATGCCGTAAAAACATTTGTAATCTCACCGACCGGCCGATATGCTTACGACGTCACGGTTCATAAAATGAGTGGTGCGGCCATAGATATCATAAGCGCGGCAGTATGCGTTACCGCTATTCGAATTGTGAATTGTATTGGAATGTAACTCGTGACGTCACGGGGATATGTTTTTCCTTAGTTCACTCTGAAAGCTTACTTCGTTATTTTTCGAGTTACTAATCATAAATTTTTATTTACCGTCGTTATTAGTTCCTTATATAAAATGCATTTTCATAAAGTAAAAAAATAAAATTGGAGATAATCTCATTAACGAATTCTTACATAATAAATCACCTGATATACTTCGATTTTTCAACACTGTCAAAATCTTTTTCTACTACTGGGAGTAAAAAAAATATTTTTTTCCTCCATGACTACTGATCTGTAATAGTTTAGGTAGTTAACAATAATAAGTACTTTTCTAGAGATCAATAAATATTTTAAAGTCTCCAGTATAAATAAAACCCAAATAATTTAAACCGATGGTTGTTTTCCCATTCATTACCCCGAGCAACGCCGGCTACTTTAGCTAGTATTTAATAAATAATACGAAGAATTTAAAGACTGTTTTTTTTTCAGTTTGTAACAAATCATCTCATCAAAATTCCATGTTATGTTGGTATAATTGTATCCGAAACACTGACGTCACGGGTCTCGTCCGTGCGTATTCTGGTTTTGGATTTATATAGAAAATTTTATTTCTCAATTTTGTTTTGTATTTTAAATATATTTTTTTAGTTTGGCCAATTTTATACTCAATTTAGGTGATTAAGCTCTATAATTATTGTTGTTCAATATAAAAACAAAAATAAACTGTTATTAATGAAAGAAATAAGAATATTCATTGGCAAACCAATTGTTAACACATATAGATAATGACGGTATTATTATTTTTTCAGGTAGTTTCTAAAAAGGTAGATAATTTATTACTTACGCTTAGTTATGGTTTACCATGAATAGAATATAAAATTACGTACGATAAAGCTCCTCCTTGTTTTGACATTTGATATTCAAACCTCAAAACCGACCACCCATAGATTTGAAGCGTTTTGACAGGTTTTGTTAAAATTAAACTTACTGAAAACATACTTTAGAAAAAAATGCTTAGAATTTAATAAGAAAGTCATTATTAATATATTTAAATGAATTGTAGTTTCTTATTCAAATCATGATTCAATAAAAATTTTATGTTTAAGGAAAACATTTTGTACAAACTGCATATTTTTAGACTAGTCTAACAAGTTTTTTCGTGAACAGGATATTTGTGAAGAGAAAATGAAACTAAAAATGAAGTTGAACATTCCTTTTTTTTATTAATTTACACAAATTGGATACGAAAGCATGATGTTTGATGAATTCAAAAATAGGCAGTTCTCTCTGACATACATCAGGTTTGCAATCAAAACTACATTATGAACAACTGAAAATTTAAATAAACAGGTATATAATATGTACAATCAGGTTGGTTGGTATAAATTACCGCCAGATAAAAGCCCGCCCATTATAAGTATTTGTATTATTATGTACAATATGTGCTTTAAATAAATATATACCAAACCTAACTATTGACAGGGGAATATTAATGATATGTCATATTTAGTTATGCTTTTGGCCGCCGCAAATACGTTATTTTCAAGCTGGCTACTAAATTGACATGTTTAACATTCATTGCTACGAGTGGCGTTCCCCAGGGGTCACAGTTAGGACCAATCCTGTTTTTGTTGTGTGCTATATATTATCAATGATGTTCAAGTTTCAATATTCGCAGACGATCTGGAATTATATAAAGGCAATAAGATATGTTAATGATTGCCATGCATTGTCAAATAACTTGTCCATACTTTTTGTATGGTGTCGAGATAACAAATATGTAATATTATCAAATAATTAATCCAATATATTTTTTTATTATACTATCAGTAATATTTTGTTAGTTTCTGTCTCGGAAATTAATGACTTGGTTATATGGTTTGATAAAAAACTCAATTTTATCAAGTAAATGGAAATCATATCCAATAAAGCTTTGGAAATGTTGGGCGTTATTTTAAGAGTATCTAGTGACTTTAATAATAGCAATGCTATTAAAAAAATTGCATATGTTATTAGTAGGAAGTCATATCGAGTACAATTCCACAGATTGGTTTCCAAACAATGGTGTTCATTCAAACACGATTGAAATAATCCAACATAAATTCTTAAGAAATATAATTTTTAGAATAGGTATTCCCGGAGAATGCCTAGATTATGATTACCCACTTTATTCATTAAATTTAATAACAGTATCTGAACGTAGAATTATTTTGCGATTTAATGTGTTTGTTTAAAATGATCGATTCTATATTTTATGCCTCTGAACTGCTGTAGTATTTAATTTATTTTCATGTTCCTGGCAGGACAGATACAATATTTTTGGGCATTTTTTGTACAATAAATTAATACTTTTTTGTAATTAGCTATTATATCTCTACTATTAAATATTCTATATGATTTATATTAAATAAAATAAAATACTTGCCATAATTATTGTGAGAATCTACTTCAGCGTTTTATTATACTCCTATGCGACGGATTCAACCTCTGGCAATCACATACTCCGATGCTGTTGATATACTCGTATTATAGTTTTTTTTCATCTAGTCGAACTAATTTAATTGATGAAACTATTTATCTCTGGGTGAATACAAAAATCTTTTTTTTATTTTATCTGAAAAGTATTAAAGCTAATAATAACAAAAATCTGAAATGAATATATGAAACAGAAAAAAAAATGTAACGGTCGAATCTGGGACTCGAACCCATGACCTTTATATCCGGGATCAGCGCTCTATTCAACCGAGCGAATGCCACCTTTATTCCTTGCTGTAATTTTTATATGATTCTTCAATTTAAGAACTGTTAACATCATTTTCTTTTAATTTCCATATATTTTTTGGTTGCTGCTATCTTTCTATGTGACTTCAAGATTCTACCCAAATTTATTAAAAATGTAGATAGTGTCTCGGAAAAACGTATCCGATTTTTATTTATATGGGAAATCTTTTGTCTTTTTCTACAAATATAGTGTTGATATTCAAATTTTGTTTAAAAATAAAATATTAAAATGAGGTTTCTGAGATTCAATAAATTATTCCAATAAAATCTGAGTACTGTAAATGTTTATGTAAGTTACGCCAAACTGTCTAAATGGTATAAATAAATAAATAATCAACCCCTGTTATAACAATTCCAGAAAAACAAACTTCAGACCAAATTTTGGAAAATTCTCTCGTGCAAGCTGTGATCTGTATAAAGCCGAACCCATTTCATAATACTTTGACACCGAAATAACAAAAAACATAGTGTCTTCAGTTACTCTTCTGACTGCCTGCAGAGATATCGTGGCTAGTAAATTAACATGGACAACAAAATCAACACGGTTCATGGTTTTCACCCGAGCGAAACATTTGAACCCCGGTTTTCAAAAATTGAAATATTCTCTGGTGTAAGCTGTGACCTGTTAAATCGGGGTAGGTTGTTTACATCCCTTATCGCTGACAGACAGAGGGTAGGTGCCGTCGTCAAGCCGGGAAGGTAAAAAGGGTGAAGGATAGAGGCACCGATTTGTCGGTCATGCATCACTGGGTAAATATTGTAACAGAATTTGAGACGCGCCAGGAAAACCACTGATGCCTTTTTGAATCACGCTAAAGATGGAAATTCGCAAGAAATGTACCACTTGCTTAAAATATGAAACAAATATCTGTGATTCATTTTTAATTTTTTCGAAAAAGTTAGAAAGGGGTACTGCAATTCTTTCTATTAACTGCCCTAAAAGAACGATCCAAATTGAGATGGCCTCCCGGAGGGTCTGTCAAGTTTGTTTACAAAATAAAAGATGTGAAATGTTTCCATCTTCACGCGACATTAAACCCTATGCGGTGGCGGTAGTTGCTAAATTAGTCTGTGGCCTTCGTACTTATGTGAAAATTATGGTCCATTAAACTGACAATTTTGTTGAAGTTTTATATATTAGTGCATTTGATCTGAGCAAATATTGGCTGTTAAAAGTTAATTTATACTTATAACTATGCTTTTGAAAAAAATAAATCAATTACTGTTAAATTATTGTTAAAATAAAATATGTAGATCTAATGGTAGATTTAGTACTTATTAATTTTTTGCCTTTATTATCACGGTGTAGAATTTCAACCCCTGTCTCCTTATTAAAAATATGATCTTTTGAGATAAGATGATTGACAAACTCAGAAAAAATATTATTATTTAATGTCTTAAGTGTTGCGAGATTCTAATATTGACATTACGGGATGTCTTACCTATGTCGAATGAAGGACAGTCATTGCAACATGGTTTGTAAATTCCTGAGTGGCTTAATTTATGATCCATATCTTTAGTGTTTTTTAGTATTTTACCTACGGAACACGGTTTTAATGTAGGCAGATAATTTTGAAGTGAATACATGTTGGATATATACAAGATTCTGTGAAATTGGTGGGGATTTTTTTAAGGGGAACGACTGCACGGCCTGTTTCATACAAAACTTAATATTGGATTTGAGGCCAAAATACCCCTCCAAACTGGATGATATTTTTTTCAAAATTAAAGGTTTAGTAAATATCTAGTACGGATGAGAAGTAATTTATTTATTTTTGTTTTAAATTATGAAATATAGGACATTAAATTAATTGATTTTTCCCGATTTTAGAAGCTCCTATTTGTGGGGCTATTGGTGATTTAAAAAAAAAGTTTTACCATCTCTTCTTTTAAAATATAAGAAAATATAAAATAAAAAAAATTAAAACATATTTAAATAAACATCATGGTGGACTTTACATTAAATTAAAAACGACCAATTTACGTGTGATCAAAAAATTTCCACCTTCCTCTTCCTCTTCTCCTTCCCCTCCCCAATACCTTCAGCCTCACAACATTCCCCAATTGGGGATGCCATAGTCTCACTGGCTCCAAATGGTTGGGAGCAGTTGTTACTCTTGTTCGGTATGCATCTAAAAAAAAAATTAAAAGCCAAAGATGAAGAATTTGTTTTTAAGGACCTTAACGTTATCAACTTCAATTTAACAATGTCTATATGTTTGAAGGAAGGAAAATTACTACAACCCCAAGGCGGTCATATAAAAAACCTTTAATATCCCAGCCTATAAAACCGCGTATGGACAAAAAAGTTTTAAGTACAACGCCATTGAGCAATTCAGTTCTCTACCAAGCACCATTAAAAACACAAAAATCAAAAGCTCTTTTAAAAAGAAAATCATTACTCACCTTAAATGTCAAGATTAATTTATTTCTTACCACGTAGGTACTATTATTTTCAAAATTGTTATGTACAAGGTGATGTACTATTATAAATTGTCTTCCCAGCACAGGTGTATGCCTAGTGGGATGGGCAATATACTCGTATACCAAACGATATGAAAATGTTCACATAAAATACTAAAAATTTAATAAAACAAAGTGTTCTTTTGTATTAGTCTTCCAATTGAAGAATTTAGTTGCAATATCTACATGTTATTGAATATTATAAGATTATTTCTCTCATCCAAAACGTTTATCGCTGTCTTAAGGGCGAGAGCGACGTCGGAGAGTTATTATTTATTAATTCAAAATATTTTTACGCCATACGATAAACACAATGTTTTAAAATAAAAAAAATATTTTTTAAATATTTTATAAATTTACATAGGCTTAGTATTTATCAAAATCTAATCAGAAATATTACTTTTTCTGACCGTCCCATTGTATGTTTTACAAAATATTTAAAATACGAATATGATTTTTACATCGGAGAAAAGTATTTTTAATCCTTTATCGTTTGTAATCCGTATTACAAAATAAAAAAGTTACGTAGTGTTCATAAATAAATTGAACCACACACTGTTCTTTTTTTTAATTTATCTTATCGACAAGTTTACAGAAAAACCTTCACAGCATTTTTTAAGGATATTCAACTTTTTTAAATGTTTTTGTAAAACTTGCGTAGAACGGTCAGAAATGTGTAATATTTCTGATTATATTTTGATAAATGCTAAGCCCATGCAAATTAAAAAAAAAAACGTAATAAATATTTTTCTCTTTAAAAACACCATTTTTTTTACATGAATACCGCACAAGTGTCTCAACTGCTCCTAACTGTCTGGAGCCAGTGAGACTATGGCATCCCCAATTGGGAAATGTTGTGAGGCTGAAAGTATTGGGAAGGGGAAGGAGAAGGGGAAGAGGATGGTGGGGAAATACCTGGCTATTCAGATCTGGTCACCAAACACGGCTAAAAACCATATCAAGCAACGTTTCAATTCTGAATGGTGGTCTTTCACCAGGGCGATAATGAGAGTATATTCCACTCTGGAACGTGCGCAAATATACTATCTATTATTTTTAATTAATTAATTGTGAAACAGCACAAATTAATTAAATAATATTTACTTGCGCACGCCGGGATTTGAACCCGCGACTTTCGGATTCGTAGTCGAGAGCATTAGAGGTGCCTGGTCGAGGTCCATGGAGACCGTCAAAACCATGTTTATCGTATTGCACAATAATATTATCCTTATTTTGAATTAATAAATAATAACTCTCCAACGTCCCTCTCTCCGTTAATAATAATGTAGACTATTATTTAAAGAGATAAAATTGATCGGGATGACAAGTTTACACTCGACAGTTATTCGTAGTACCCGGCTTTCTGGGGTATTTCTAGGAAGGCACCGGGTGTAACCCAAGTTAACGGGGATTGTCTGTGAGGTTTAGAGCTATTTGTCTGCCAAGATGATAGACAATGAAAGGTTAACTGAAATGTTGGATCAATAGGGGTTATACGCAAAGCAACCCAACACCTAAAAGCAACCTTGTATATTATTTAGCTATACAATATAAATCGTAACGTTAGTCCAGAAAGGGTACTCCAATTTTATTAAATGATAGACAGATTGTAAGATTTCGGCAAAACATAACAAAATGCCGAACATATGTGGGCAAGTCTCACTTTGATAATGCCTTCGAAGGACGTAACGGCTGTTACGCCCGTTAGTTAATTCGCTGAATTTACTAGGTAATATGTTTTTTTAAAGAGAATTAACTTAATCAAAACGCAAAAAATTGGTTAAATGTTGAATGAGATTCAGTTTGACATTTTATAGTAAATAAAAAATGAGGGAGTTTCGATCGTTAAAAACGTTTTAAATGACAACACCAATATGGCTCAAAGGACGATTATTGTAATTTTAAAAAGCAAGGTGGTACAAGTGCACGTTTTTTACTTTAACCAAACGGTTATCCAAAAATTAGTGGTACTTTCCAAAAGGAGATAATTCTACATCACATTTTAAGACAATTTCGTGTGAATTTAAAAAAATATTATTTATCATTCTGCAAGGAAGACAATTACAAAAATTATCGAAAAAACTATATATCAGATGTTAAAAATAAATTTAAAAAAAAAAAAAACTAAATAAAATTCACAAATAAAAGCTTTAAAAATCGAATTATGATGTTTTGTATTGTTTCAGGAACAAATTTAGTTCCACTTTATTAAATGTCTACATTTTAACACCAAGCTCTATTGCAACATTAACAGAAAATATTTCATTGTTACATAATTTTCTTGGAGGAAATGAGCTTCAAATCTACAATAAAAATATATTCCATATGTACACCCGCCAACAAACAATTCATTTCAATTTAAAAGCATTAGGTGCTGAAAAGTTTTTTTCTATAATATTTGAATTAACGCCATCTGTGAACGCGAAACTTTTTAGTCATGTTTCGAGTGCCTTTAAAATGATTTGCTTGTTCTTGAAAGAGGAAGGTTAAAAACATGGTTCACACAGAACATGCAATTCAAGTAAATGTGAAAATTGCCCTGTATTACTGACTCACCTTCTTTGTTGCAATTCATCCATTTCAACATTCCTAGCCGTAGACTCAAATAATTGCTTTTGCTCAATCTAATTATTGGTGCCTTTCTCCACTATCCAGAATGTCAAGACTTGTTAACTCAAGCCAGGACCTGGATATTTTTGGTATCAGTCTAAATGATTTTTGACAAGCTTTCGAAAAACACCTCGAAGATTATCATTTAGAATGTCTAAAATCATGGACTTTACCAAACCTTGCCAGGCTTTGAAATGAATGTTCTCTCAAATGTACATTTTTGTCATTGCTTCATTCATATATTACATAATATACATTATATGCTGTTTGTTTTCTGTAGCGCTGTTTATTTAATTTATTTTTATGGGGACGTTAATATTCTAACGTAAGATTACTTTCCGAACAACCAATTTAACTTAGGGTCACAGATGGCGCTGATTCAAATATTTTAGAAATAACACGTTTAGCACATTACGTGCTAAAAACGTTTTTTTTATTATTGAATTAACACAATCTTTACGCGCTTATTACGTTTCGTTTAGCCTTAATTTTCCCAGTAACGTTGTACCACATATGCACTACCCGTATATCTGTCATTTTCAATATTCCCGGGAAGCATTAGCGCATCTGAGCCGGCCTGAATTTATCATTAAGCCATAATGCCCCCGTTGGGTCACGTTTGATAATTAGCTTCAGATCCCCTGTTTCAGTCCGGGTGGGAGCTTGCATCCTACACGGGCAGGGTCCGTACCGTGGCCTCAGTTCAACGAGGCTTGCATTCATAATGGCACAACTGGGTCATTAGATGTTAAATAGACCTACTTGTACGAGGTAGTAAAATTGTTTTTAGGTAAATTGAAATTTTAGGCCACTCGGGCATTTATTCACTTAAGTGCAACGATTGCCCAGCGTTTTAATGTTAATATCCGGATAAAAGAACACTTACGATGTCACAATAATAATGGGTTCTCTGAATTTGCCAACCACCTCTTAGAAACAGACCACGCATTCAATGAAAATACAGGCACTAGCTTACTGCATAAAAATGGAATAGTCATTAGACTAGATAACGTATTTATCCATTTATTTGTAAGAATCGAACAGTTTTTAATGCAGATTTATATAAAAGGAAGTTTTACAAAAGGTAAGCCAACAAAGTTTATTATGCTAAAAGTGGTTAAGATGTTTTATTAGAAATAAAAAACAAAATAAGAAGAAAAGGGGGATGCTGTCGATACATTTTATACTCGTGCATCAATTTGTGATCGTACGTATTACTGCGGTTCGATATTTTGAAAGGGTATTATGAAGAATGTCGGTATTGTGAAATTGTGCGTTATATTGCGCACAAATACGGGGAATTGGAGAATTAATCCTAAGATTGGCCGTGCATAAGGGCAAATAAAAAAAAAATCGGTTTGTGGGGTTGGTTTTGATGGTATGTGAATGTTTATAAAGTTAATGAGCTCTGGCGAGTCCAGGCTATTATTCGTAATTTTAAATAAGAAAATAAATTAGAAGTATTAGAAATAAGGATAGCCAAAAACACCAACTGTAGACTCATTAATAATCAAATAAATTTAAATAAAAGTCCTATTCTTAAAATATTTCCAATCAAAAAAGTGCACGCCCTTCCCGGTCCGGTGCCTGCTTCCCCCTACCACACTTGGCCTTTCACTCGCCCGTTTTTATCAATCTATGACACATGTGTATCTTGTTTCATAGTTTAGTTATATACTGCCCTGAAGAAGCTACGGTAGTAGCGAAACCCGGTGGGCAATAGTATATAACAATTAAAAGTGATGTAAACGAAGTTATTGTTTTATTTAGAAATTAAATGCTAATAAATCATAATGATAAGAAGAAAAACGAAATTAAAAATTAAAAATCGTGTAAGATCTTGCATTATTTGTTCATCGTACTAAAAATGTATAGAAATTTACCATCTTGAATATTTTTTTCAAATATCACTTAAGGCGATGCAATGGGAAGTAATGCAAAATCGTGTGTTTTCGGTTTGAAAATTTGTTGGCCCAGAAATATCATAGCTGATTGAATTAAATACTGCAAGTAGATCACACCTTGGCCTATCATTTAACCGTGCTTTTTTTGGTTTGTCTTTTTATAAGCTTAGAAAAAAATAAACTATGAGACATTAAAAAAATGTTTAAAGCGCAAAATCTCCTACTTATGAACACATTTTCCCATATTTTCGTATTGCTCATTGTGGTAAATGAAGGTTTTTAGAATATGACCGTAAAACATTTTAATAATTATGTCTGAGCTTTACAGAATTGAATAAACAGGCATTTTGGTGACGTTTTTTTTGCTGAAATCCAAACATGCGGCCGATGTACAGCGGGATTTTCAACCTTGTCGCCACCTGCATAAGGAGCGCGTGATTTCGTTAAAATTTTAGCCGGTGGATGGCCTTAAGAGGAACGGTTGCGCGGCATGTTTCATACAAACCTGAATTTTGGATTTGACGCCAAAATTCTCACCTAATCCGAATGCTGTTTTTTTTTAAAATCAAAAGGTATTGCAAATATCTAGTACGGATTAGAAGTTTTTTCTTTACTTTTGTTTTAAAATTTGATATATAGGCCACGATATAAATCGATTTTTCATGATTTTAGAGACAAGTTTAGCAATTATTTGGAGGGGACTTAAAAGAAAAATGCTGCTATGAAAATATGATGAATTACCAGCATTATTATGGGCTTAAAATTAAAATAAAAACGGCTAATTTAGAATGAAACAATAATTTGCCATGAAAAAATTAAATGTTTTTTTAAGGCTTTTTTTACTATACGTAATCATATTTTCGTATCAAATATGACAACTTCAAAAAATACCATTAAGCGGCCAATAATTTTCTAAATTTTCTTTACGATCACCAAGAATCGATGTCTTTAATGGCCTATTCTTCACAATATAAAATAAAAATAAATAAACATACTTCTAATCCGTACTAGATATTTACTTTATCTTTAATTTAAATAAAAAAAATCATTCAAATTTGGGTGGGTATTTTGGCTTCAAATCAAAAATTAAGTTTTGTACGAAACAGAATGCTAAGCCGTTCCTCTTAACTCTATGAAGTACCAATATAAAAAAAAGTATTTTCGTACGTTTTGTCGGAATAAAACGACTCAGAACTGACTGTGAGGTGTGAGCACGTGGAGTTCCTCCCACCCCATACCCAACCAACTATCCAAAGTAGAGGTGTGTAATTTACACTATATTTTACAACTATTTACAAGAATTGATTAGGATTGAGTGGTTTATTGTTACTTCTATTTTTTTTTTGCATAACGCAGAATAATTTTTCCCAGGACCTATGTCATCTTTGAGGATGCTGTGTGAAGGGTATTTTTGAGGAGAGGAAGGAGTGAACATGGGATCTTGAAGAGACCGATGTTGCAGATGGGAGGAAATACAGAGGCCTACAGATTGTTCCACAACTGGGCTGTTGAACTCAAGAACGAGTCGCAGAAACGACCCGCTATCATGTTACGAGTGTCAAACGTGTATAAATGTTGGGCGCGCATTTGACGTATTTCCCGACTATTCACCGATGCCAAAGGGATCAATGACGCCAGTTACTTAGACCATTTTCAATGAAATACATGTTTGTTAAGATGGGAATCTATCAAACACCACCGTTTCTACACAGAGTCAGTGTTTTTCAGGTATTTTGGGGCTACCAAACAGTGAGGCAACTGTTTTCTTTCAACATGTACACGTTTAGAGTCTGGCTTTTGGGAGAAATCAATAGTAGTATAAAGTAATAGTGCAAATCTGATATAGCCTCAGATAATATAATACGGATGCATGATCTGAGGATGTAGCCATCTTTAGTTTCATGTCCATATACTTTAGTTAAGGCGTCGGTAACAAGTTTTACAAAGTAATTCTTCCCAACCTTGCTTTTCCAAGTTTTCCTCCTGTTACAACATATCAACTATCCAACTTTCTACGGGCCCTAATGTTTCTCATGTCAATGGAATATTTGATGCGGTAGTGAACGGGAAATATTTTGAAAGCAAAATTATATTCATACATATTTATTATTCCCTCATTTACATACCTAGTATGTTCGTAATTAATTTTAAACACGATAATAATGTTCCAAGAATCCCAACCGCTCCCAACAGTCTGAAACTAGTGAGACTATGGCTTCCCCAGTTGGGATGTTCAGAGGCTGAAGCCACTGGGGAGGGGAAGGAGACGCGGTAGAGGAAGATGAGAAATTACCTGGCTACTCAGTTCTGGTCACCAAAAACGGCAAAAGCCATTTCAAGCAACGTTTTAATTGTGAATTTTGGTTTTACACCACGATACTGACAGTATATATCACTCTGGAACTTGCCGCAAACATAATATATATATATTATTTTTAAATTATAAATTGTGAATTAATCGAATCCAATTTACTTCCGCAAGCTGAGACTTGAACCCGCCACCTCCAGATTCGTAGACGAGGATCGTAACCACTCAACCATGGAGGCCGTCATAATACATATATTTTTATTATTATTATTTATGTATATAATATAATATATTCGTTAAAAGTATTTTTTAGAATGACAAGGAATATGTTTTATAATCGAAAAATGTACGTTTATTTTTCAGAGCTTTTAATAAAACAGAGTGTTCATGTTTCATCATATGTTTGCAGTGACCACAGTGGAGCCCGGAGCTAGCGAAACTACTGGTATAGCAAATAGAGCAAATATAATGTATGGTAGTTGTTCACTGAACAAAGTAAAGCTTTCTGTGGAAACGTTTCAGTTTGATTGGTTGGTTTTCTCTTTGGTAAAAGTAGGGAAATGATATATCATTTCTTTTTTTAATATTTTAGAATGTGTTTTGAACAATATCATGAATCATATGTTTTAAGATGCACATGTAATAACGGCACGCGTAGACGCTTAAAAAATGAGCACGTAAAGATAATACAAATTTTATAAATGCTACATAATTAATTGTAGACGAAACGAGGCAGGTTTGAGGGTTTTCGCAAGAGTTTCAATCACCGTCCCCAAACACGTGTTACACACGCGAGAAGATCACCGTATGAGCGGTTCTGCCGGAATCCGTATTGAGGGTCATTAATAAATTAATTCTTCTAGAGGTGTGTGAACATTTTTTTAGCAGATAAACCTTTACGATATGCAATTATACTGCTTATTTTTTTTTGCTTGGATTCGTTTCTGTAATGATGAATCTCGTAATTAGGAGACCAAATAGTGCATGTGTATTCCAAAATACTTCGCGTAATTGATTTATGTAATGTTAATTCTACACTTTTTTTACAATTTGTGATCCTTAGAGTTAATCCTAATATTTTTGTGATGCACTTTTTGAAATAGTATCTACATCATGCCGAAGTTTAGTGACGAGTAAAATGTTATGCCCACGTCGTTAATATTGAAGATGCGTTCAATAAGGCGACGTTATTGATGAGATACGTATTCGAAAATTTATTACTGTTATTGGTAAAGGAAGATGCGTTGCATTTCAAATATAAATCATTGATTATGCACCAGTCGTGAAGTGGTGCATTGCGACACTTGCTTGGTTTGTAGTCTTTGGTCTAATTTATATTCAGAATACAATTATTATAAAAAAAATATCTTATTCCGATGCAAATAAAGGATTTTTTTAAACAGTACGTTATTAATGCTTTATTGAAATTGTGGGAATTGAACAAATATGCTAAAAACTAAGTACCGTGATGATGTCGGAGTTCTCTCCGTTCGAAAGACCATTCCTATTACTTTATATTTAAATGTAGAGCTTGAATCCTAGCTTGATAGCGGGGTTTCGTGGCCGGTTAATCCGGCATAAAATTATTAAGCAAGTGATTTAATTTATTCCTTTATCGGGGGGATGTTTGTATCTTTGTATAGATTGTAACACTTGATCAAGTCGGTTTTGAATTTATATATGATAATTCGCTGTACAATAACGTATTTCATTGATTTTTGGCTCTCCATAGAGTGACGGCAGGCAGGTCAAAGAATGATTTGAATAAAAACCACAAACTAAAACGAAAAAGAAAAACTAGTGGCACTTTACTTCAAAGTGTCCTGTCCGTGCAGCCAAGCTTTCCATCAAGCAATAATAAGAAGTACACTTAACCTGACTAAACCAAATGGCATGTTTCACATCACAATATGTATTTTCGATGTTAGAATTTAAGAGACGATACCACGAACCGACAAGATCGAATTTGATCATCGTATCAAACACTTCCTTTCGTTTCTCTTCGAATCCCAACTTTTCATCATATTTTCTCTGCGTTTCTTCGAATTTCCTGAGCACTTTCTTTGAATTTCCTTAACGTTTTCCGCATCAATTTCCCACCGTATCTAGTTTTCCTCTCCGGAATAATGTGTTTCCTTTCGGTCTATTTTTGGCGCAGTTTCAAGAAAAAGACGTCTAAGATGAAATAATAGCAAACAGAATATCGCCGTTACGACATTTTTATAAATATAAACAGCCCGCGACAAAGGGTGGAAGTGAACAGATTTATCGGTTCGAAAACAGAATTGTGACGAAGGCGTGTTTACTGAATTTTAGGTTCTATTCTTAGACATTTTATGTAAATGCTGTCCACGTATTTTGTAAGACAGGCAACTTGATGGGGCCCGAAATTCTGATAAGGAAATTCTTACCCAAATTAATATCATTAATCAGTAATATATTAGTATAATCGTAACGTGTAAATACGATGAAAAATTGCATAAAGAACCGTCATAAACAAGTATACAATAAAATAAAATTAAGGGTGGATTTCATTCTATCAAAATCATTTCTTTAAATCAACAAAAATTCTTTAGTCGTGATTCAATCTTCAAATTTTTTTATGGGGTAAGTTTCGATTTAAACGATTTTTTTAAAATATATGAATACCGCACAAGACTCCCAGTTGCCCGTTGCCTGCGGAACCATGGCATCCCCAATTAGGGGAAGTGCTATTAAAATTAGGGCTGAAGGAAGTGGTGTTAGAAAGAAAATGGGGAAAAGAAAGGTTGAGAAATACCTACCCAGCTATTCATATCTGATCCTAAATACAGCTGATGTCGTTTTAACAGGAATGTTTCAATTATTTTTCTTTTTTTTTATTTATTTATTCATCTACGAGTATATCATCTTGTATTATATGGGTTATGGTACTGTGCCTGACCAGGAGGACCAGCGTTGAGACCAGGCAAAATATGCATTTTACAGTTTAAAAAGTTTACAATGTTTACAAAGTTTACAAAGCTTACAAAGCTTACAAAGCTTACAAAGCTTACAAAGCTTACAAAGTTTACAAAGTTTACAAAGTTTACTAGTATCGCGAGCACTTTGAACATTGAGAACATATGAGATATGGGATATGGGATATGGGATGTGGGATGTGGGATGTGGGATGTGGGATGTGGGATGTGGGATGTGGGATGTGGGATACGGGATACGGGATACGGGATACGGGATACGGGATACGGGATACGGGATACGGGATACGGGATACGGGATACGGGATACGGGATACGGGATACGGGATACGGGATACGGGATACGGGATACGGGATACGGGATACGGGATACGGATACGGGACATGGATATGTGGATACGGATACGGATACGGATTAATGGATACGGGATACGGGATACGGATACGGATACGGGATACGGGATACGGATGGATACGGATACGGGATACGGGATACGGGATACGGGATACGGGATACGGGATACGGGATACGGGATACGGGATACGGGATACGGGATACGGGATACGGGATACGGGATACGGGATACGGGATACGGGATACGGGATACGGGATACGGGATACGGGATACGGGATATGGGATATGGGATATGGGATATGGGATATGGGATATGGGATATGGGATATGGGATATGGGATATGGGATATGGGATATGGGATATGGGATATGGGATATGGAATATGGGATATGGAATATGAGATACGATATATGAGATATGAGATACGAGATTTGAGATATGAAATATGTCTAATGAGATATGAAATATGTTATGTTTTTGGAGTAAAGTTGCCAATTATCGAAAACACAGATTCTCCTAAAGATTCGTCGGGTGATCGGTAGTTTTAGAATAATCTTTAAAATTAGTTCCTGAGTTTTACGGATGGGATCAATGGCGGCAGCTATAGCTCCACCCTAGGCCATAACATCGTATTCTATTAAAGATTGACACAGTGCATATAAATAGTGGTGGGTTCCTCAGCTCAGTCCTGCATCATTGCAAAACCGACATCTTCCGCTTATAATGATGAAAGTAAAAGATTAAAAAATATTGTTAGGTTATTTGTTACCAGGAAATATGTTTTTTTCTTTAAAAAAATAAATTAATCATATAAGATAAATGACCGTCGCACATGTTGTACGCCACAAAAATCACAAATGTGATACAGTCGCGATTATTGGGTTAACAGAATTTAAAAAAAAATACTCGCAGACCTATTCAAAAAAATTCCATGGAGTAAAATAAGCAAAGTGAGATCTTTGACGTCATAGACAGCCGACGCCGCGCCAGCCAGTCCTGAGCTAAGCTATTCAGGAATACATTACGGATCGAATGACGTCACCGCTAAAAAAACGAACATTGTAACCAGTACATTTCATTGAATTCGTACTATATCGGGAGATGGCGTCGTTGAAAAAATCAGGAAAAATATATACGCAAATCTGACGTACCTACTGTAACATCCGTAGCCTGGTGGCAATAATGCTTCGGTTTTGATCAACATTCGATGTTTTAAATTTGATTTCTTAGTTATTTTGGAACAGAGGTTCCCAACCTTTTTGGGGCCATTCCCCACTTTAAATGTATATTTTTCTTCAACGCTACTCCTCCTCTATATGCGAGGTGCCCCATAAGCCGTCGATCCAAATCGAATCAAAAACGAGTGATAGGGGATGTTATTAGCAATCAAAATTACCAAATCCCTACAGTATCCCCAAATATGACAGGCCTTGAGGGAAATTATTTCTCTCGGGGCCTCCTATATGAAGTAAGTGTAAAAAATTAAAAAATAAAATCATCGAAGATAATATTAACACATCCCAAATGAAACACGAATTAGAAATAAAAAGGTATTAGTCGCATCTGGGGCTCGAACCCAAGACCTTTGTCTATCCGGAGCAACCGCTTTACCGACTAAGCTAATGAGACCAGTTCAATTTACGCCATCTTCACCGATATCATACTTCAAGCTTTCTCATATAGCTTCAAGTTCAGCTTCAGTTTATTTATATGAGAAAGCTTGAAGTATGATATCGGTGAAGATGGCGTAAATTGAACTGGTCTCATTAGCTTAGTCGGTAAAGCCGGCAAGTGGCTAAGTTGGCATCGCGTTTGGGTCTCACCCAGGCGTCGTCAATTCAATTTCTCGGCTGACTAAGTCCTCCATTACGATACAAGCAACATCTTCCGCTTACTATGATGGTAGTAGAAGATTTTCAAATTTTGTCAGGTTATTCGTAACCAGGGAATATTTGCCTTTCTATTTAAAAAAAAAGCGGTTGTCCCGGATAGACAGAGGTCCTGGGTTCGAGCTCTAATGCGACTGATACCTTTTTTTTTATTTTTCTGTTGTTTTTTCGGATTCGAGTTTCATTTGGGATGTGTTAATATTATCTTCTCCGATGATTAAATATTATAATGAGGTATATAAACTTCAATTAGTTAAAAAAATTGAAAAAAAAAAAAAGAATTAATAATAATACAAAATACCAAATGTGGTAGTCATATTCTTAATTCTTTTAAAGTTATATCTTAGCCAGAATAAACGGGTGAATACCACATATTATATGGCGCACAGGTAGAAATAATGTTTGATACTTGTGAATGTGAATAAATCAAAGAGTGTGTACAAGGACTGAGATCTGTAGCATTCCACCCTCTCATCATACCCCCACGATAAAATGGCTGAATTAAAAGAAAATTCTATCAAAAACCGTTTGGCTAATACGTTTTAAAAACAAAAAGTTGCCCCTCTATGGAAGCGGGTAACTTGTACCAGCTGTTAGCAGGCAAATGGTAAAGCAAAAGAGTTTTTCGACTATTTGTCGCCATCCCAATACCACAGTAAAGTCTTAAATTCAAAAAGCCATTATACAAAAGGCAGGGACAATACACCAATATGTTTTAATGACAAAAAATTGCCCCTCTCTGGGAGCGGGTAGCAGGTACTAGCAGGTGGCAGCCTACACACTCGGCGTAAATGGCGAGAAAATGCAAAACGCCGCAGTAACAGCGAACAGCGAACAGCAGTGATAAATGTTGTTAATTAGAGTCTGTTGACTATTAATCCGCAATTCCAATATAAATGCAAACAACATTACACTCGTATGTTTTTAAGACAAAAGTTGCCCCTCCCTGGGAGCGGGAAGCAGGTACAATCAGAGAGTAGATTACACATTCAATGTAAACGGCGAAGAAAACAAAATAATCTCATGACTCTCATTCCGCCATATCAATATCATTGAAAAATCTTAAATATTAAAGTCCATCTGACCAAAGTCGTACGACTAATATGTTTTTAAGGCAAAAAGTTGCCCCTCCCTGGGAGCGGGAAGCAGGTACAATCAGAGAGTAGATTACACATTCAATGTAAACGGCGAAGAAAACAAAATAATCTCATGACTCTCATTCCGCCATATCAATATCATTGAAAAATCTTAAATATTAAAGTCCATCTGACCAAAGTCGTACGACTAATATGTTTTTAAGGCAAAAAGTTGCCCCTCCCAGGGAGCGGGAAGCAGGTACAATCAGAGAGTAGATTACACATTCAATGTAAACGGCGAAGAAAACAAAATAATCTCATGACTCTCATTCCGCCATATCAATATCATTGAAAAATCTTAAATATTAAAGTCCATCTGACCAAAGTCGTACGACTAATATGTTTTTAAGGCAAAAAGTTGCCCCCCCTCGGAGCCGGTGCCTGGTACTAGCTGAGAGCAGGCTATACGGTATATACTCGGCGTAAACTGTGAGGAAATGCAAAACGCCTCACCATTGCAATGTGTTAATTGACTCTTCCGCCATTCTGGCCATCTGGATTCTATCGATATCCCTAGGGCTTTCAGGTGTTTCTCATTCCACCTCCCAGATACACGCATCTTAATGGATACTCCGGGTGTCTGGTGCAGTGCTTCATTGGGAAGAGTGACGGAAGCAGGAAACCACTCTGCACTCCTCTGGAGGGACTGCCCTTGTGTTTATTTATAGGTTTGTTGGTGCACTCTGTATTCCATTTTGGATTACTCCGGATATCGACAGAACGAGCTGTTAAGGGTTATTTTTTCCTTCCAAGCGAAAGCTGTGCAGGGACACTTGGGGTTTAGTCTTTTAAAATTTTTGCTTCGTTTAAGAGGAACGGCTGCGCTGCCTGTTTCATACATAACTTAATTTTGAATTTGAGGCCAAATATCCATCCAAACTGAATGATGTATTTTTTAAATTAATGGTTTGGTAAATATCTATTACGGATGAGAAGTATTTACTTTATTTTTGTTTTAAATTTTTAGTATATGCCATGAAAAAAATATCAATTTTCATAATTTTAGAGGCAGATTTTTTCGGGTCGATATTTTAAATTATATTTTAAATTTGTGTTCCAACGTTAATTTGTCCACTATATGATTACTGTAATACATATTTTTTAAAATTTAAACTTCATTATATTTTTAGAGTAGAGGGGGCAAAACTTTTTTTTAAATCATCGTTAGCCCCTAAATAATTGTTAAAAGGTTCCTCTAAAATCGCGAAAAATCAATTCCTTTAATGGCCTATATTTCATAATATAAAAGAAAAATAAATAAATTACTTTTAATCGGTACTAGATATTTAATATACTTTTTTAAGAAAAAAAAGATCATTAGGTTTAGGTGAGTATTTTGGCTTCAAATACAAAATTATGTTTTGTATGAAACAGGCCGCGCAGCCATTCCTCTTAAATCAAAAAATGAGTTCAGACTTGCACCCTGAGGGAGTAACCATAAGTTACTTATATCGGAGTGGAAAATCAGTGGGTGACCTCAACTATTCCTCCATCCAAAACCTCAAATTTTAAAGGCAATCATACAAAAGTCGTAATCCCACAATAAATTATCTTGCTACATACAGCTAGAATGACACATTTAAGTTCAAACGTCCAAAATCAGTCCTACCTAAGCGGTGAAATCCTGTAGTAATATCACAGTATGGATACAAGTTTCATTTCACCATTTTACAACAAAAATATCAGCAACAAAAAATTCAATGTCAAGTATCATTAGATCATTCCGTTTTCGCAATTACGATAGAGTCAGTAAACAAATTGTTTTGGAAACCCTGTACATAAGAGCCATCCGAGCAAAAGTCGTAAGAGTAAAATGTTTTAAGATGAAAAAGTTGCCCCTCCCTTGGAGTGGGGAGCAGGTAGCTGGTGCTAGCTGGGAGCAGGCTACACACTCGGAGTACACACTCGGGGTAAACGCCGCAGTAACGACGAACAGCGGTAATAGCTGTGCGCCTCACCGAACACGCCCGAGAGGAAATTACTTTCGCCCAATAGAACAGATCGGGAGAATTCTGTGGTGGCTGTTTGAAATTGAAATACTCCGAACCGCGGCGAGAAACAATAGGATAGGATTGGATCACAGAACAGAAATCAATAGAAGTAAGGTCTTTTCACACCCACCGACACCGCGCAGTGCAGAACAGTACAGTACAGACACGACAACATCAATGTAAGCAACTAATCGCGTGGGCACAAGCCAGTGCCGGCTGAGATTGTCGGCTAAAATATTTTAGCGGTGCTGGCTGCTGCTGGTGTCATCTGCGCCTGCGCAGTTAGTATGAACACATCACCGTTAGCACCACCATCTTGGCGTTATCTTTAGTTGGCGTCAATAGTCATTGCTAAAAATAATAATGGGAATGAAAACCAATATTTCAGCAATTCATTTAGATAGAGACCCTTGAGTAAAAATATTTCCCTCAAGGCCTATACATCATCTTTGGGGATGCTCTGTGGAGTGGTTTTTAGAGTGAGGCAATATTAAATCAGAAGAATCCATGGAGGAAAACATGAGGTCTGTATCTGAAGAACAGAAGAGTTATATAAGTTATATATATATATATATATATATATATATAATTATATATTTAATTATATATTATTATATATTATATATATATATAAGCGACCCGTTCTCATGTGAAAAATATCAAGTGTGTTGATACCCGTACATTCGAATCAATTCAAAATGTCGAAGGACTGCTAATTAAGACCTGGTAATAATATTAAATACATTCACTTTAACATACATTGGCAGTCCGCGTGTACTTTTTAACGCAAAAAGGGAGTTAATTTGCCAATGAGGTATTTAACCATAACTTGTTAAAATGTTGTGAACAGCTGTCTGAATTTCGTTTCTCCGCTCGAACAGATTCAATTGATCTCGTATTATATACAACGTTCTTCAATTCTCCAAGCTTCGTTAGTCTGCCTCCGTTCTTTAGTAAGCCAAAATTTTTGCATAACGAACGACATTATTAAAAAAAAATTGCTTACGTTGACAGTAAACCGAAACTCATCTGTCACCCGGGAGACCGCGCTAAATTAGGAGGGCTTTTGTCTACCGGCTGTCGGAATAATTAATATGGATGGTTGACTGTGCTCGCACATATCGCTTAACGTCGCTTAATTACCGTAGATGACGGATTCAGTCAATATCGTATTGATGTAAGATTTTATTGATTTGTATTATACTTTTCACATGTCTTTTCGGTCGAAAATGATACGAAAATGTACTTAAATGCAATCCTAAGTGATCTTTACTTTTAATAAATGCATGGATGTTGAATGGTCGCAATGGTCACCACATTTATGGCCTTTATGACCGCGATTTGACGTTACGTTCACAATCCGTTGATTGGAAAACCTACGCCATTTCATTTGTACAGACAACGTCGTCAAGCGACGTCGTCCACCGCTACATTACGGCCGCTAAACAACAGCACCGCTTTCTTAGTAAACCGTAGCTTTAGCTAAACTGGTATATTCTGAATGGTGAAAGTCCATCATTCAAAATCGAAACATTGCTTAAAATAGCTTTATCCGTGTTTGGTGACCAGGTCTGATTAGCCAGGTACTTCTCTGTCTTCGTCTTCCCCCATCTCCTTTCCCTCCCTAATGCCATGAGAGATGTTGAAAGCACTTCGAACCCTCGTGCGATATTCACTTTTAAAAAAATTTAAAAAATGGTTAAGGTTGATGACACCATTTGTACAACACAATGCTTCCATCAGGAATGAAGTATCAACTTCTCGAATTGAATACAGAAAGCACCTTACATTTCGTATTACGACTTCCATCAACTTTTATGTTTACGGGTTAACACTTTACCATTATGGGTTCGGTGTTACTCGGCCTTTGTGTACAAACTGAATTGTCGGAATCGGTACAGAAAGGTTAATAACCTCCATCCACCGAAGAAATAAATCAGTGGAAATATTGTATGGGCGTGTCCGTGTGAAAGAAGATAGCTCAAATTTCCCGTACTTCTTATTTATTAATTGGTCGCCATCACTTAGTACCATCACTCAAGGCACTAAAGAAACTACTCCGCGTATGTGAAGATTTTGCAAAAAACTACAACCTTGCATGTAACACGTCCAAATCAATCGTTTTCAAATGTAAAAACAAAATCATGCAAACACCCTCAGTACTCAGTATGGCTAAATAGAAGGAAAATAGATGTCGTTCGTAGCGTCAAATACTTGGGACATATTATCACAGACGACCTGAAGGACATTGAGTATATGGAAAGACAAAGAAGAGCGATATCCGTTAGAGCAGGTATGCTATAAGGCGTTTTTACCTTTGCAGCACAAACCTCAAAAGAATGCTGTTCAACACATTCTGCACGTCACTGTATACATCAGAACTGTGGGTGCATTATACTGAAATGTTCCTGGAAGGACGCTTGCACTCTTTCAGGGCACTTCTCCGCCACCGCATGGGAAGCCTATGGTGTAGAGTACGTAAATCCAAGAATACCATCTTTGCAGCTATGGCTACATGGATGGAGTCTCCCTTGATGGCCCTTTGGAGACGGGAAACCATCAAATATCCACCATAAACTTGTAATTTTTTTTTCTCTCTTTGTGAATGAACTTATTTTTAATATTTTACTGAGTAATCTTTTTTCTATGTTTTTCTTGTCTTTTTTCTTCCTCTTATTTGACGTACCTATTGTTATTTTTGTTTATATTATTATCACTAATGGAATGTATTGCATTGCACCACCCCTGCATACCTTCTGGAATAAAGAAATATTAGTTTTATTTTTATTATTATTGTGAATTTGATCAAACATTTTCAAATGTCAAAATTCACTTTTCAAAAGATGGAGTCAAACTACCGAAAATCTTCGTCGTCAAATTGTTCATAATTTTGCCGGCCGGCCGATGAGCGTGTGACGTTATGGTTCATAAAATAAGAGACGCGGCCATAGATAGGCAGTATCCGTTACTGCCTTTCGTATTGTGAATTGTGTTGAATTGTGACTCGCGACGTCACGGGTATACGTTTTTTCCAAGTTCACATTGAAAACTCTTAACTTCGTCATTTTTGGAGAAATCTAGAAAATAATTTTACTATCGTTATTAACTCTTTATATAAAATAAATAATTAGAAGACTACCTCATTGTAACCTGTACCGTATAGATAATACACACTACAAGTGCCTTCGATGTATATTTCAATGGAAACCGATGTAACCGCTGACTTAGTACCTTTTGGTTGTAGCCCATTTGTCACTCGCTCTATCTTTCTTACACTGCCTGATATCGTATATCGCAATTACATTCAATAGAAACGACAGTTTCACAATGATGATGAAACGAGTTTCTATATTTGAGATTAAAGTAAAGAATGGTCAAACTTTTGAATTACGAAACACGCCCACATTTCATTTCTTGTGTACTTCTTTACTCTATGGTAATGTGGGTCCCGATTCCGGCTCTTTTTAATAATAAGACATTATACTAAACCTTAGGGTTAAAAACATTTTGCTTAACTGCGATTCCGAATACATGTCAATGACAATATATTTTTAAAGGAGTTTGTCTTTAATTATTACAATATTATTAAAAATTATAGGTGCATAACACACATGTACACGTGTAGTTTATTATTACTTACTTAACATGTGTAGTTTTTTATTACTTAATTAACACTTGTAGTTTATTATTATTTAATTAACAATTGTAGTTTATTATTACTTACTTAACACGTGTAGTTTATTATTATTTACTTAACACGTGTAGTTTATTATCACTTACTTAACACGTGTAATTTATTATTACTTAATTAACACTTGTAATTTATTATTACTTACTTAACAATTGTAGCTTATTATTACTTAATTAACACTTGTAGTTTATTATTACTTACTTAACACTTGTAGTTTATTATTACTTACTTAGCGCGTGTAGTTTATTATAATTTTTTTGATTTAAATAATTTTATCCGACACTTCGTGCTTTTGGCATAGGCACTTTACAAACATAGCAATTTCATTAATTCTGTTCATTTAATAGCATTATTATGCGAAAAATAACTCAATAATAATGTTTAAAAAGAACTATTTTTTGTTGTTGTTAAAACTAAATACATTTCGATAGTTATAAAGAATTTCATTCGCTGAATGACAGGTGTCATTCAAGAGAACCGGAACCGCAGTTAAGCAAAACGTCTTTAAGCCTAAGGAAAACGACAATGTCTTATTCATAAACATTCATAAACCAATAAACCTACAAGTAGTATGTCTGTACCCGAATAACTTTATGTTCAACTTATTGTCGTGTTACATGCAATGCCACATAGTTCACAAGTCTAATTAATTAGTCAGTATTTTTCTTCACATCTCTTCAATGTTCTATTTTAATCATGGAACAATGTTTTTATTTGTATTATTGTTATGTAATTTTCATCTAAACAAAATGTTAAATTCAAATTCGACATTGACAATCCCTGCCATGATATAATACAATCCTAGGACCCTCTTCCCGTGTTACAGGAACCACCCCTCGCAATAACATCCCATTGTTCAAAGGCAGTCCAACATCCCCAGTACCTGTGATGGCCAGACAATAGCCGCAGAATATGGGATAATAATGCCCTTGTTGGTTCGTTATAATAATTATGAAATTTCCCTGAAAAGCGTTTTTAATTTTTTCGCTTTTCAGCGAAAAGTTTATTTTCATTAATCCCCCTGTTTTTCCCAGAGCTTTTGGATGCCGCAGGGAGAGCTTTCAGGGTGGAGTTGGACACTCAAAGCTTTGGAGTGAATATCTTGTGGATAAAGAGCGGTTAGAATTGTTATATCGTGAATGCCTTACAGCTGCACGACATGTTCTGCTGGCGGTGTAGTTTATTTTTTTATGTTACCGGTAAAAACCGAAATTATTTCTTTAATTTTGAATATATGTTTCTAGATAAAAGCTATAGATTTTTTCGTCACAAATGTGTAGTTATTCGTTTTTCATTAATCTATTGTAAATTCATTTTGTAATTGAAAATTAAACTAATTAAAAAAATAAAGTTTTTTCTGAAATGTTTTAATTGTCTTATAATTTTAAAAAAAACCAACATGTTAAGGTAAATATAAAATTTAACATTCTTTATTATTATTATCTACAATAAAGCTTTCAGCTTTCTGAATAATTGTTACAAGTAGCAAAAATTCGGCATTTAATTTCAGGAACTTCAAAATTATGGCAATTTTTTTCAGTTTAACACACAATTTTAATCAAAAGCTTTGTATTTTTGAATATTCATTTAAATTTCAAAGATAAGACATTTGTTTAATATTTTTCAAATTAATGATTAAAAAAAAAATACTTTGTGCTAGAATTATTTATAGTTGTCGCATTCAAACTTAATATTATTTATATAATTAATAGACGAATTTTGTGTACACCACTGTTTTTAATATATAAATATCTACAAGTTTCAGAAGCAAAGCTTCCCTATCAGAATAAAAAAAAATAAAAAAACAAAAACTAAAATTTAATGACAGGTATAGACAATGCGGTTTGTGAGCTTCAATAATTTAATCCTAATAAATTGAATTCACATTCTTTATTATTGTAAACAAAAACATTATAGTATATGGGCTATTAAGTCCTCTATTGTTGCTGGTAAATTCCAAAAAATCGTTTGAAATTCGTTGAAAAAAATATTTTAACATCTTTCGCTAAATATCAAAGGGGTCATTAATTATTTGTTATTTAGATATTTGGAAAAGAATAATTCGTTTTATTTTCAAGGCGTTCCAAACATTTTTTTGCGACTTTCTCCAGATTTCCAAAACATCTAAAGTGAGTTTTGGAATTCAACGACTCGTTCATTACAAAAGCTCTGAGATTTTCAAATATTCTTAGGTCATTCGTAATCAGGAAATTTTCACTAGTCTTTTTTTTAGATAGGCCTTATAAAACTGCTGGTAATATAAATATCACAGATAATCTTCAAAAATAATGATGACGGCTGACTGATATCCTGCGACATTAATATAGGATATGGAAAGTTGTCGATGTAAGATCCGGCGGAAAAGTTTATTTCCTGTGAAGATGGAAAACCGCTCATGAAAATAGTAATTACCTGCAACTTTATTGCGCATGTAATCAAGTACGAAATATTACCAGTTTTACATATACACTTTTTTATTTATGATACCACCTGCACAGAAGATCCAATATACATAGATCATAAACCAAAAAATCTTATGATTTATTATCGAACTTTTAAAATAGCCTTAAGGTTAAAAAAATATTACCGTAGGAGGAACGGCTGCGCGGCCTCTTTCATAGAAAACTTAATTTTGGATTTATAATCATATTTTTTATCATCAAAATTTATAGCAAATATTTAGTACGGATTGAAAGTATTTAAAAATTTTTTTGAACTTATAAAAAAAGTAAATCCAAATTTCGGGATTTCACAAGCAATTTTTGAATTATTTGTGTTAACAAGTTGCTACTGCAAAAATTTAAAATAAAAAAAAATGTATTGTGTAAAAATGAGCATTATGATGGACTTAAATTTAGATTAAAAATGACCAACTTGCGTTGGGACTCAAATTTAAAATATCAACCCGAAAAAACATATTTTTAAACCGTTTCGTTTTTTATTTTATTTTATTAAATCATATTTACATGGCAAATATGACAATTTACAAAAAAAAACATAAACCCACAAATAATTGTCAAATCTGCCTATAAAATCATAAAACATATTATTACTTTAATGGCCTATATTTCAGAATTTAAAACAAAAATAAATAAAATACATCTAATCCGTATTAGATATTTACTATACCTTTAATTAAAAAAGATCATTCAGTTTGGGTGGATAGTTTGGCCTGAAGTCCAAAATTAAGTTTTGTATGAAACAGGGCGCGCATTTATTTTACAACATTTATTGTCCGATTTTTTTTTATAATATTACTATAGCAGACTAGTAAAAATGTAAAAAAACGTGTTTATATAAATTTAAAAAATGTTGCCTTGGTCGAGAAGCGAATCCCGATCAACTGCTTGGAAGACCATTACATAACCAATTATATTAACCCTAGAATGGAAGCGAGGGGTAAAATTTATTCTTTCAGACTTCAAACTAATTATATAAATTGAAAATACACTTTGTATATACCACTTTACTAAAGTGGTATATACAAAGTGTATTTTCAATTTATATAATTAATAATGATGCCACAAAATTACCAAACATTTGAAGAAATTTCAAACTAATTTTTCACTGAAGTGCCGACCGATCGTATTAGCTTACTTCGAGATATGCTTTCCTTGATTTCTTTCCCCAGGAACGGGTTTGTCTTCATAGTGGTAGGCTGGGCCTTTTTCTCGTGGGTAAGTTTAATATTTTTGTAAGTGGGGAAACTGATCGCTTCTCAGTCACAATAAACGGTGAACCTTAGTTGGTATATTCAAATTCACACTGTTATACCTATTATGTATGTCCATACAATAACTTATTAATTTTATCTAGGGTGAGAATGCTCCTTAAATAATTAATTTATGTGTGACTAATAATAATAAAAATGAAGAAACCGTGTGGAGAGATGAAAACAATGCACGCCGCTGGTTAAGACATACTTTCAGCGCTGGGAAATGCATATACTCGTATACGGATACCCAACTAAGTATTTTCTACGCATTATAATCGTTTCATAAATAATCGAAGGAATGCTATTTGTTAGAAAAAATTCATTATTTTCCCGGTGCGTTCTACAGCAGCGCCTTCTCGCAGGCAATCGGTTCGACAAGAATGTGTATAATCTCATTTTTATTACCTTCTTCAAGATTTATCTCAGGCCCGGCGGCTATGAAATATTTATTCTGGAGGGGGACAATTTTACAGGAAGACCCGGAGATGTGCTTTTACCAACGACGTACTTTGCTGAATTCTAAAAGCTCTCAAAATAATCTGAGTCTCGAACTGGGGAAAGGTCATCATTCAGATTTGAAACGTTGCTTTAAATGGTTTTACCCTGGTCAGTGACCAGATCTTCGTTCGCTTTGCCTTCCTTTCCTCTCTCTACTCCCTTCGGTCTTATAATAAAACCTAAATTGTGGATGCCATAGAACAAGTGCTTTCATCGACAGAGTGATCGCTAAGTAATAAATTTAATCAAATGCATGATTTCAGTGCTAGCAAACATCCTTATTTACAGTTGTTTTTAAGTAACTCACCATCACTGTCAAATATGGGTATACGACGCATACGCCTCAGGGATTTCATTTCTACACTCTTCAGTCTACTTTCAACCTTCATCTGTCATTTTCATGCCTCACTGATATACATCAGGGTTGGTATCAACACTCCATTATACGAGTAGACTGCTAGCTTGGATTTTTTCGACATTTTTTTTATTAGCGCCCACCGCGTTCAGTTCTCCATTAATGGAGTTTTCTGCATTTACCCTTCTTTTAATATCTCCATCAGCATTTCCATCTCTCGTAAACATACTACCTAAACACAAACTCATCACACTGTTTTCTAAGGGGTTCTCAAGTCACATACATATATATTGTATCTAGTTTTGTACAGGCAAATCATTTAAAAGAGATTCTTGCTTGTGTTGTGGTGCACACCGAGAGTTGTTCAAATTTGTGAGAAATAATTTAGAATACCAGCTTGCTGTCCCCCCTCCTTACTCTGCAGAAGTCCTACGATACATTACACCACTACAGAAGCAAGAATCTCTTTTAAATTGTTCTATTGTACACTGTGATTCTACTGTACGATGTGGAAACGTTACAATCAGAACCAGCGAAAGGAAGCGAATAGACGCCCTCGAAATGTGGTGCTAGATTAAAATGTCTCAACTTAACATATTTCTCAAATATACGAACTCATCCAACTTCTCCAAGTATTCATCATTCACAACTGTATTGCATATTCTTTAACTTTTTTTTTAATTACGAGTTGTATCACTCCCTCGTTGGCAGGACTATACGTGTGACGTACGTAGGGAGGCCACCGTAATATAATGGAAAACGCCCCGTAAAAGAATGGAAATGCTTTTATTTAATGGTTTCTGCAGTAAAGATCGGCAGTGCAAATGCTGAAAAGTCGTAAAAACAAGAAAACGCTTAAATTCAAACACGTGTGCTTTACCGGAGACTATTGCCGTGTTCAAAATACAGCTCGACATGGTTAACTCCGCAGGCGACCAAAATAAAAACTAAAAATGCCATTAAGAGGAACGGCTGCGCTGCCTGTTTCATACATATCTTAATCTTGGATTTAAGGCCAAAATTCCCATTCATACTGAAAGATGTATTTTTTTTAATTAAAAGTTTTGTAAATATCTAATATGGATGCGAAGTATTTTATTTATTTTTGTTTTAAATTATGAAGTATATATAGGCTTGAAAAAAAAAATCATGATATTAGATGAAACTTAGAAAATTATTTGCGGGATTATCGTATTTAAAAAAAAATCATATTTGCTATGTAAATATGATTAAATAAAAATACGAAAATAAAACATTAAAAAAAAATAACGTTTTTTCGGGTTAGTATTTTAAATTATGTACCGCAAATTTGTGTTCCAACGTAAATTGGTCGCTTTTAATTTAATTTAAAGTTTATTTAGTTTTTAATAATGCTTATTTTAATATTATTTTTTTTAATGTTTCATAATATTTTCAAAGTACAATTTGTAAAACTTTTTTTTTATTGATCACCGTCAGCCCCCAAATAATTGTTAAAGGTGCCTCTAAAACCGTGAAAAATTAATTCCTTTAATGGCCTATATTTCATAATGTAAAACGAAAATAAATAAATTGCTTCTAATCCGTTCTAGATATTTACTATACTTTTTCATGAAAAAAAGATCATTAGGTTTAGGTGAGTATTTTGGCCTCAAATCCAATATTAAGTTTTGTATGCCGTTCCTCTTAAAGTAAGTTACAGTCTGTATAAGATTTTAAGTTAGCAGGAGAGTGCCGAGAGTTCAGTCAATGGAGAAACGTGCCGAGATGCAGCCTGGTGACCGATGGTGTTACCAATATAGACGATAACATGTATATAGAAAGAAAACATATTTATTTTAGGTAAAAATATTTTCATCCAATTTTATTGCTTTTATTTTTATTTATTTCTTTTGCATTAAATCCACACAGAAGTCCCTGGGGAAAACAATTTCCCTCGAGGTCTATGTTATATTTGGGAAAGCTGTGTGGAGGGTCTTTTAAAGAAAAAAAATGTAGAGGAAGTTCTAGGAAGGAAGATGGTATGAGGGTTTGCTAGGAATCTGGGGATCAGTGCGTCCAAGAGTAACGGACCTATTAATTCATCTGTGTCGGACGTGTTCGCCTCTCTCGCGTAAAGGTAGAGAAACGTATTTATTATATTCCATTTGCATAGAGTATGTATAATTTGTAAGGGAGTCGGGTCGTATGACGAATAAATATTATTTCACTGTCCGCAAACGCTCCCGACTCCCGATCCCTTTGTGAATATATACCACGCGGTCTGTGGGAAACATTTTCTCATCGACTGCTTAGATAAGGAATGACTTGAATAAAACGTCAAAGAGAAAGTCCGACTTGAGAGGTCAAGTGGTCCCTCTCTACAGGCATCTCCCGATCCGGACAACTGATCAGCTAGTGTGCAGACTTATCCACTACCAAAACCTGGACTGCCTACCAAAATATAAACCCGGGTACCCCTGCTAAGTCACCGCTCGTAGCGAAAGTCTTGGTGTGACTTATGATAGAGGTGTTGGTTATCCAATGAATGGTTCCCGGGCGGCGAAACCCATATTAATTTTTATAATATTTTAAATCGATGACAAACATTATTGTTAATGTGTGTCATTCATAGCCTATAAAAATGTATGAAAGTGTTGCACGAAGCAAAATTCTTAATATTTGGCATTCGTAAACTTTAAAAACCTATGAAAAATGTTGCACGAAGAATAATTCTTAATATTTGGCATTCGTGGACTTTGAAAACCTATGAAAAGTGGTACACGAACCATAATTCTTAATATTTGGCATTCGTGGACTATGAAAAACTATGAAAAGTGTAACACGAACCATAATTCTTAATATTTGGCATTCGTGGACTATGAAAAACTATGAAAAGTGTTACACGAACCATAATTCTTAATATTTGGCATTCACATACAGAAAATATGTTTGAACATTCGAAAACGGAAAGAAATATTTGTCATTCAATATTTGAATCGTGATAAAAAGATCGCGAACCAACGTTTGACATTTCATTTAATTTTGTTCACCCCGTTGACACTTTTTATAAATAGTCCTCAGTTGAGGAGAACTTAATCCACAAAAATCGATAACTTAAATTGATCGTACATTTGATCGAGAGTTTCGTTGGGAAGACCGTATTTGTGCATTAGAACAGTGTCGAGTCAAAATTTCGGTTCAAAATTTGCTCAGTAGGGTTGGGAAGAACGGCCGTGAGTGTTAGAGAAATTAAAAAAAATAAAGAAAATTCTATTGTATTCATTTAAATTTCCTAAGAATTAGGTTGCTAAAAAAAGTGTTAAAATTTTACTATCTGAGAAAATACCCGTAATAATTTTCCTCTTTATGTTGTCTTTTAAATTGTTGTCTCTTTACTAAAACATGCTATATTTTTTCCACAATTCACAAGCATTTGTTCGATTTTCAAATAATTTTTTTTTCAAACAATATTATTTTTGAAGTATTCACATTTCACGTATAATAAGTAGTAAAAGTTTTAAAATTCATATCTTCTACGCTACCCTTACGTTTTTGGCGAAAATAAATACAAGCGAAGATAAATTTTTTTTTCTAATACTCAAATAATCGCCCATGAAAAAGTTAAATCATAAAATTGTTATGTCACCGAGTTACGATATTGATCTAATAGCGAACAAATAATTTTTTCCGCTCAAAACGAAAAAAATGCGCTTTTCGTTATTTTTACGACTACATCCGTTGAGTTAGACAGGGGCAAACAAAACTCGTTACTTTTATTGAACATATTTGACAAATCACCACTGGAATTATGAAAAGTTTAATAAGTTCAAGGCTTGGCTTAATTATGAGGTTGGTACGAAATAGTAAAGAAATAATAATTAACTTTAAAGTTTTAAGTGCGCTTTCACGTAGTCGTTAAGGGTAATAATTAGAGTGACATTTCCGAATCTAAGTGGAATTAAATAAAAAAAATTAATGGCCTATAACGGGGAAAACTAGAAATCCAATAAAAATATATATTCATATACAAACGTCAATTCAGAATATGTTTACACAGGTGTTGAGAGACGTACCTGACTTACTTTAACCAGTGACTCTTGACCTTCATTGGAGTAAAAAAAGCTAATGAAATTTTGGTCTTCGGCGACAATTATTAGAGTTTTTTTTTAATATCTTTTTTTCTTGTCACTCATCCAAGTTACCCCATACCTCGATCCTAACTGTCAAATAGGCATTGATTTTAAATGTTTTTAGGTGAATTAAAAATATATACGCAAACATTTTAGGGGAGACTAAAATTTCATACATTTTTAAAACTCCAAATAAGGTAAGAAATCAGTGCTTAAAGTAAGTCAGGTAAGTTAACATCCTGTATGTATAAATTCTTCATATAGTATCATTATAAATAAGAAACTGAAAAAGAGACTTGAACTCAGAACCTCTAGTCTACCGAGAACTTGATGAATTTCGTATTTTTTTATCAATCTCATACTTCGTTTGAGAATCACTAATATAATTTTTTATTGTTTTCCATATATTCGCTGTCATTTTTTATGAGAGCAGAAAGTTCTAGCCGAACATGATTGTACCCATGAATGGGTGGCTTGAATATACCTATTCAGTTTTTTGTTTTTGTTTTTATGGTCTCGCTAGCTCAATTGGTAAAGACCCCAGTCCCGGATAGACTAGAGGTTATGTGGTCGATTCTCAGTCGCGACCGTGTCTTTTTATTTTATGTGTCTTCTTCTGTTTCATATTTTCTTTTAGAATTAGTGATACTTTTTTGTTGTTGTTATTCCACAGCTTCTTATATCTACAGCCAAGAACCCCTGACGTCACAACCCGCTACCTCAACGACCGACCATACTGGCTAGTGTCATAAGTCAAGTACGCTCGGAGTGACAACATCTCCATTGGGAAACTACCAAAGGGATTTCTCAAGATAATTCACAAATCACAATAGTCGAGCGTCCCTGTGTGCCGGTGCCTAAATATTTACACTATTTTTCTTATGTTGGTCCTACACGTCCCGTACAACTGTACATAAGTCAGCGCTTTTTGTTGAGAGCCACGTTTGATGTAATTTAATGGTTTCCGTTTCATAAAATTCTAAAAGATTTCGTGACAAAACTTTCCAGTTAAGAATTAATAGCACTTATTTAGTTAAATCTTAAAAAAATCGTAATTACTGAATAAGAACCCGACTTTCTTAAAAATAATGTGAATTTCTCCAAAAATAAAGAGAATTTCTTCAGAAATAACAAGAATTTCACCGAAAAATAACACCACCTTTCCCAAAAAATATTGAGAATTTTCCAGGTCTTTACCAAATGATAATCCAGGAAAGTGTGAATGGTAGATGTAGCAGAGAAAGATGCTACACTTCACAGGTTCGTAATTCACGTGGGTGGAACGAGTGCAGTTCTAGAGAGTTGTTTCGGGCTGAAGTTTAGAGGTTGAAGATTATCTTTTTTTTTTCGAATATCGTACAAAAATCTCTACCATTCGCAACCGTCTAAAATCAGTGGGGCTATGACATGTTGTGATGATGATGAAGATGGGGAATAGAAAGGTAGGGAAGTACCCGGAGGTTCAGATCTGGTCACCAAACACGGCATTTCAACCAACAACGTTTCGATTCTGAATGATAGACGTTCAGCAAAGCGATTCTTAGATTTTCTACTTCTCTGATGCTAGCAGACCTACGAGAGGACGAGACACCAGAAGAGGAAGTATTTGAATTAAATATGTATTTTTTGGAATGATCCTATTTGTTCAGTCCAATAGGAAATCATTTTATTGCGCATTTTAATGCTATTCTTTATATAACCATTTTTAGTTCAATTCAGAATGTGATTCCTCCTTTACATTAGAAACTACTCGGTGTGAACCTAAATTCTTAGTAAACAACAGCTTTCATTGTCTTGCTTTAGATACATTAAAGTCTTGCTAGATCATTGTATTATTTATCACAAATATAATATCAGTATTAGTGTTTTAAACGAGTAACTATAACCCGTTCACGTCAAAAACTTCTCGACGAAAAATCAATCCATCCAAAGGTCCAAGCCTTACAAAGTTGGACTGATCGAGGAGTCAAAGATATAGAGATATCAAAGAAACAAGGTAACGTTGATTGCCATCTTGGGCACTAGATGTTTTTAACCCGAAAGATTGACTTAGCTTAGTGCAATTACAACGTTACAATTTTTTTCTCAAATTAGTAAAAAAAATATTTAATTAAAATTTTACCTCATCTAAACTAAATTAGTTTGTAAATTGCCGGTCGGTTGAATGGGCTTCAATTGAAAACTCGACGAAATTCGTAATAAACGGCCAAATTGAACGGGAAATCGCACTGTTTTCAACAAATTAGAACACCATTTAAATTGACTCGGGCTCATAATCTGATAAAGTCGTGAACCCGCCCGGGGCAACTCCGGGCTCTCGGAATCAAATTGAATTTGTAAGCGTCCCCTACCGGCCGAATGGTAGTCCCCACCCCCGGATCGAAACCCCCCAAACAGACAACTTAGAACGTACAGCCAGTCGGAGGAGAAAAAACTAGCCGTAAATGACGGTTACACAACTCGAAAAAAAAAACTATTTTTTTACTTAAGATCTCAATGTGTAATCTAACCTAATCCCCAAAACAGACTTGCCTGGAGAGAACGAACTACTTATATTGTTAGTGTTAGACTAAGTAATTCGCTACTATCGAGGACCGTTGATAGATAGATTAAGTTCATTTTCTCCAGTTACATTATCGGCCCCCTTTGGTTGAAGAATGCTACCCTGTGAATGAGTTCGCTTTTCTTTTATTCATTCCTCTCCCTTGAATTAAAGCATTCCCACCCTTACGACTGTATGAATTTTTTATGAAGTATATTTTCCATCAATTATGAATTTTCAAAGAAATTTTCACCTTGGCAGCGGAGGTATAAGAGAAAAAATGGTATTGGATTTTACATCTCATTCAGCATGAAAGAAAATACAACTTTTTTATTTTTATTTTTTTTTTTTTCATTTAAAGACTTACAACGATGTTGGATTCCTACGAGTCATCAATTCAACTCATTATGAGACTGCTTATTTTTGCTACATAATATTAAGTTTAACAAAGTTCAAGGCATATATGTAAATAAAAATATAAAAAAACAAACATATATTTATATATACGGTTTTTTTTTTTAATTTTAATCAAATAAGTGCTGTTAATTCTTAACTGGGAAGTTTCGCCGCAAAATCTTTTGGTATTTTATGAAACGGTAACCATTTAATTGCATCAAAGGTGGCTTTCAACAAAAAGCGCTGAATTATCTTCAGTTTTATGGGACGTGTAGGACCGTCACAAGAAAAAGAGTGTAAATATTTAGGAACCGGCACACAGGACTATTGTGATTTGCGAATTCCCTTGAGAAAGGCGTTCGGTAGTTTCCCAATGGAGATGTTGTCGCTCCGAGCGTACTTGACTTATAGCACTAGCCAGTATGGTCGTTCGCTGAGGTAGCGGGTTGTGACGTCAGGGGTTCCTGGCTGTAGAAGTCTGTTCTTATCTGGTAGCGGCAAGTCGAGATATCCAACGGAGGAGATGTTGTCCGTTCTGCGGTTGAAGTGAAAAGAGGGACAGATACCACAGTGCAAACGCTATTTATAGTGCGCGCGGTGCGGCCGAACACTATTTGCTGGTATTGCACGTGATGTGCAATCTCGGCTCGGTATTGCATTTGTCGTGCAATCTCGGCTCGGTATTCCATGTGTTGTGCAATAATTTGTATTTGATTATAAAGAAATACATTTATCTGCTTAAATTAGTATGCTCCGTAGACACGTTCGATACAACAGGGTTAATAATTAAGTAAATGCACAAAGTACGCCTATCGTCCATCATGTAAAATGACCCCCAGTGCACTTTTATCTCTTGATCGCCTCACAGC
Organism: Halesus radiatus; assembly: GCA_022606495.2. Lineage (NCBI taxonomy): Eukaryota > Metazoa > Arthropoda > Insecta > Trichoptera > Limnephilidae > Halesus > Halesus radiatus. Next base: position 69,667 of record JAHDVE020009740.1, on the reverse strand, counting down.
GACTAAATTGCCCACTGGTGGACGATATTCCACACGTTGGGAATCACTGAGGTAAAGGCGTGATGCTCTTATAGTATCAAAATAGACACCAATCATGGTTAGCTTATAAAACCTCAAACAACATTCCCCCTTTAAGGGCATTCGAAACATGATTATAACGCTGGTTGCTCACAGATGGTGTTAATTTAAATATTTTAGAAGAAAAAAAACACTTTTAGCACGTAATTTATTTTTATTACTTTTATTTAATTTTTCATTTTTACCGTAATAAATAAAAAAAAAACATTCCGAGGTTCATTATAATTACCTACATAGAAATAATATATAAAGATTGTCTGTAAGTAGCTTCTTCACGGTTTAATAATGCCTTCGGAAGGCGAAACAGCTGTCACGCGCAGTAATAATTACCTAGTAGAAATAAAACTTTTTAAAATTAAAATGGAGTTCTACAAATTAAACTTGTAAACAATAAACAAATATTTTTGAGATTTGAGATGAAACTCGCCAACGTTCATTTCAATAAGGTGTTTTTTTTTCAAAAACATTTTAGTCAACGCCTGTCTGAGCGCGAAACATTATAATCATGTTTCGATTGCCCTTAATAACCCTACTTCAAACTGGATTGACATATCGCTGATCGCAGTAATCGCACACATAAAAAATAACGAAATTAATGACACCAAAAAGATAAAATTTTAGCAATGGAATATCTCAAGACACTTAACGATGTCTAGCCCAATTCCAAGTTAGAAAATAAAGCGTAAATAAAGTCGCTAAGACCTAAGCAGTTATTTAAATCTAATCAGAGTGGAATTCGTACCACTAAACAGGCTCCATAACCATGACCCTTAGATTAGGGTTCACCTGATAAAACAAAATGTTAGAAATTTCGTACTTGTATAGTTTTATAGTTCTTTGCGCGGGTCAATGATGTAAAAGCGAAAGAAAAGTTTTCACCATCCATCAATGCTCTTAGTAAAAAACAACTCTAAGCCCTCGAATGAAAGCGTTCCTTCTTAGCTAATTAACGGAAGCGCGAAGTGCATTTTACTCCCATTTTAAATTACTCGTTTTTCTCTTATCTTTGATTAATCTTTGTCGTTTAGGGTAATAATAATTATTGACGTCTATAATAATAATAAATGTTTATTCCGGTATGTGGAGAGGTTAGTGCAGTCCCATACATTCCATACAAAATATACATACTACGTTATAAAAAAATACAAAATATGTACGAAAGTAAAAAAAAAAGTAATAAGATAGTAAGTGAATGATACAAAACACATAAAAAAAATTTAAATTAAAAGAAAAAAATAAGTACATGAAGATAAAGCCTGTAAGGTGCTGCGGCATTCAAATTTTGAGGGGCCAATATCTTTCTCCACTATGCGTCGATGCTGGAGGCTGGACTGAGGCATTCCTCTATGATGAGGATAATCCCCTAGCTGTTTATTCTTTCCCTTATTCCAGCCACCCTGGATCTTACAAGGACTGCAAAATCGGAAACTCGCCTCTCCGTGAACATACTGAAAGCGCTGCAATATCTGGGGAGGCCAAACATTATGCGGAAGACGTTATTGTACTGTACACGAAATCTTTCAATACGAATCTTTTTATAGTTTGCCCAGAGTTAGCACGTCTACAACGTTGCGCAGAAGGCAAGGAGGAGAGTCCTTTTCACAGCGGTACTACAAAGACAAAATCTTTTACTGAGCGTGTTCGATTTTACGCTGAGAGCTCGTCTTTGCCTATAAATTTCATCATCATCCATCAGATAACTGGCAATTATGTGTCCTAGGTATTTAGTTCATTCAGTCAACTGCAGGATCACACCGTTCAGGGTAGTTGCAGGAATACTAGTCGGGTCTTAACCATATCTTATGACCAACAGAAGTCTATGAATTTTATTAATTGTCTTTGTGTTTAATTCGCAGAACTCCAGCGATTTTCTTTTAGAAATTTAATGTAAATCAAATATAATAACTTTATTAGTTCTGCAAGTATTTTAGACTTTGTTGTTGTGAAAGCTGTTTCGGCGTTCAAGGCCATTTTCAAACTGTGGTTAATCCGCATTGTGATAGCTTCCTTAAACGATTTCATTTACTCCCACTCAATTCTAATTTAGACGGTGTTTAAAATAATTTATTACCGATAAAACCGATTTAGTTAAAAAATAATTTGAAATCTGTGTTCTGTGAGGTACTTAAAAGACAATGTTTTCTTAATTGATTTATTTAAATGTGTCATATTGTTTTGGTAGTATGAACATACTAAGAAGTGGTGAATAAATATTTTTTCTTACTTTATTAATTAATGTTATGTTAGGATCATTCGTTCGTTTATTAATTTCCAATTTTTAAAGTAAATTTTATGTAAGACCCTTTCTTTCTATATGTAAAGGTTTAGGCTTGTTGTTGTCAAGCGGGACATGATTATTCACAAAGAGATGTTCTGCGAATCTTGAAAAATTGCTTTTATGATTATAAGATCGTATATGTTCTTTGAATCTAGTTGAGAAAGCCCTTCCCGTCTGCCCTATATAGGTAGCGTTACAGTCAGCGGTATCACATTTTACATTATTACATTTGATTTAAATTAAATTTCTTCAAAATGTTATTTGATTTCTCGCGTAGCTTTTTCAAAATACTGGCAATATGTTACACTACCGTTCCATAGGCTTCCAGACTGTACTGGTATTGTAATAAATATTTTATTTTCTTTTCATAAATTTAGACAGTGCGCGGGCAGCGAGATTTTAAATGTTAATACAATCCTAATAGCCTCTCTTTTTATCATATATTCAAATTCGCGTCATATCATATCCTTAAACTCCTTTCTTCATTCATTCGTATTATACGTCCAAACCATCTAAGCGTCCCTTTCTTAATATTACTCATTGCGTTTACATCAGCCTTCAATTTTTTGCGAATCTCAATATTTTCCACACGATCATACATGGTTTAACGCGCAATCGCCTCAGAGACATCATTTCTACAGCATTCGGATCAGGTAACCAATGTTTAAAATCGATCTTAATAGCCAGGTATTTCTCTAAATTCTCCTTTATTGTCTACTTATCCTCTAGGTGGTACCTTTAGACTCAAAATATACACATCTATTGAGGACACCATAGTTCCTCTGGCTCCGACAGTTGGGACTAGAGGTGAGTAAAATAACGTAAAATCATTTTTTTCATAATCGTCTAAATTTTGAACGGTAGTAACAGTTTCATGGATTTTGGGAAAACCGTATAAAAAACGTGTACTACGCTCCCAATAACCCCGAGCGATTCCAATATAATTCAATTCGTTTGAGAATTCCCCGTAAAATGTTTAAAACAGCTTCCCGCAATACTTCACCAAACTGCTATGCCCGTCGTAAGCCGTTGCAAAGAAACGCCATGTATTAAACGCTTTCGCCTTAACTCCGTCGCTGACCGTTATTATGAAGCACTTTCGCGTGAAACGCTTTTGCCGCAACCATTATTTTGTTCTTCCTATTTATTACAATATTTACTTTATATATTTATTAATTTATTCAAGCCTAGAAGGTTCGCATAATTATACAAATGAGTATCATAATATTGTACATATAATAATAATTAGACTGAAAAAGATTAAGTAGGTACAATATAAGTATGTAGTTAGAGCGTAATGAATAACAGTTTTACCCGCGGTTACAAAGAACTGCACGTTGAACAGACGAGTATAATAAATGGTTTATTACATAAAAGAAGTAAGTAGCTAGTTACAGCGCAATGGGTTGGAAATATGTTTACGATTATTATAACTTTGTAAAATATGAACAGTTGTAAATCATGTTTATAATACAGCAAACCTTTATTACGCCCGATTGGTTATTTTACAGAACATCACATAATAAATACAACGATAAAAAGGTGTACATGGAAAACCTTAATAATTCAATAAAAACATTCAAATAAACTGATTTCTAGCCCGGACACAGTGTTGTAATGGTAAACATCAATTGAACTATACTCATTACCAAGTCTGTGCAATCTTTGCATAAACAGTTTCGAGTAACCGTTTATTTTAAGAAACCGAAATGGTTTCGGTAATTTTGAAAAATAACCTGAATCGGCCACCTCTGGTTGGGACTAGTGTGGGATATTAATATTATAAAAATGTGCCTTCTGGACCTGCATCCTCAACAGTTGAGTATCCCAAGTCCAGGCTTACTTAATTTGTAGTATGTTGGAAGAATTAACGACGATTTATAGTTACCTGACATGCAACTCTTAATGTCAGCGGGCCTTACGACTCCGCTTACTTAGGCCAAGTCCGCCCGTAGCGGGTAACGGATAACGGATAGCGGCCAACGGGCAACGGGTGACGGGCTGGCGGGGTAACGAAGGCTAAACACGCACAGCAGACATCCGTTTGAGAGGACATAGACAATATACATCGTATTAGAATGTCGTGTCGTTTGGCAAAAGTGTGCCTCCTTAAAACGCTCTTTTACCGCCAGTAATATTCGCACTCATCAACCAAATGAAATCAACAGGAACAGTAGCGATATCTGTAACCATTTAGATTTTACAAAGTCAAAATCCAACTTTGAGGCACTAAGTTGTAGCCACCGCTTTCTATACACATAAATACCAACAAACATTCTTACATTAATAAACTAGCGCCACTAGCGGAAAAGCGACTCTCTACTTGGATGAGCCAATTCTCTTCATCTTTACTTACTCGTGTATCCATCCAAAATGCTGATCTAATTTGCTAAATATTTTTTTTATATAGCTACAATCAATCTCCTGAATTAGGGGTAACTCATATTGTTGTACACATCTCCTCATAGGAGGCCCAATTCCATTTTCCTTACTTCATTATAATTAATAAAATAGTTTAGTGCCTCGAGTCACCTTAAGGGCGCTATTCAGGGGTCATATTTGAGGATCCTGCTTAGGGGGTATTTTTGAGGAGAAGAAAGAGTGAATACAGGTTCACATTGGCGTAATCAAGAACAGGTAATAACATAGTTTGTACAAGTGCTACTATGATATTTGTAGGTAAGAAGTTCTCAAGTCTCCTAAGTGAGCGACATCGAAACAATCTGCGACTTACTTCATTGGATTGATCAGGTTAACCGATTCAATCTGGGTATCCTTTTAATAACGAAGTTTACCACTATTTTGATAATATTCTCAATGACATATAATCTAAAATGTATTCATATTAATTAATCTCATCAATCCACATTAAATTTTGAAGATATGTAGAGGGGCTAGATCAAATAAAAGTCAGAGGTAAATTTAGAATTCAGGAATAGAACAGTACCTACACAAATGGTCAAACAGTAACGAAGTGGCGCTGAAAACTGGAAGTAGAACTTATTTGAATTTGAGAAAATTGGAATAGATTTTCTTTTCCAAAGCTCACGGAAGTGTTGCCAGTTAGAGTAAATGAATTTGGAGTGCGCTGCAGGAATGAACACTATTTTTCCGAGACGGGTAGGTAGGTACCTGTTCAAACTAGTAGTCGCCGAATTTAAACAAAGGTGAAAAAAATTTTTTTTTTCAGCAATTCTATTCATTTTTATTTTTAGTTCTTTTCAGTGTGGCGGGCTTCTGTTTTTTGGTGGTACAACAGAAAAATTGATAAAGTTTTCATATTTAGCATGGAGTAAACAACCAACTACATAATATAGGCCTCGCAATTACAGTTGATCCAAACATCACAAACTTTGAATTGTGTGTATTGGTGGAAATTTATAGTATTGTACCCAAACATCGTAAAGTTATATTATAACTTCAATGTATTGGGATAACTTTTTTTTACAGTAACTGCACACAGGAGACCCTGAGGGAAATAATTTCCCTCAAGACCTATATCATCTTTGGGGATGCTGTGTGGAGGGTCTTTTAGAGGGTGGGAAGGAGTGAACTGGGTCTTGAAGAAACCCATGTTGTAGAATGGAGGAAACGATCATTCCACAGCTGAGCTGTTGAACATAAGAATGAGTCGTAAAAGCGATCCGTTCTCATGTGACAAACGTCAACCGTGTGCAAATGTTGGGCGCGCGTATTTCCCGACTATGCACCGGTGCCAAAGGGATAAATGACGCTAGTTCCTTAGAGCATCTTTCATTAAAATACCGGTAGAACAAGTCCAGCTTTCCCACCTGACGTCTGTGCTCCAAAGATTGCAGTCCATTTGTTAAGATAGGCGAATGTATTAAACGGACAGCTCGTTTCTGCACAGAATCAAGGGTTTTTTTCAGATATTTTGGGGCTCCCGACCAGAGCTGGCTGCCAAATTTTAAAGCGGGGTGCACCTGTGATTTGTACAGGGTCTGCAGTTGATTTGCGGGCTCTGTACAATACGCCCAGCTTCTGAGAGGCTAACTTTAGTCTGGCTTCGATGGAGCCGCCATACCTGAGCTGGTCACTTAAGGTTACACCAAGCATATCAATGGAGGGCTTGTTGGGAAGATTGCTTCTATTAAAGGAGATTAGATTATGATTTCGATCCCTTTTAGAAACTTATTGAAGCTTATAAACCTTATCGTAATATTTAATCATTAAAGAAGATGAAGTTAATTTCCGTCATTTTAATCGTGTTTCCTCCCTTCTACAATATGGGTCTCTTCAAGACCCAGGTTCACTCCATCCTATCCTCCAAAAGACTCTACACGCAGAATCCCCAAAGATGCCATAGGCCTCGAGGAAAATTATTTGCCTCAAGGCCTCCTGTGTGGAGTAACTGTAAATTTTTATTAAATTAAAGAAAAGGATGCTTAGATTTCAAGCACGTAGAGCGGATGCACTAATAAAGTTAAGGAGAATACGAGGACTCAGCCCATATCAAGAGTCTAAAGAAGTATATGTATGCGGTGATGTATGAATGTGAATGAAACAAGAAGTGTGCCCCACGACAGAGTGGTGGAGCAGTCTATCCTCTCTGCCTATCCCTGCAGGGAAACGGTGTGATATTTAGTTTATTAGTAGATCATTCTTACAATTGACACATATGTTCCGACAAAAAATAATACATTATATAAACTTTTCTAATTAGTATTGAAGAATGAATGCAGTACCCTCCAATTAAAAGCCGTTAAAGGAATCAAGGCTAGCAGTCCATAATGGTGTTCCGACACCAACCCTGATGCATGGCAGTGATGAATGAAAGCAATTTGTATGCGGTAGAAATTAAGTCGACCCTGGCCGTATTACGACTGAGGAGATCCGAACAGAATGCAAAGCCGATGTAAACGTTTTAAATAACATTAAAAAGCTACCTTGTATGGTTTGGATAGTAGACAATAAAAAAATGGAGATAGGGCATGGAAGCATGTCGACTATCGCCGAGGTACAACCAAACTGCACGGACTCTCAAAGCGATGGAGCCAATAAATTATTTTTTCGTAAGATTTATTACATTTTTATTAAAACTGACCGATTTCGCTTAACACAAGTATTATTGGGGGGCATAAGAGAAGCAGGTCGGTCTTTATAAAAATTAAATAAATTTTGTGGTTACAAACGCAGTGATTATTTCATTTCATTAATATGTCAAACCACAAAGTGACTGCTTTCTGTCAAAATATAAAATAATTTTTTTAAATTTAGTTCTTATTATTAAATTAGAATATATTTGAATTCAATTAATACGACTACACTTCCGTGTAAAAGCCAGATCGGCGTATAATCAAACATATAAAACGCCGGGCATCGCTAGGCGTAGATGCGATTTGCAGCAGTGTGAATGAACGATGTTTACTAAACTTTTGTGCGCTCAGTTTCATACTAATAATGGTTTCAAAAAGGGGAGGTTTACAGATTAACTGGCAGTGCAGCCTTTACCTGAAACCTTGATTCATATTTTTTTATTCAAATATTTTCCCCCGATCTACCAGTTCCAACCTGGCGATATTATAAATTCCTTTCATCAAAACTCCGTAGTATATCTATTCAAATTCAAATTTTTAAAAACTCCCCGCAAAACATTATATTATTAAACTTTTTAAATGATAAAAAAAACGATTCGTGCAAAAAACACGTAAAGCCGTGCCGTGCCTTTTGTTGGGAAATTCTTTCAACGGGGAACGGAGTCGAGAACTGAAACGTAATAGAAAACTTGTGCAGAGTGGTGGGGTATTAAGTAAAGTGGCCAGAGAAGGGGAATGAGGAGGGGTGGAGGGGAAAGAGTGAAGAGGGAAGAAGTAGAACCAGGCACTGATGGATATATGTATATTTGCTCACGGTAAACTGCTGTAGGAACTCGTACGCGGATACAGTCGGGTTGAAAGGCTAGATATTCTATTTTATCTAACTAACCAACAAACTATAACGCCTATGTATTTTTCCTCAAACACGTTTATTGCTTTATCCACAATAAAACCATGTTTTTATTGGATAATTGTATAACTAGAGGTACTGTATATGATTATTTCATTTAGGACGAAGCTATCAGTGAAATTACTATTTCGATCAATCTATACTACGAATAGTTTTACCTAAATGTAACCCTTTTTTAAAAATGCCTTTAAATTATTACAAAAAAGTTAAAAAATATATATGTAAACCACAAAATAGTTTTTTTTCAGGAGAAAATCATGAACGCATGTAATAAATAAGATACTTGTACTAACAATAGCTTCTTTATATAGATTATTTATGAACGTTTCCCTTGGTTGATTTTATTTCTTTCTTACAAAATTTTTCGCAAACAAATTTTTAAATAAAAGCTGGTTTTTGCGCTCATTAGACTTCGCTTGCCAAGCGATTTTTTTGCCCTTTACCCCTATTCGTGGTGATATAAGACAGACAGCTTATAGTAATATTTTTTGCTTGTATTTTCATCTTAATAGGGGTCCAATACCGTTTTAAAGGAATGCTATTAAATTAACCGAATTAACGAAATTAAGATGTTTGTCAAGTACCCAAGCCAAAAGCCCGAAATGTCAGATAAAAGTGATTAAAATTCTAAAAACTATGATAAACTTCAACGAAAAAAATTGATGGAGGACCTGAACAGAGGATTGAACCTGCGACACATGGGTGGGAGACGACGCTTCGGACCACTTAGCTACTAAATAATCAACTCAGGTCAACAACTAATTCATCAACTCATTTATTCAAGAAAGTAAGTCACCGCTAATTGGCGAATTACTTGAAAAATTAGGATATTTTTATTTACGTTTCAACGTCACAGATAAGTCAAGCGGAAAAAGTGTGGAATTTTCCACAGAGCAAAGGGAAACAATCAAACATACAAACAAATCCAACAAACATCGAACCTGAGATGAAAGAACAAGAAGGGACTCGTCATTTCAATGAAGTAAAATATATATATTTTTTTAATTATGCGATATTAAAAACAAATCAGGTTATATTATGGACGGCAACAAAAAACTAGATTTTCTCAGTGATCATGCAGGAGAAAAGTGACGGGAGAAGTATTGGCTGCTATCCTTATGATGATCGCAAAGTTCTAAAAATAAATAAATTGAATATTTCTTTCCAGACTTGTAAAATAAGTCAATAGATATCGCATATGAACAAAAATCGGGTAGGTATATCCGAGACTCTATTCCGATTACAACTGTGTTCGGGTAGAACTTTGCGATCATCATAAGGATAGCAGCCAATAATATGGGATTGAAAAATAGAGGATAATATAAACAAGTCTTGAACTTGAAGTATGATATCGGTGTAGATGGCGTAAATTGAAATGGTCTCATTAGCTGAGTTGGTTAAGCGGTTACCATGGATAGGTAGAGGTCCTGGGTTCGAGTCCCAGATGCGGCTGAAATCTTTTTATTTTCTGTTGTTTTTTCCGGTTTCGTGGTTCATTTGGGATGTGTTAATGTTATCTTCTTCTATAATTGTTGTTCAATAAAAACAACTATTATTCATGAAAGAAATTAGAGTATTCATGATCATACCAATTATCAATACGGATATTATGATGATGTTAATGGTCAATACTATTATTATTCTTTGAGTTAAAGTTTCTAAAAGGGGTACATAATTTTATTACTTACGTTTAGTTGTGGCTTGCCATGAATAGAATATACAATTATGTACGGTAAAGCGCATCCTTGTTTTGACATTTGAAATTCTAACCTCAAAACTGATCAAAAGCGACGGCCATAGTTTTGGAGCATTTTTGATAACGTAGCGAACATCTATCCCGGTGCTACTGTGCCCGCTCACCCCAGTTTTTTCATCATCATTTTTTGCAATGTTGCCTGCGACTGTACACTGTACAGTGTCTTTATAAAACATTACCTGTAGCATCGATGGTGTACGTATTATATAAAAACTAACACTTTCATAGTTGAGCTGCATCCCCAGTTCTATGATATTACTTCCCCTGCGATCCGATAGAGGAAACCGGGCATAAAGGTATTCCGGGTGAAATGAACACGTGATGTTTGCACGACAATTTTGTACGGGCGTAATGGGGAAGATAGGGGCAGTGGACAGTAGGCCAAATGTAGACAGTACGGAGAATGTACACACGGACAACGTTGGGTAAATAACGTAAGAGTGTGTATTTTAATTGACGTCGTTATGTAAGAAACTCGATTAATTTTAATTTGATTTTTAGTCGTCACTTTACCGTAATTCAATGTTCACATTTCTAATTATACCACCATATCGATTAAATTAAAATCACCGAATAAAACAATATTCTGTTTTATAGGAATAAATTATTGAAGCTCTGATAAACCCCTCTGTAATATTAAATCAATAAAGATAATATTAACAAATCCCAAATTAAAATACTAAACAGAAAAAGACACGCAATATAGGAATTAAGTGATGTTTTTTTTTTATTATCTCTTTTTTTAACAAATAAAAAATAATGATATCCTCACTGGGATTTCCCGAGCTGAGAATTTCATTTACAAAATATGATATTAAATTGATGTGATTGGTGAAAAAAAATAATTGTACGGTGAGGTGTTTTAATTGCAGTTGAGTGGTTTCGGTATTAGTCTATTTCGGTATTATATTCGGTATTTCGGTATTTGGTGTTAATATATTTAAATTAGGTATGCTACCGATAAAAATGACGGAAAGTGATAACGATCATAAGCTCAGTGGTTAGGGTGCTAGTCACGGTTAGGCACAGGTCTGTTTCGATTCCCGGATGCGTTCGTTAGCTTTTTATTGTCTGTTTCTTTTTGTGTTCAGTTTTTTTTTTGTTTAATATTATGTTCGAGGGAAGTAAAGTTTAAAAATTCTATTTTCCCCCACCAGGGCCTGCGTCATATTTGAGGATGTTCTGTGGAGGGTATTTTTAGGGAAAGGAAAAGGTTAACCTGGGTCCAGAAGAGACACATGTTGTAGACGGAAGGAAAAATAAAGGCATCTAAAACATTCAACAGCTGTTGAAAACGAGAACGAGTTATAAAAGCGAAACGTTCTCAAGTGACAAATCCTTGTAACCCCGCTTAAATATTTAGCGCGCGCTTGCCGTGTATCCCGAATTCGCTAGTTCCTCGGAGTACCTTCCATTGACAGCATTCCCACATGACGTCTGTGCTCCAAAGACTGCAGTCGGTCCGTTAAGATCAGGGAATCTATCAAACAGACCCCCTGTTTCCGCACACAGGCAAAGATTTTTAAGGTATTTACAGATTTCATACCGGAGGTGGCTGCCAAAATCAAAACTGATGCACACTTCCGTTTGTACCGGGTCCGCAAATAAAGGCGTATCTTTAGAGGTCATCGCTCAAAATGGCCCTAAACATCACTCCGTATCTTGCTAACTCAAGCAATACCACAAATTATTCTTGTGTAAACTCTACACGTGTAGTTACGAAAATGTATAAGGTTTCAAAAAATAAAAATATTTTTTTTATTCTAGAAATACATGCCAAAATGTCTGAAAACAGCTGCAGATTGAATAGGGCAATTTAAAGTGTTACTTATAATTCCAGAACATATGTATGTTACATAAAATTTGATGATTTTTTGTACTTTGAAACCTTGGGAATTTTCCTAACTTCCCGTATAAAATGTCCAGATAAATCATTCATGGTATTTCTTGCATTAGCAGACTACAAAGTGAGTAATAATAAAAACAAAGACAAAAACGAAAATTGTGTTGACGGATAAAAAGGAACAATTAAAAAATACGCCCGAGGTTTATTGATCTATACAAAGGTTTATTGGGGGGGAAACTAAGTTCCACTGTTGTGCCTGATATTAATTAAAAACTTTGCAAGTATCTCAGCAACGTCTAGGAACTATCTCACTATGTCACTCACCTCAAAATTTATTCCCACAAACTTTTGTTATCCACAAAATACTGATTTATTGCTTTAAATATTTAATAATCCACAAACTCCAAAAACAATGGTCTCCCATGAAAAGTTTGGAAAAACAAGCTTGAAAAAGTCGGAAAACATATTTTCGTAAATTTTAATTTTTCGTAAAAAGTTTTTTTTTTTCGCGGTGCCATTTGACAGATGAAATGTTTTGGGCGTCGAAAATTTTCAGATAAAATTGGGAAAAGAATTTTCGTACAAACATTTAATATTAATTTATATATTCGAAGTGACTAATCTACATTCCGTTTTCCCGCAGAGGTGGGCAGAGAAGATAGATCGCCATACAATGCTGTCTTTGCGAGTACTCCTTGCTTCATTCGCATTCGTACATGAAAAATTCATTTGGGGTTATACAAATTTATTAAAGAAATATGTGGTTTGGACGCGTAGAACTACTGCACAAAGATAGGGATGTAAGGACTTCTCCTTACATCCCTTTTATTTTCGCGTCACATCTTCATGTGATGCGAAAATAAAAGGTAGAAAAAGTCGGAGATTCCCGAAGAATACATGACATGACAAAATGACTTGAGTCGGGTTATTTTTTTGAAATAACGAACCGTTGTCCAATTACCCAAAATACACAAAACGAAATGTGATAAACAAGAGCTACAGAAAAAAACAGCACATACATAATACATGAATGAAGCAATGACAAAAATATACATTTGAGAGAACATTCATTTCAAAGCATGAAGAAAGTTTTGGAACAGTCCATGATTTAGACATATTATATGATGTATTTCGAAGTTTATTTTCGTAAAGCCTGATAAAAATCATTTAGACTGGTACCAAAAACTTCAAGGCCGTGGCTTGAGTTAACAAGTGGAGAATGGTACCCATAATTAGTGGAGTGTTGATTGAGGAAAAGCAATTTTCTGTTTCTGAGTCTACGCCAATGAATGTTGAACTGGATGAGTTGCATCAAAGAAGACGAGTCAATAATCTATATATATATATAAAAATCAATGGAAGTTTGTTTGTCCTCGATATTATCGAAAATCACTGTACCGGTTTAACTGAAAATAGCAAAGTTTGTTTTTATTAGTGACGGGAAGGTTTAGAAAGTTGTTTGAATGACATCGAATATGTAAAACTGTTGCTATAACGTTTTAAAAGTAGTATGAAAAACATTGAACCAGCCATGTTTTATTTAGGTTAGCCTATAGATATAACACTCTGGTTAGCCACAGATTTCATATTCAAAAGAAGAAGGTTTTTTTGGGTAGAATATTGTCAAAATGGAAAACACGAGTAGGTACCTACTTAAGAACTTTATGATTTCGATATATTTTGCAAAAATAAACCTTTGGAATGATATAAAATATTCAAATGAATATTTCTTTATTTTGAGATAGTTGCTTTCACTGTCAAATCAATTATGGCACCCTAATGACAAGCAAGAATTCACAACATCATAACATCAGGCAGTACAATTAATAATTTTGAAAACGCTAATGACATCATTCCTATGTTTATCTAATGATAAATGTTTAAGGTTTGTTCAATTTCATCATAGGGGTACTTGTGTCTTTCTCGGATCATATCAAGAGTCTGAATAACAGAATAGTGTGTATGATACGATGCATTGCATGATTGCATGTGAATGACGAATAGAGTACGTTCCAAGACAGAAATGGATGGCTCTCTATCCCCTCTGCCCACGCGTAATGATTAGCTAGTTAATATTCTGTAATTTTAAAACTTAAATAATGAGTTTCGGGAAACAAATTGACGGTCTCCGTGGTCGAGTTGTCAAGATCCTCGATTACGAACACAGAGGTCGCGGGTTCGAATCCCGACGCGCACAATCTTAAAAAACGGTTTTAATTTGGTTTTATTTTTATATATTTGTGGCAGGTTCGTAAGTGGAAGATTCTTTCAGTTTTACCCTGGTGACAAACCACCATTTTGAATAGAAACGATGATTGAAATGGATTTAGCCGTGTTTGGCGAACAGATCTGAATAGTATGAATAATAATCTGAATAATCTGACTGCCTCCATGGTCGAAGGGTAAGGCTCTCGACTACGAATCCGAAAGTCACGGGTTCAAATCCCAGCGTGCGCAAAGAAATTTTATTTAATTAATTTGTGCTGTTTCACATTTCATTCATTTAAAATTAATATACAGTTTATTTGGGCACATTCCAGAGCGGAAGATACTCTCAGTACCGCCCTGGTGAAAGAGCATCATTCAGAATTGAAACGTTGCTTGCCATGTTTGGTGACCAGATCTGAATAGCCACGTTTTTCCCCACCTTCTTCTTCCCCTCCCCAATACCTTCAGCCTCACAACATTCCCCAATTGGGAATGCCATAGTCTCATTGGCTGCAAACGGTTGGGGGCAGTTGGGACTCTTGTGCGGATTCATATAAAAAAAGTCTGATGCTTCCTAGCCTTGCAACATGGTGACATAGTTTCACTGGCTCCGATGGCATCATATATAAAACAACCACGAAATAAAATTACACAAATGCCACTTCATATAACCCCCTTCCACTTGTAAAAAATAAACAGTAAAATTCCAAAACGGGACTTTAGCAGCTACCTGCCTTTTAATCCGTCAGTTAGCCAATCCGACAGTTATGCAATCAACCTCAATCAGCCAGCTAATTCGGGGAGAGGCGGGCAAGTCCGACAAGCGGCCAACTTTACCGTAAACTTTTATTTAATAAGAAGAAGCGGAGCTGTCGGATCACGCTCTCCGCTTGCAAAACACTACTTGTAGCCAACTTTTAGAATGAAGATTTAATTAAAAATGTTGACCTTTTAATAAAATTACGTAGTGAACTTTTGTAGGAGAATAGATTTTTTAAATGTGAATAAACCGACCTACCGCACATTAGACCCGACTCTCTGAATTTGTTTATTTCATGCATCTTCTCCCACAACAAGTCCCGACTAAAAAAAAATTTTTACCAACCTTTTTTTTGCCGGTTCTGTTAACTGTGTTGACATGTCTCTAATTATTTAAATATCTCTGTAAATATACAAAACAGGAGGATTCGTCAACAATACGTATATAATACTTATATATTGGATAAAATAATTGTAATGTTTTAAAAGTATTTACGAAATGCATTAAAAACATGTTTTGTCGATAAATCGGGAAAAAATTGTCAAAATATAATATATATAGGAAGTGGTGCGGTAGTGAGCGAGAGGGGTGCGGGATTTTGTTCGCCGTCGTCAGTCTGGCAGACATCGCATGAGTCCATTACTGCCAGCAGACCGCCAGTCTGTCGCAGTAATGAACAATTTGTACGTGGTCGATGTTTTTCCTCATTTTCAATAGTTAATACTTATAATATATGTATTTGCATATTAAATGAACTATTAATAAAATGTTTTATATTCGTTCATTTTTATCCAACAAAAAAATGGCAAAACTCTATACGTGTTCACTGTACACCGAGTGTACAGCATTGCAGCTTGAGGAATTTTCTAGGACTGTAGTAAGGGAAGAGTTAACTCCATAATATTTTCCCTGAGGTTCTACGTTATCTACGGGTTGCTGTGTGAAGATTTTTTTTAAAGGAATGGGAAATTAAGACGTTCTGGGAATGTATTAGAGGTGGGTAGGAATCTGCGGGTCAGTATATCCAGGAGCGGCGGACTTATTAACCTACAATTATGGTGCAATGAGATTTAATTCATTTGATCGTGTCAAGTTTACCTCGAGCCTCCCGACTTCTCCTACCTCTGACTTTCGCATCACCTATTATTCTTACACTCCTTTCACCATGCGTCCTACATATAGAAGGTTTTTATTTTTTTATTCAAGTTAATTTCAGAAAATATATTGGTTCACAACGCCTTTAAAAAATGTGAAGATTCCATAAATAAAAATCCACGTTATTTATCGCGTTCAAAAAAACTATTTTTCATCTTATTTACTTACCGCAAGATCATTATTATAAATTGCACGCCTATTATAAATCAGAATAATTGATTTCAAGTAGAGTATAGTAAATACTGCCTTGTCACGTGACACTTCATTCTTCGGGTCGTTAGGGGGGTGGTAGGGGGAGGGGGTGCGAAGCAATTTGAAGCACGCTAAATAATCATTGAAAAAGGCTGGCATTGTGATGATTTACTAACAAAGCTTTTAGTAACTTTGTGAAGTAGACTGTTACGTGTAGGGCGAAGTTACCCCGGGTAGCATTCATTGTTTATTTATTTATCTGTTTATTTTAGGTCACCAAATTGATTACGTAAACTACCCCAGCTTGTTATATACCCTAGACAGCTAAGGTTCATACAAACGCCATACCTAACTATTTGTCAATTCGATGAACGATTTTTGGGGGGATAATTCAAATAAAAAAATTGTTTTGTTATGTATTACACACATATATATATATGGGAAAGGTTATATTGATATAAAAAAAAAATTATATATATATATTTAAAAAAAAATTTGTGAGGCACTAGTTTTTATGAGATCATAATTATAAAAATACGTACTTTAAAAAAATTACGTAAAATAGCCTTTTCTTCTATGGATAACTCAAATTATAAGATTCTCATTACTTGTCCATTCGTCGAAATGACGAGTAGATTTTCAATATCTCGAAAAATTGTATACTTGCCTTCCGAAAGAACGCGGCAAGCACTGAGCTGACAAGTCACAATACGATCATCGGCGGGAGCGGCAAAAAGAGAGAGTATTTGATATCGCGTATTCGTCAATGCGACGATGGTTAAGTGTATGGGGTTAATAATGAATATCGGTATTTTTACTTTTTCGTATTTTTAAACTCTCTTCTCTTCTTCGTATGGTGGAGGAGAGTTGATTGAGGTCATAGTGGGTTACTGAGGTTATTCAGCTAGTAGACGACGTCGGGAGTCACTTGGTTCAACACAGATATGCCACAGAAAAACTGATGAAGGGGAAATTACATGTAATATGAATATGCCCACATCCACAAAGTTCGGAATCCGTTAGGCCCCATTTATGATGCATCATATACGCACAACGGCTGTAACTGCACCGTAATCGAATTAATGAGGTCCACGTTTTCCGAAGGAGGAAGAACCCTGGCAATTTAATAATAGGGTATACAATAAGGAGCTTGTTTTTCAAGTCCGAGTTCGACACGACTCTTTAGAGGGGTATCGTGATAGAAACCGTCTTTCGCCTTCAGTCCAAAAAGGTTTCCTGGATGTCAGACGGCTGGAGGTTTGCAAGGGTATCTCGATTTGTTAAAAATAGATTCTAGTGACGTATCTCTATTTTTATACGATAAATAGAAATTACAAAGCTCCATAGCTCATGATGTTAATTGACTGATATTTTCTCGATCATCCATACTAGCAGCTAAATTCAAGTAAAAGTACTGGGCAATGCATAATTCATTCGAAGTTTTAAGGTGTAAACCGGGTAGCAGAGCTGCATTTAACCTCAGAATACTCATCTTAGTCGTTTTGACTAACACTGCGGACATTTTGTGTTGTATCTGTCTAACGTATGCGCCGATCGCCCTAGTTGTCAGTGACAACTCAGTCACCGTAAAGGCCTTGCAGGGAGCGACAGTGCTACAGGCGTAAGTCCTGCCATTTAGGGTATTAAGAGACATACTCGTACCTGACTTATTTTAACGAGTGATTCCTGACCTCATTTGGAGTAAAAAATCTAGATGGCATTTTGATTTCCAGTGATTTTTTTTATTTTTCAAATTAAGCAAACTGTAGGTATTGGACAGTCAGGGGAGTGGGGGTTGGGCGATTACCAGAAGTAACCATTGACGACACGTAAAAGAATTTTTCGTTATTGTAGAATTTGAAAAAAATTTACCCCAGACAAAAATTTCATTTACATTTTTTACTCCAAACAAGGTCAGGAATCAATGGTTAAAGTTTGTCAGACACGTCCCTGTAACACCCTGTAACGCAAGGTATATAAATGTGTAACAAAATGAATATTTTTTATTGTTTTATAAGAGAATGAACCTTTTGGAAATAGTTATATAAAAATACATAGTAAAACTTGACTTCAACCACATTATTGTTTTAATAAAAACGGACGTGTTTCGTGAGGAATACTCACCTCTTCAGGGTTTATATAAAATTAATTTACAAATATAGACTTGCAAATTATATTGTACTAGAGAATTAGAAGGGTGGGGGGAGGGGGGATAAATGAAGTTAGAGAACGTGGTTTACATGAAAAGTTACAATGGGAAGAAATTTGACAGAGGATTATTAATTAATAATCTACGTACATGTTAATATCTCCGTAAATAAAAAACGCATTTTGTGAGGGTCGACAGTAGCGTTAGTCAAATTGACAAATGATTAGTCTTTACGTATAAAATATGTAATTAGTCTATTAGTGTTAAGATTTTTTAACTGTTAAATCTTCGATTAAAGCATACATTCCGCGTTACTCCGAGGGCCGAAGAGTACGTCATTATAAAGATTTTATTTGATCCAACATCTTTTCAAAACACCCCCTTCTGAATTTTGCAAGATCAGTATTTTAAGGAAATGCACGAGATGAAAAATTTCCTGCAGAATTTGTGAGATGAAATTAAAAACAATAAGAACCTGCAGGGTAAAGGCAGTCCTGCTTTATGTCGTCGCTATGATAACCACCTCTCAATGTTCCTCAGCAGCAAATACCCGAGGAAATATCATATCTACATCTACGATGGAGTCAAGAAAAGGAGAGGAATCTTAAAAATGATGAATATATTTTAATAATTTAAAACTATTTTAAATCCGAATGAAAAACTTGTAGTAACCTACAATGCCACAAGTTAAATTATGTCAAATCGGGAAATTGAAATTTAACCTTATCTACGCTGCTGTCGCTACTCTGCGCCACTCTCGTCTAATATATGTTTTCCTGCTATTTCTGTGTTCTAACTTCTAATTTATATTTGCTAGGTATCTTACAGTGAGCATCTCAGCCGACTGAAATGGGTAAATAAGGTACAGTAGAATCATTTTCAAGACATTCTTGTTCGTGTAGTGGTGCACTGTATCATAGGACTACTGCGAGACAAGAGACCACATTTGAACCACTATCGGCGCGCACAAATACAATCAAACGTGCGTACTTTGAAATGATTTGAGTGTACTTTACGAGAATATAAGTTCGTAATTAGATCACGGAATCCTATTTTTGTAGAGCTGTTATTAAGATTTTTGGCTACTTACAGCACAAATTAGGGACGCGGTATGGGTACCATTAAATCGATAGCCAAAACCTCTGCCATGGGTCACCCTCAATAGTTCGCCACGGTAGGTGACTTAGCAGGGGTGCCCGGGTTCATGTGGTGAGGTTTGTCCAGGTCTTGGCGGTGGATGCGTCTGCCCATCAGCTGCGTGTCAGCAGGATCGAGGGAGGCCGGTCGAGGGAGACCCCTTGACCTCTCTAGCCGGACTCTCAATCCATTTCCTTGTACCACAGTTGAAGGAATACGTAAATACGCTCGTCACTCCTGAACACACTAACCCCCAAATTCTTAACCACCCCTCATACCCTTTTCCTTCTCAGAATTTCCTGTTTCTTTTCCCTTAAACGACCCTCCACACAGCATCCCCAAAGATGACGTTTATCATTTACTAGCTGAAGTGTCCGGCGTTGCTCAGAATTATGAATGGTATGGAGTAGAGTGTTGAGGTTGCGATGTGTTACCCCTACCCCTACCCCTACTCCTACTCCTGACAAAATGTCATCTAAAAGTACCAAAATCGTACTTTAAGAAGCGGAAAATGGGTAACGGTGGTTTTACAAAATCTCATGTAAGCAGTGACCTTTCTCTTGTTTCGAAAGTGTGCAAAATTTCATGAAGCTTGGAATAAAGCTGTAGATTTGTGTAGAAAATAAACAAACACCGCCCGCCCAGGACATTCATCTTTATATAATAGAAGAAGAAGAATAAGAAGATTGCGCAACACTTTAACATGAAATTGGCTGCTAGAGATGCCGTTAGATTAGCATAATATAAGTAATGTAAAAAAAAAACAGTTACCAGAATGTTCTTTAAATAAGAGTATCAAAAAAATCTTTTCTTAAAATGAATAATATATTTTTTTTAAATATCTCTGTAATTCTATCATCGTTGTTTGTAATTTTATTACCCTTGCGTATTTTCCTGTGTATGAATTCGCTGCATTCTCTCGTGCAAAGAGCTC
Source organism: Halesus radiatus (assembly GCA_022606495.2). Lineage (NCBI taxonomy): Eukaryota > Metazoa > Arthropoda > Insecta > Trichoptera > Limnephilidae > Halesus > Halesus radiatus. The sequence continues at coordinate 49,207 of JAHDVE020009740.1, read as the reverse complement.
GCTATTGCATTTTCCGCTGGCGAATGCCTTCGAGGCATCCAATTATTGCATTTCTCCGTACAAAACACGGTAATTTCTCGTTCACGGGAAATTTAATACGAGAACTTTCTCGTTACGTTATTTATTATTCTCATCATTTTCCGATACAGTAATTTGTTTTCCGGGGGTTGTTTTCTAAAGCAGTCTTTTGAAGGAAAATCGTAAGGTAGATTTATTGCTAATTTTCCTATTCCCGTACCCAAGATGTCATCTACGTTGCCTGGCGTATTTGATCTGTAATATATTCGAAAGTTATCCAATACCAGCGTTAAGTATAAGCAAATGATGAAAAATAAAATTGCAACAACATCGTTATTCAAGTCGTGAAATAAATATATTTTTCAAACCCGTATTTTCAAACCTTTTTTTTCAATTAATTAATTAAAAAATACAATTTGTTTAGACCGCTTTATAAATATACATAAACATCTACATGTTTCGACAGCAATGCTGCCATCATCAGGAATATACTCGTATGTATACTAAAAAATTATTTCAAGTACAGACAAATGATAAAAATGAGGGCACAATAATTTAAGAATAGACAAATTATAATCACAAACAAAATTATTTTATAACAACAACCAAAAAATCGAAAACCTAATCTAACCTAAGTTAATTAGGTTAATTCGAGTTAATTAAGTTAACTTGGTTAGGTTAATTGGCGTAACCTTAGGTTAGATTAGTTTTCGGGACAGTTTTCTTTTGTCGTGCTTTAATGACTTATATCACTTTAAAAAAGTGTACCGATTCATAGGTGTGTTTATTTATCGTAGCAGTGAGGTTATCTCCTACCCCATATAATATATAATGAATTTTATTAATTACAGTATGCTGAAGGCGGAACTTTTTAAATTATTGTAAAATAATGAATAATACCGAAGATATAAGCCGTCAAAATACCGGCTGATCGATATGCGTTTGGCATCATCAGGGTTCATAAAATGACTGGCACGGCCATAGATATTATAAGCGCGGCAGTATCCGTTACTGGCATTCGAATTGTGAATTGTACTGAATTGTGTCACGGGTATATGTTTATTGCCTGCAATTATCGTAGATAATTAAAATGTTGAAAATACAAAATGTCGTTAAACAATTTAAAATACCGTATTCAAATGATGTAAAATAACTTTTTCGGGTCATTTTATTATGTATTAAATAGTGGTTGTAAAGAAAGTAATAATAATTGATTTAATTTAAAATTACACTGATATCGCAAAATTACATATAATCGTAGTTATGCAGAAAGCGTCCAAACCAAAAATTGTCAAAATCGAAATTTTCATGTTTTACTACAAACACAAGATGTTTATATCATAAAAACATCGAAGCTCAAATGCCGTAATATATTTTTGTATAGTCAAAATTTGAAACGTCTTTTCCGTAGCTTCATATTTTTGGGGTTGGACGCTTTTTGCATAACTACGTCGTTTTAAGACCTTTCGATTTATAGGCTCCACGCAGATTATTGTTTTTTTGGTTAAAATAGAATTACGGTATTTGATCGATTCCAGTCGTAAGTAAAGGGAAATTAATCTTACATAATTCGGGCACACATACACGCCCACAAAACACTTCTATTACGCTCTTCAGTTGCAAAACACACACACATACATTCGTATAATACCAGGTTGTGATTATGTTTTGATACCGCTGCGGCTGGCCGGGCGGGGAGTGTTGGGATTGTGGGGGGGTTGGAGGGTGAGGGGAGGGGGGTTATATTGGTGGGGGATTGTTGAGGAAGAGGTGCGGTAGGGGGATCCCCCCCGCCGTACACCTGACGATCGATAGACACGCGAAAGGCCGCTGGTGTGTCGGATGGGCGGAAAAAAACAGATTATAAATTTGATTAAATATATCCACCCGCAAACCATTTTAAGAATATTTTTGCTTGTGTAGTGGACGAATGCTCTAAACTAGTTCGAATCAATTTGAAGCACGGTCATCGGTGTGCACAAAAACATTCAAACGTGCGCTCTTTAAAATCATTTGCCCGTATAATGGAAACCGGATAAAACAGAACCGTGGCAAAATGAGACATTATTCTACAATTAACTTCAGCATATTAAATTGAATATATGACGCAAAAGTTAATTGTAGAAGAAGTCGGGGGTGCTCGAGGAAGACATGGCACGATCTAGTCAATAAAATGCTTGAGTCGGATTATGTCAAGAGTCAGGATAATAGAAGATCATGTATGACACGATATATGAATATGAATGAAACAAGGAGTGTTTTCCGAGACATAGTTGTGTGGCGATCAATCCTCTCTGCCTACTTCTGCTGGGAAACGGCGCAGCGTCATGGTTAGTTGGTTAGATAGCCCTAGTGGTGATTGTTCAGAAAGAGCACTATGCAAATCATCCAATTTTTATTATTATTAGTTAGGTAAGATTCATTTAGGTTATTTTAGGTTGGTTTAAGTTGAGTTAGGTTGGGTTTGTTTGTTTTTTATTTTTCCTCACATTTCTTCCATCTTTTATTTTGTCTTTAATTAATGGAATATGTCTTGTCACGTAAGACTTTCAAAATCGGTTCGGTTTACGTTATTTTGCATTTTTTTAATTCAATAAAAATGTTACAGAGCAAAAAATACATAGAGATGCCCTAACACGCTAGGGGAAGACACTAAAATAAGGGAGGAGTGGGGTCAAGTCAAAAAATTTACAAAAATTTAATATTTTTTTAGATTACTTAGTTCGACTGTTTGTAATTTGCTTACAATTGGTAATGAACTAGGTTGGTGCCAATATGGGTGTCACGTGATATTTGCCTTCAAATGGTACATTAAGGGAAGTCTATTCATTCCGACGGAAGTGAAAAAGATGTATTTTCCGTAGTCAAGTATTTGATTTCTGACTCTTCGTTTTCTTAATTTTGCCTATGAGCCAACGGTGAAACTTATATTTGAGAAACGAGTACCGCCCTGACGAAAGACCGCCCATAGAAATCGAATTGATATGATTTTAGCCAAGTTTAGAGAACGGATCCGAAGATTAAGGTACGTTCAAACCTTTCTCTCTCTTGTCTCCATACCTTCCCCACTTCCTTTAGCCTCACGATATACCCCAATAAATTGGGAATAACATAATTCCATTGACACCAGATAGTTGAAGGGAGCAGTTGAGACTCAACATTGGAATTAAAAAGAAAGAAATTACTATCGACTCATGGTCGAAAAAAGTGAAAGATACTCTTAGTATTGCACTGGTGAAAGACCACCATTAAGCAATGAAATATTGCCTGAAATGGCTTTAATCGTGTTTAGCGATTAGATCTAAATAGCCAGATGCTTTCTCACGTTTCTCTTCTATATCTCCTTCCTCTCTCTACTACCCTCAGCCTAGCAAAATGCCCCAGTTGAGGATACCATAATCTCACTTGATGCAGACGGTTGGGAGCAGTTGGGACTCTTGTGGAGTATTCATATAAAATAATAAAAAATAAAAACTTTTTTTCAATATTATTCTTTTTTTTTGCCATCCGTTACTTTCGTCTAACTTCTATACGGCATGATAGAGAAAGGGGCTTTCAAGGTAAACTACTGTGCCTTTAATCCTTTCTTTGAAAAGTTTCACGGTCAGTCGCTAGTCGCTAGTCGCTACGGCGGAATGTCTGCCATTTACCTTGTGTACCTGTACCCGTATCTGTCCCTTCCACTTCATTTACTTTGGACGGATTAAAATCGCGTCATATTTAATGGAAGGCTACAACGCTCCTAGTCAGCAACAAATTGAATTAAATTAAAAAACGATTTAGCCATGTTACTTCATATTCATCAAACCAACTACGATAGTACACTATTAGGCCAGTTTTACAAACAAGTTTCTGTTACGTAACGAATCGTTTCGTTAACGGACCGTTTTTTTATCTTGAATAATTGCCATTCGCTTGTCATCACTTTTACTGTTCGATTAGGAATCCACTTCACAAACGCAAATTCTGTATTGTCGTTTTAATTAAATAGTTCACGGTTTTAAATGAGCGATCATCGCGCAACAACTGTCAGCTGTCAAACGATCGGTAATCTTACGAACGTTTATAAAACGGTGAAATCGGGCGGTAGACCAAATATTAGTTATAAATGATATAAAGCATTACGAACGGATGGTTATAAAACCGTCCCTTATACGTGTGTTGTTGTTATCTTGGACTTGCACTCGAATATCATTTACGCAAATACTCTAAAATGACAATACCTCCAGCTTGTGACATTTGATGGCAACACACTACACCAGCGCCATCTAGCGACCCGAGTTGTTCGAATTGTTTTTATTTTCATACAATGTAATAGATTTTCTGTGAAATTTATTCCTAATAAATTATAGAAATCGAAAACTCAGAAAATAAATATTAGAAGACCTACATTTTTTTTTCTTATGTAAATTATATATATTTTAATTCAATTTATTTTTAACAACATATTGAAGTTTAGAAACCTCATTGTAATATTTAACCATTGGAGAAGATAATATTAACATATCTTAGATGAAACACGAAACCGAAAAAACCACAGTTGTCTCGGAAAGACAGAGGTCCTGGGTTCGAGTTCCAGAGGCGACTGATATCTTTTTTTTTATTTTCTGTGGTTTTTTTCGGTTTCTTTTTTTAATGAGGTTATTACGTTTTTATTAATAGTTAAAGTCCGCTGCTCGCGCACTGCCCAAATGGTTTAGAAAAATAATAAAGCTGAAGGCGCTAGTGTAGCATGTTGTCAGTACTTTAACAAAGTTACGCGTGTAATCAAATATATTAAACGACAAACTCACGCCGCTAGGGGCGCTGGTGTAGCATATTGCCATCTCAGTGTATGGTAAATGTCAGGAGCTGCGCTTATTGTCATATTTCTATGGTATTTGATTTATCTAGGGAGTTCCTAAAACTATTTGTTTACTGACTCTAACGTAATTGCGAAAATGGAATGATCTAATGGTACTAAACTTAGTTTTTTTTAAAAAAATTATTGCGCAATGGTGAACTTAAAATTTAACTATAATGTGATGTTCTGTTGAGTCTCGTGACGACAACATTTTTTGATATTTTTGCAGAGAAGCGTATCGTCCACGTAAGAAAATACACAACGCATCGTTACCGTACACTTGCCGATCATGTACTAGATACAGGCGGCCATATGAAGCTAGACACAAAGCTGGGATAGATAGTTCGGTGGTAGGGGACACTTCAAGCTCAAATAATAGAATCCTATCCTATTAAACTATCATGTCTTGATATGCTAACTTATTAGCTTCCTCTCCAGCTTACTAGGATAAAAGCAAAGCTAGTTCTGTCTACACATAGATAGTGTTAGTATCTTACTAGGTTACTAGCAAATAGCTTACTATCCTGGCTTGTTATGCTAGCCTCGTGTGCACCGGGCTTAACACTCGAGTCAGCCGGGCGCCGCAGTGTGTTCCGAACGACAACTGAATTAGCTTCCGAGCAAAATGAATTAAATCATTTTTAAATTTCTACAGCGGAAAGGGAATATTATAGAATTATATAATTATGACATAGCAATTGATTGAAACTTGTAGTTGCTTAGAGCTTAGATCAAACGCGTTGATACCCAAAAAGAAAACAAGGCATTAAAAAAATAATAATGTTTTACTTTTAATTTTTTTATTAATATTATTCTAAATATGGGTATTAATGTGCAAATAAATTTCATATATGCCTTTTTTATACAATTATTAATAATCTTTATTTATTTATTTGACTATTCACACTTTTTCCAAACAAAATATATTTTTAAACAAAATATTTCACACGCATTTTAGTGAAAAAGATATCACGAAGAGATTTTGCGTGTATTGAAGAAGTAACCTAACATTTCTATAAAATATTTGATTTTTAATCTGATCAGTGCAGTCAGTTGTATAAGTTACCATTACAAAAAAGTCCGTGGATCTGTACCAAAAAAAAAGTTATTAAAGGATTTCTGAAAAGTTATAATCCCAGTTAAAATACAGCGGTATTTTTTTCTTATGAAGATTTGTTTTCATTTCAATAAATAAAAAAAATGCTTGAAAATATCTGTAAAAATAATGCATTTGCGGCTATAAAGTCGCAAGTATTCGGTTTTGTTATCTTTTCCTTTCGAAAATCGATACTTTAATGTGTCACATTCCATTCAGAAGGTCTTCATAATACTTGAGATATAAGCACATAAAATGTCACGAAAACAAATAAAATCGAATCATCATAAATTTGCAATGAAGAGTCTACCTACAAAATACATTTGGTTTTATTGACATCATAAACAAGGTAATGGAAGAACATTAATAATGAAAACAAATGCAAATATGGCATGGAAGAGTACCAACTGTTGCGGAGCTACAACCAATTTGCACGGACTGTCAAAGCGACGGAGCCAACCAGTGGCTGTTTTCTCTAATGAGCGGTTTTGCAGTGAACTTCCAAAGAAAAGCTACAGCGAACATGACTCAACCGGATTATCATTATTACTACAGCACGCCGCTACTCCACAATATTTGCCGGTATAAATATCTAGATAGCGCGTCACGACTCCATACTAACAAAATCCGCCAATAGGAGTACGGTGCGGCGTTCCATTGGTGCGAATACCGGATCGCACTCAAGGAGCTAAAAAACCTAAGGGATATTTCATACAACATAAATTCCTTCTTCGTCAAACTGGGTAACTTATTATCATAAATAAATATATTGAATAAAATATACATTACTTAAAAAAATATATATATTGCATTGAAGTGTAATGCTACAATAAGTTCCTAATGTTAATATTCTTTTTGGACTTGTAATAAGCATACACACAAACGGAATAAACACATGCGTTCGAAATGCAGGCAACCAAAATGTGGCCAATTGGCAACATATAGATAACACGGGCTTCAGTCGATTACAAGCGCTCGCCGGGGTACGGATCTCCAATAATAACTGCAAAATACCCACATTACTGGACATGTCGTTCTGGAAAAGACAGAAAAAGCAACGGTGTGACATTTCGTCTGTTTTACCATAATCAATATTCGCGTAAATTTGCTTTATTAATGTTAAAAAACTCAAGGAACACTTGAAGTGGTGGTAAGGTAAATGCTCCGGACGACGGCGCCGCGGTCAGCTGTGCTGCAACTCCGTTCGTTGAGTTCTTTCGCGGATCATATTCTACACTGACTCCGCAAGGAACGTAGACTCTGTTTATACACCTCAATGGTAATAATTCGAAAAATTCCCGTAAAAAAAAATATATATATAGGTGTATTCAAGACACCATCTATGGGTGCAATCATATTAGGGCATAACTTTGCACGCTCATACAAAGGGGGCAGTCAATATATGGGAAATAATCGAAATAAAGTTAATTACATAATTCCACAAGGCATCGGTAAGTCAAATGTTAGAGACGTCAGTCCCTGATAGACTCGAGGTTTTTAGTTTAAGTATCAGTCGTGGCTTTATCTTTTAATTTGCCATGTCTTCTTCTATTTCACATGTTCATAAATAAATTTTTGGAAGACCAAATGACCAAATATTGTGAAAATTTATAAGAGAAGAAAGATTTTTTTTTTTAAGTTTTGGTGAAGATTGATAAAGTGCGGAATATATATAAAATCCCGTTTTCTTTCAGGCTATTAATTTTTAAAACGAAAAAAATGATCCTCCGGTGACGCATGGCATGGTGAAATATGCAATAACAAGGGCATGTGCCTAGCTTTGTAGTCGAAAATAATGTAAACTCTGTAACAAAATTTATAAATATGAAAAATTAATTCAATTTTGGAATGACTTATTGAAGCCTATAAACCTAATTGTAATATATTTTGAATCATTAAGGTACATCCGAGACAGTATCTAAAAAGATTACGAATAAATTTTGGTAGAATCTTGTAATCACGATAAAAAGGTAGCAGCGAAGAAAACAAAATGGGAATTCATTGAAGATGATATTGAAAGTTCTTAGAAATCGAAGTATGATACCGATAAAAATGACTGGGCGAATTGGGGTAGCTGTAGCTCAGTGGATTAGAGCGCTAGGTCCCGGGTAGACCACGAAATCCTGGATTCGAGTCCCAGTTATTACCGATATCATTTTCTTTTCTGTGTCTTTTCGGTTTCATGTTTCATTCTAAGAGTTGTTAATATTATATTCAAAGATTAAAAAATGAGTAAATAAAAATTTAAAAGTAAAAAATCATTTTACAACATCGTCCCTCCTAAATAAATAAAATTATTTGAATTAACATTAAACTTTTTAAATTTGTCAACAGATGTCACTAGTCTACATTTAAAAAAGGACTGTACTTTAAAAACTTTCACCATATTTTTACGAAAGTTGAAGACCGTTGGATACTAAAGTTTCCATCGTACTTGTAATAAAAACCTGAAATCCAATACTAAAATACAAAATCACTTTTTATCTATGTTGTTTTCTTTTATACTAGGTTTTGCCTATTGCAGTCTTGCAATTGGTTGTGAATGGATAGTGATTTGTGTTTAAATGTGGATGAAGCAAGGAATGTGTGTGTTAGAAATTTTTTTTTAAATTAATATATAGAAAAATATTTCTACTCACCCTCCTACTACTACCCCTACACCTACCCCTACGCCTACCTCTACACCTACCTCTACCCCTATACCTACCCCTACTTATACCCCTACCCCTACCCCAACCCTTACCCTTATAAGGTTCAGTGTGAGTATCTCATTTTCTTTTATATATTCATATTCATCACGTATTTCACATTTCATAATGTGTGCATATATATTAATGTCTGGGTACTTATCTATATATGTACTGCAGGTACCTATATATTTATATACGAGTCTGTTTTGTTTGTCTTGCTATTTGTTCCTATGTATGATATTTTTGTTTAACTGAAAGTCAACAGCTTCTGAATTCTTTTCCATTTTTTTTTGTCTTTAAATTGGTTTATATTTGGAAAAAAATAATAAATTGTAATTTATTTGTCATTTTCATATTATTATCAAGGAATTCCATCATGATTTGACAGTTTAGAATAAAAGTTTGCTGAACAAACACTCTTGTAAATTGTCATCTAAACATAAGCATTTCACACATAGTGAGATTTCAGTAGCAATAATAAATGTTTATGTATACATATGAAATAAAATAAAATATTTGACTTTCATAGTCCTGCCATTGAGAGCTCCGTTGTGCACTCTATTTCTGTATATAAACAGTGTTGTATATGGGGAAAGGGGGGGGGGGATACAATGGAACTATCAGCGGTAAGCCTATATGATAACTCAATATGTGTTTTGTTTATTGATTCAAAAAAAGTATTTTAATAATGCACATATTCTTTGACCGATCAGTTGCTGAGTTGGAATCGCGTTTGTGTCTCACCCGGGCGTCTGAGTTCAATTCCTCGGCTGGCTAAGTCCTCCATTACGACACAAGTGACGTCTCCCGCCTTCTGTGATGGTAGTAGCAGATTTTCAAATACTGCCAGGTTACTTAACTAGGGAATATTTGTGTAGCATTAAAAAAAAATCGGATACATCATAATTCCGCATCAAACGTGTAAAATGGGGAGTGAAAATACAGACAAGATAAAATCAATGTTTGAAAACATAAAGATATATATTTCCCGTGGGAGATGAGTAAAAACCACAATCTGTTGACTTACAATAAATAAATTGGGTGAATCAATAGCATATGGATGAAAAAAAATCTCCCTAGATATTATCTTTCAAAAAAAACATTTGTTTAAAAACAAAATTCTGCGACGGCTTTTGGAAGAATACTTCTTTTGTTGATGTACGAAGTCGTGGACGGTGTCAGGCCGAGCATATTAAAACAGCTTACCGACCTATATGATAAATAAGAAAAGGTTGGAAAAATGGTTTTCAGGGATAAAATAGCATGACTACGACCGTCAATATAATTTAAGTTAAGTAGTTCAAGTTTTTCTGTTCTTTGTACTAGTGGTGGGCGAAGCAGCTCGGTTTAGTGAGCCGGATCACTAAATCAACAATCCACATGAAAACTGGACGAAAAAAGTATCGTATAAGAGCGTCTTAAGGAGGGCCAAGGGAGCGATGGAGAAGGCATCAACGCACCGGTACACTACAAAGAGCTGATTTAGTGATCCGGATCACTAAACCGAGCCGCTTGGCTCGCCACTACTTTATACGGCATGGAAACCTGGACACGAAGCCAAACATTTTCTGGGAGTTTTTTTTTGGATTGTTGTCTTATAGATTTACCCGCAAAGCTTCGTGAACAGATACGGCAAATTATATATGTTTCTTCAACTACAAATAAATTATAAATGAAGTAGACATAAAAAATATTACGCTCAAATACAGAACGGGTTCAGCACAAATTTCTTACGTACAAAAATTTTAAACTCCAACTAATTAGAATTGAAAATATTAATTGCGTAAGTTTTATGAATCAATTGCATCTGATTACGCTGTCTGACAGGAGAATTATGTCAGACCTAGTAGTATCACATAGAATCATTAATAACCTAATTGCCAGCCCTGCCATCCTCGCCACTATTGAATTAAATGTACTGACGAGGAACACAAGACAAACTGTAACATTTTTACTATTAGTTATTTAACTAATAGTCTCATTCATTAACTAATAGGATGCATGATCTGGGCAACAGGTTTGAAGGTATTTTTGATGCATTTGCTGACTCCATTTATACAGTAAAGCGTCATCTATACCAGCACTTTGATGAATCCTACAATGTGTAGTATTGTAGCTTGGATAAAGTAGCGTTAATGTTTTGTGTTATAATATTATTTTGGTTTTCTATTTTATGTCACTGTTAAACGTTTGAAAAAGATTGTTCATTACTTTATGGTTTAGAATCTCTATGTACTTGTAATTTTTGATAGCTCTTTATATTATATTCTAAAATCCATATAAAAGCCCAAATGGGGGTATAATCAAATAATTAATAAATTTCTTACACCATGATGAGCGACAATTCAAGATCATCTGATAATCCAAGAAGTGTTTGATACATAGTTAATGCTGGTGAAGATGCCACTCCTAGTGAATCTGAAACTAGTTGATTGTTATAAGTTGGAATAGCAGTTTGTAGGATAAGGAATACTTTAAAATAGATAAAATCCTATAGAAAAGAAACCACTAGAAACCACTACCAGCTATAGATATGATAGATATAGTACGCCAGTGAAAGTAACCATGAAGCAGGCTGTGGAAGAGGTGGATTGACTGCGTTGAAGGGGATTGAAACAGGGCATAAAGATCTGATCTCCGGAAGCGATGGCAAAGATGATGAGATCAATGTACTACGTCCAATACACACGCCAGGGAAGCAACGATCTGAAACATATTTACGGAATTCTTAAAGCAATGGCCCAGATATGCTGATGTGTGAAATTCGATGGGTTGATGACAGTTGATTGGCCATCGCATATTCGTTAGTGAAGTTCGGGAAATTTCGAAAATCGGTGACGCAGCTGCAAAGTTCAACAGAGGACGATCTCGCCAGCTATGGTAGAGGGGACAACGATTTTAGCAACCTTTTACCAACCTACTCGTCTCCAGATTCGGTCATCACTCCGTCAGGCTGGTAGTGTAGTCACGACTAATAATACTAAAAACAATAATGATTGAATAATTTGTATAGCGCCATTTTATTATCATCTTACGCTGATTGTAATGGCCAATTGAATAAATGAGAGTAAAAGTTCCTTACCGAGTTAACGGAAAAAAGTTTTTATTTTATAGGTTAAATTTATTTTTATGGTCGCTTTTCTTGGGATAGGCACAGCTTTTCAACCTTTATGGAATGCACGCAAATGGGATTTTTTTTATAAAATTATCTAAAATAGCTCAAAAACTCTACTTTTAACATTTTATTATATACAATATCACAAACTTTAAAAAGTTTCGGACTTTTTTATAATGCAATACAGATTTGTACACTGGTGCATAAAATAATTTATATATTCTATAAGTAACTAACCGGCTAGCCTAGACATGGGTATGTATTTTTACCAATTATAGATAGATATGATTGTCTGAAAAGACGAGTTTTAAGTCGGTCCGTTTGATAGATTCGCCTATCTTAACAAACGGGTTGCAATCTTTGGAGCACAGACGTCGGGTGGGAATGCTGTCCTTGTTCTACCGGTATTTTAATGGAAGATGCTCCGAGGAACTAGCGTCATTGATCCCTTCGGCACCGGTGCATAGTCGGGAAACACGCCAAACGCGCGCCCAACATTTGCACACGGTTGACATTTGTCACATGAGAACGGGTCGCTTCTACGACTCGTTCTTGTGTTCAACAACTCGGCTGTGGAATGATCTGCCGGCCTCTGTATTTCCTCCATCCTATAACATGTTCACTCAAGTTCACTCCTTCCTATCCTCTAAAAGATCCTCCACACAGCATCCCCAAAGATGATATAGGCCTTGAGGGAAATTATTTCCTCCTTGGTCTCCTGTGTGGAGTTACTGTTAAAAAAAAAAAGTATAGCCCTGAATTCTGTCAGAGCCTTTGATAATTCTTAAAGCATGTGGCACTTTTTTCCTGACACTCCAAAAGCACAATCACCGAACACCTACAAAGGAACCGCAACCAGTGGAGAGCATTTGGTGAGGATGTCAAATCCCACCCTGCGATGAAGTGCCGTGATGATATGAATATTTGGAAGAATAATGGCATCATCAAAAAGGTAAGAACTTCATAGAGGCGGGATGGCCATCACATAGAACAGAAAAGAGTTTCTAGGTCACTAGAAACGGATTCTCGAATCGAAGCGTGTTTGAAGTTGAAACATATTTTTTGAAAACGAAAGTCATCGCATGTCGAAGGCAGTAAGGGAGTATTAATACTTCACAAGTGAGTTATCGGCACTAGCGAAAAATTCATTAAAAATAATATTATGAAACGATAAAAAAAATTACGATCGTAAAATAATTGTTCTGTTATTGACTTTAGAAGCTAACTTGGAGTATTTAAATTAAATTTATTGAGCGATGAGTATATCAACGTTGCAAAAGAACTAAAAGAGATTAAGAGGAACATACATGCCAAAAATATAAGCTGTGTGTCTTACGTCACCACGAATATAGGTAATTTGCATAAAAATCGCTTGGCAAGCAAAGTTTAGAAATGTTTTGATCTAAGCGCAATAAGCGGTACTAATTAATTTTGTAAACAATTTTCTAAGAAAGAAGAGAAATTAATCAAAGGAAACTTTCACAAATAATCTTAGCTATAAAGCAGTATTTTTTAAAACACGTTTCTTACATGCGTTCATAATTTTCTAATGAAAAAATAAATTATTTATTACCTCAAGTTTGTATTTTCTACAACGTAATTAACAACTTTATTTTAATTCTTATCAGAATTTTTAGAAAAGGGTTCAATTTATCCAAAGCATATTTTTTTGGTTTTCGTAATGTAAACCGATCCGTAGTATAGATTGATCGAAATAGTGATTTCACTGATAGCTTCGCCCCTAGAAACAGGTGCTTTATTTTAATGTAATCAGACCGCACCACAAGTTTATTTTCTAAATCAGTACACCATTAACATTTTGTATAATCACACCAATATGGGGTTTTAAGAGAGAGCGCCGTGTAATTGGAGCCCGATCAATGGAAAAATCCCACGAGTTGTCCACTCGCGGCTGTGAGGCTGGTCGCGAATGTTGCCAACGTTGAGGGAATAATTTGCCTAGGGAATGAAATAATAAGTACTCGCCATAGTATTGAAAGTTAACTATTTCCTATTTTATTTGTCATTTTTCAAATTATTTGATAACACAATAATCAAAATTTTCATCAATTTTTAAGTTCATATTTCTCTTCTTGACAACAAAATTATTTTTACAAAAACCTTAACACTTGCTGTCAAAATATGTAATAAATTTAACAATAATCGATTCAATTTTAACCTTCAAGTGAACGCGCGGGCTTTTATTACAAAGAGATTGAGCGTAGCCTAATCGACCCATGGAATATTAAAGCTTATTTTACGTGAAACAATTAAATATTTTATGCAAATTGGTTGATTTTTGTTGTATTTTATCTGTTTTAGACAATAATTCGTAACTAGTTATTGAAATAATGTTCTGTTAAAATATTCTTACGATTCATTTCACCATCTGCAATCGCTCGAATGTGGCGTGATCGTGACAGATATTCCTTGTGCAGGTGCACTGTGTGTTTTCGGGTACATGCTTTTGTTAGCAGGACAATTTTGCGGAACTCTCTCAATGTTTCCCTGGTTAAAGTGCTTTCTTCTGTAGCTAAGCTAGACGCATATGGTCGATTAGGCGTGTTTTTCACTCGACTGAACTCTGAATCTTACTTACAATATGAGAGTAGATATGACAGAGAAGAATAGTATCTATCTTATTATTTTCCATCATACTTATCAACGACGTTCTTTTTCATTCGACTAATAGAAGAGATCAGAACCATTGATAAAATCTAAATATTTAACTCTGTCAATAATTATTTTAAAGACAATCAAAAAAAAATTTTCAGTGTTTCCTTTTTTTTCTTCTTGTAAAAATACGTATATTTATATTTATTTTTAAATCCTTTTTCTTAGTTATGATATATATAATATAAATGTCTCTTTATACCACATTTACAATATGTATTTATATTATTTTTTCCTTAATCAAACTGTTATTTACCTGCTGCAATACATATGCATGTACTATATATTATACACCTTGAGGTGATTTTCTCACGAAAACGGCGCTATAGAAATAATCCATTTATTATTATTATTACTTAACCATTAATGTTTAATGTACACTCATCTTTCATCCGCAAGCAAATGCTTATATTGAAAGAATAGTATAAAGTCAGAGTTTAAATCTGTAAAAGAAAAGGTTGAATTTATAAATATAACACAAAAAACAAAATCTAAAATTGCACGGAAGAACAGATGAATACGATACAAGACAAGTCCATAGCGGGGGAGAAGGGGACGTGCGCGGTTGTTTCGACGCCACGCGACCGCTTGAAGGTTAAACACATAATGTTCAAAGATTATGTAACTAAATAGCCTACGTTGAAAGGTTGTCGCTAGATTGAAACGATAAAAACAACATGAAACAGCTTTACGAAATCCGCTTAATCTTTCAAAAAGTATGTAGAAAATAAAGTAGTTACACGAAGAACCACCGCTTAAGAATATTGGAGAAAAATAGAATCATATTGTTACAAAATATCAAGGCACGTTATGTGTTTCGGTTTATTTAAGTATTGAGGCATAGTGTGAGATAATATTTCTGTAATTTTTATTATATTGTTTTATGAATTGGCATTTTTATTTTTATTTTTATTTTTTATTTAGTATAGATCAAATTTAATGGGTAATGTTATTAGTAAGTGTGCATTATTTTGGATTTTTTTTATTATTATTGTGACAGCTGTTTCGGCGTTCAAAGCCATTTTCAAACTTTCAATTACAAGCCACTGCAAGTAGCTTGTCAGCAATAGTTTAGTTCAACAATAAATAACAATCATCATACAAATGTAGCGCAATCATAGAACAACATAGTTGCATGCTTATTGTGATCAATATACACGAGTTGGAAAAAATATTTTTGAAATATGTTAAAACAGCGTAACAGAGATAGAGATACTAGATTCCAATTACATAATATCGATTTAAATAATTTTAAAAATATCAAAATATTAGCAAGTATTAAACAAATTAAGAAAACAGTATTACAGTTTTGTTACAGTGAGGATAGACTTAATATCATAGTAGCACTTAAATAATTTTAAAGATAGCTGCAGCTATCAAGGAGAACATCATATTTGTTCAATAGACAATGTAAGAAAGAGCAGAATAGCGTAAATTTAGCAGATATCAAGGAGCTGTACAACCAAGAAGCCCGTCATATTTGTTACCATCAATACACAAGGTATAAAATTTACTAAAATAATTTTAGTTTTCTAAATTCGATGGATATTTTTGATAGTTTGATAAAAAATTAAGAATATTATTACTAAAATCCAGCAAGGTGGATGAAAATCGCATCATTATACACGTACACCATTCGGAACACCGATTTAGTAAAAATGTGATAAATGAATTGTTTTTTATATTTTCATATGAAGCGGTAACTTGGTGATGTGACATTATAATTTAAAAAATAAAACAATAACTTTGTTTACATCACTTTTATTTATACTTTAGCCGACCGGGTTTCGCTACTACCGTAGCTTCTTCAGGGCAGTATACAACTAAACTATGAACTAAGATGCACATGTTTTATAGATTGATATACCGTTAATTAAAAATTTACCTAAACTATTGTCTGTGTAAAATGCTGGTTTAATCTCTGACGGAAGGTTTTTAATGCTTTGTTGGGAAAAGTTATTGATATATAAGATTCTACGCCATTGGTACGGTTGATTATTATTATTTATTATATTATTATTAGGGGGGGTACTGTTGAATAAAAACTTATTTGACGACATTTTTTTTAGTTTTTTATTTAGTATGTTAATGACTAAGTTTTCATGATAACCGTTATTTATTGCGATTTGTTTAATTATGGATAGTTCTAGTGAAAAATTAGCATTTGATAACGGGACCGTAACCAACCGGTGAATCATCGAGTGGAAAGCGGAATGTTTGTGGGAGGTTGGATGATTTGAGGTGTTACGGATGGTTATGTCTGTATAAGTGGGTTTAAAATCTATTTTATTTGATTTTAAAATCTATTTTATTGTTTATAACTGATAACGTGAGGGCTAGAAAATTTAAAGTGGTGTTGATTCCTATTTCCATGGTGAATTTAATTTGCATATGGAAGGAGTTTATAAGTAGGAGGAAGGAGTTAAGTTGGCGCTCCGTGCCTGTCCATATACATAAAATATCGTCGACATACCTCTTCCATAAAAGCACGTTATTTAGTAGGGGAGATTTACAGTTTAAAATATTATTCTCTATGTAGTCCATAAATATATCAGCAATAAGGGGAGACGTGGGGGCACCCATAGCTAACCCTTCTTTTTGTTGATAAATCACATGATTGAATTGAAAATAGTTTTGATTTGAACAAATGTTAAAAAGGTGAGGCAGATCATTACCGAAATTTTTAGGTACTATGGAATTTTGTAATAATTTATACAATATGTTTTTGCTTTCTGTTACGGGGATATTAGGAAAGAGGTTAACGACATCGAATGAAACTAATTTTGCACTCTTAGGAATATGTAAGTTTTTTAGGTCATCAATCAGGGTAAAGGAATTCTTAATGGTATGTTTGGGGGAAAAGACTTTAGAATTATTAAATATATTAGTGATGTGTGATGCTATTTTGAAGTTCGGGAAATTGCAACTTGACACGACCGGCCGGATTGGGTTGTCAGTTTTATGTATTTTTAAGAACCCATATAATTTAGGGGTTTTCGGATTTTTTGTTAAGAATTTAACTTGTTGGTATGATTTGTCTTGGAAGACTGGGGATTTACATGTTTTTATTGCACTTTTAATGTTAACGAGGAATTTAATAGTAGGGTCTCTTAGTAGAATGTCAAATTTGTCACTTTGAATAAAATCTTGAACTTTAGAGTTTGCACATTCATTGCACATTAAGTTTTTTAATAGGACAATGTCGCAACCGCAGATAATATAAACAAGGTAGATGGGCTATTTTTTTCAACTTGCGTTGAATATAAAAAAGGTTTAAAGATAAAATTGTCTTAGAATATGACGTATAATCATCTTCTATCGGAAAATAAGACTAATTTCTGAAAACCATTTGGTTAAAGTAAAAAATATAAACTTGGACCACAGTGTTTTTTTAAATTACTTTGTTTTCCCCGTGAGCCATCTTTGTGATTCCATTTAAAACCTTTTTTGTTATGGTGAGGGCACCAGTAAAGGCTCGATCACCAAAACTTATTCAAAGTTAAACCTTTTTTAACGCGTTCTCTGTTTAACGTTTTCTGGTAGCTTGTTGTATATTTTTGTGGCAAAGCATCTAAAACTGTGTTGACCAAAAGTGTAAAAGATTGCTGAATTTTGCACTAAGTCTTTGTTAGAATTTGTTTAAAAAAAGGTGAATGGGGATAGTTTTTTTTTTTACATAGATTTCTCGAACATCAAATACTATCATTAAGATGGAGATAGAACATTTATTAATTCGAAATAATTATGATATGATTAAGCAATTACCAACGAGTGGAGAAAAATAATTGCAATCCTATTCGGTGCGTTTTTTTTGTGATGAACTTAAAAAAAGTTTTGCAATCCGCATTTTAAAAAACCATTGCGGCGATCACCAGACTTTGTTCATCCTGAACAGGGCTCGGTTACTGTTTTTTTGGAGGTGGTTACATAACTATTTCATCCAATATAGAAAGCAATCTTTCCCTCATGCAACGCGGTGGCAGATTTGTTAAAAGTATTAAAATAAATAAAATTGTATGTGAGAACACATTTCTCACAGACCGCGCAGTATAAATTCAACAAAGCGATGGAGTAGGGTCATTCACGAATAGCGATATAACATTTATTTTCCGTATAACCCAACACACTTACAAAATAGACATAGTTTAGGCAGTTCAATACAACGATTATATTTCATATACATATGTCAAAAACATTGCGGGAGAGGCGAACACGTCCGACACAGTAAGTATATATGACCGCACTCTGGTACCGAAGGCAATACGACTCCTGCGGGGATTCTTGTTATAGTTCCATCACAAATAAACTACCTAACCGCATAAAGAAGTTCGTGAACAGATAATTCGGGATATTTCTTAATAAAATACCCCTCTGGAGGGCACAATGAATGTCACATCAGAGGTGTAACTTTTTTTCGATTAAATTTTTAATTGGTGTTTTCTGCAGCCTTTTTAAAAGATAAAACCACATTTTTTAAACTCGTATCCCATATATTATACAAAAAAAAAACTTGATTTGGTAGTAAAAATATTAAGTATTATGTTGAATTTTTATGAATACTCAATTTGTGAGGCGGGTAGGGGTACCATTGCCCCGAGGACCAACCTTTTGATACAATAGGTCACCCCGAGTGGTTCGCTACGGCAGATGACTTAGCAGGGGTGCCCGGGTGAGGTTTGTACAGGTCTTGGCAGCTGATGAGTCTGCCCACCAGCTGAGTAGTGGACCGGATCGGGAGAGACCGGTTGAGGGAGACTCGTTGTCATTTCCAGCCGGACTCTCTCGACTAATCACCTTGCATCGTGAGGGATAGATTAATATGTCCGTCACTCCTGGCCACATTGACTACCCACCCCACATACCTGTTTTCCTTGCCAAAACTACCTCTGCATCATTTCCTTAAAAAGATCCTTAACACAACATGCCCAAAATAATTTCCCTCAGGGCCTCCCGTGTAAGTTACTGTAAAAAAAGGTTTATTTCTCTTTAAATCACTGAATTTCATTAAATAGGTACTTGGAAGTACATAGTATTTATATATTAGATTGGTAAATGCTCTCAGTGTCGCCCTAGTGACGAAACGTATCTTGAAATTGCTCAAGCCGTGTTCAATGACCAGATCTTAATACCCAGATAATTCTCAACTTTCATCTTCCGTATTCCACTTCCTTCAATTTAATTCAATTCTTTTTTTTTTAAATTACAAAATGTACATTTTAAGGCATTTTTAAATATGTTATTAGATAAGACGGGATGTACAACATCCAAAAAATTACTTATAAAAAAATAATAAAAATTAAAAGAAAGAAGGTAGACATACATAATCTCAGTAAATTGCATACTACACATACTGGTATTATACAAGTAGCAACAAAAATTTATGTTTAAATGCAGCTTCATTGATGCTAAATGTGTCGATATCCGCTAAATAAGTGGTTCTATTTAACAGTAATATTGCCCTCCCCACCGGCATGACCATTGGCAAGTTGGTCCTGCGGGCCGGGAGATAAAATAGTCTATGCTTTCGGTGACGGAGATAACCATCAGGTACATCGAAATTAATGCTCTCCATGACAGCCAAGTTTTCGAACCATCCGCGAATCAGACAGAAGAAATGTGTAACAATGTGTACAACAGCATTTACATATTTGACGGTCTCCGTCGTTGAGTGGTTACGATCCTCGGCTACGAATCCGGTAGCGGGTAAGTAGCGGGTTCGAATCCCGGCGCGCGGCGGAAAATTTTATTTGATTAAATTGTGTTATTTCATAATTTACTCATTAAAAATAATATGTACTAATATATTTGCGGCACGTTCCAGAGTGGTAGACACTTTCAGTATCGCCCTGGTGAAAGACCACCATTCAGAATGGAAACGTTGCTTGAAATGGTTTTAACCGTATTTGGCGACCAGATCTGAATGACCAGGTATTTGCTTCCACCTTCCTCTTCACCATCTCCTTTCCCTCCTCAATACATTTAGCCTCACAACATACCCCAATTGGGGATGCCATAGTTTCACTGGCTCCAGACGGTTGGGAGCATATCACACATTTTTGCGAATATTAAATAGAAATCTGAACAACGAAATCTATAGAAAATTATATTAATATTAGGGTGGTAGAGTTGCAATTCATAGTTTGTGGCTTTATAATTTAAATTTCAAATAAATCAAATATAGCATTATACTTTTACATGAATTTTGCCCCTAGTAAATAGAGCCGTTAAGCCTCGCCCGCACGGAGCGTTTTCAACGCTGCTATGTTGCCGCGGCGAGTGTTCGCCAATTTATGTATCCGGTAGTAGACGGTCACACGGAGCCACTAAAACTGCAAAGGTAGTAGCGAGTGAAATGTCCCACATGTTGAAAAATACATGTTTTTTACAAGACCAGCTACTAGCGATTAACGATTTGAGATGTCAGACGAGGCGATAGTAGCGCCGCGTAGCGTTGAATAGATCACGTGACCGGCGACTAGGTCTTTATAATTAATTAACACATTGTAATCTTAAGATCACAGGTGGCGATGCTGTCCTTGTACTACCGGTAATTCAATGGAAGATGCCCTGAGGAACTAACGTCATTGAACCATACGACACCGGTGCATAGTCGGGAAACACGCCAAACGCACTCCCGATATTTGTCATATGAGAACGGGTCGTTTCTAAGACTCGTTCTTGAATTCAATAGCCCGACTGGAAAACGATTTATGAACTCACCTGTAGGGAGAGCTATATAATAAGTACCTAAATACGGGGTATCAAAAATCGATCTGTTTTTTATGTCCTTGAACGCATTTACGGGTTTTTGGCATTGGATATTACGCTGCATAAACGGTAAAATTATAATGAATTAAATTAAAAATCTGTACTGTTAGAAAAACTTGTACAAGTTGAATAGAAATATAAAAATTAAAATTGTCGGCCTCTGTGTTTCTTCCCTCCTACAGCATGGGTTTCTTCAAGACCCATATTCACTCCTTCCTCTCCTCAAAAAGATCCTCCACATAGCATCCTCAAATATGACATAGGCCCTGAGGGAAATTATTATAACTTGATCTCCAAAAACGCGCATGTATCGCAATCAGAATCGAACATGTTCTAATCGAATCGCGCGAATATTTAAAAGCTGCTAAATAAGTTACTTTCGGCGTATACCTTGTCATACATACGAAACGATTTCGTAGCCACTTTTCAAATAGCAGCGTGGAAATCGTCCTGTGTGATCGAGACTTTAATGAACCATCCTACGCCTTTTCATAAAGAAATGCTTCCTCTACGTAATAAAACGCAGGAAGTAAACATTAAACCAAGGAATAAACCAGAAATAAGAGCGTTTCGTGTAATGAATGCATGTAATTAACAACGGTGTCACGCGCCTATCAAATACCCCCTGTATTATTGTGCGAAGTACATTTTAATTACACCGTAACGGAGTAATTACATTACGACGTATGTTTTAATGATACCATAGTAATCAATATTCATATATAATTATACTTGTAGGTATACGCCGTGGAACAAAGGAATAGTTATTTCTGTTTTTCTGTACTTTGACAAAGACAACATAAAAGACACTCGTTTGTAAAAGCTTTATAGCATGGTAACAGCTCCTTGCGACGCGTCGCCAACCCGCGGTACCAGACACCTAGAAATGTGGCACTTAATTTGGTGAAATTTAGAAAGAAAAATATAATAATCGACCATTTACTTGTTATCCCATCGAACCGCCGTATTTTAGGATGGTTACATCTATTAATTCGCCAAGAAAACTTTGAAATGAAATACCACTATTTGTTCGAAGGTCGACATTGCTGCAGTGCTTCACGAAATTCTGCAGCAAGTGGTTGCTGACTGCACAGCCAGCCGCACAACATCATTGATATATAATGAATGTATACTTGTATTTGTGATTTTGAAAAAAATGTTAGAAATTGTTATATTTTTCGGTTTAAAATCTTTTTTGCATCATTTTATTAAGTAACTTTATCTTTAAGAAAGTTTAACTTCATATAATATCTACAGGCAGTGCTAGAAACTAGCTGCACTTCGGGCTACGGAATATATAGCCGAGCAGGGATTTTTTGTCAATTACTAAAGTTATATTCGTGTAATATAGTTAAATTAAAATATGCACAACTAAAACTTTTTGACAAATAAATGCTTTTTTAATTATTATAAATGTTATTATTATCATCATTACCACGTTTTTTTTAAACATTAGTGTGTGATTTTTTTCGATTTTTTTTTCGCGATTTTGTGACAGGGGTTAGGAACCTCCGGCTCCGGGGGTCCATGAGGCCACTTGGTCCGAAGTGTTTTCAGTTCAGCCCTCGTGCCCTAGCAACCGCAGGAAAAATATCGGGATCTTTGGAGAAACCAATATACGAGTAGTTAACGGTTTCCAACAATTTGTATAATTATTTTCAGAACCAATGATGATAATTAACTCAAATGACGCAGCATTAATACAATTCAAAACCAAATCGAGGAAATTTTTATTTAATATATAGTCGTAAACTTTTTTACATAGTGAAAGGAGAGTTTAATATGGTTTGCATTAAATGAGAAGATTTTTTTTGTTTTTTACTATCATACTCGTATATACATAAATTTCCACATATATCTACATACATTCACAAATATCAACAAATATCCACATAATATCTACAAATATCCTCTAAGGTCCAATTGAACAAAAATGCTGTCCAAAAATTATATCAACAAATATCCACAAATATCCACAAATTTACACAAATATCCACATACGAATATATCCACAAATATACACAAAATTCCACAAATATAAACAAATTTCAAAAAATATCCGCCAACTTTCAAACATATCCACAAATACCCACAAATATCCTCAAATTTCCACAAATGTCCACAAATTTCCACAAATATCCACAATTTTGTACAAATATCCACAGATATCCAAAATTTTCTACAAATATCCATAAATATCCACAAATATCCACAAATTTCCCCAAATATCCACGATTTTCTACAAATATTTACAAGTATCCACAAATATCCACAAATTTCCCCAATTTTCCACAAATATGCACAAATTTCAACAAATATTCACAATTTTTGTACAATTATTCACATATATCTACAAATATCGACAGATATCCACAAATATATATAAGTATCCACAAATATTCGTAAATAACCACAAACATCCACAAATTCTCCGTCAGTATCTACTAATATCCACAAATCTCTGCAAATTTCCCCAAATGTCCAAAAATATCCACAATTCTCCACAAATTTCCACAATTTTCTACAAATTTCAAGAAATATCCACAAATGTCCAAAGCTATCCCCAAGTTCTACAAAAATGACCACAAATATCCACAGATATCCACAAATTTACATAAGTATCCTCAAATATTCACAAATAACCACAAACATCCACAAGTTCTCCTCAAATGTCCACAAATTTCCACAATTCTCCACAAATTTCCACAATTAACCACAATTTTCTACAAATATCCACAAATATCCCCAAATCTCCACAAATTTCTACAAATGTTCACAAATATCCACAAATGTCCACAAATATCCACAAATATCCACAAATTTCCACAATTCTCTACAAATTTCAATAAATATCCACAAATATCCACAGATATCCACAAGTTATCCACAAATGTCTGCAAATATTCACAAATATCGACAAGTATCCACAAATATTCACAAATAACCACAAACATCCACAAGTTCTCCACAATATCCACAAATATCCACAAATCTCCACAAAATCCACAAATATCCACAAATCTCCACAAATATACATAAGTATCCACAAATATTTACACATAACCACAAAGATTACAAATTCTCCACAAATGTACACAAATTTCCTCAATTATCCACAAATGTTCACAAATTTCACACATATTCACAATTTTCTACAATTTTCTACAAATATCCACAAATTTTCACAAATGTTTACAAATTTCCACAAATCTCCACAAATTTCCATAAATTTCTATAAATATCCATAAATATCCACAAATATCCACGAATCTCCACGAATTATCACAAATATCCACGATTTTCTTCAAATGTCCACAAGTATCCACAAATATCCACAAATTTCACAAATATTCACAATTTTCAGATTTTTTGTACAAATATCCACAAAAATCTACAAATATTGACAGATATCCCCTAATATCCACAAATGTCCACAAATGTCCACAAATTTCCACAATTTTCTACAAACAGTCACAAATATCCACAAACCTCCACAGATATCCACAAATATCAACATTTTTCTACAAATATCCATAAATATCCATAAATTTCAACAAATCTCCACAAATTTCCACCAATATTCACAAATATCCAAAAATCCCCACAAATTTCCACAACTATTAACAACATTCCATTAATATCCATAAATATCCACAAAATTTCCACAAAAATCCACAAATATCCATAAATATCCACAAATCACCACAAATTTCCACAAATATCCACAATTTTCTACAAATATCCACAAATATCAACAAATATCCACAAATGTCCATAAATCTCCACAAATTTCCCCAAATGTCCACAAATATTCACAAATGTCCACGAATGTTTCACTAATATTCAGAATTATCTACAAATATCCACAAATTCCACAAATATCCACAAATCTCCCCAAATTTTGACAATTTTCTACAAATATCCACAAATATCTACAAATATCGACAGATATCCACAAATATACATAAGTATCCACAAATATCCACAAATATACATAAGTATCCACAAATATTCACAAATAACCACAAACACCACAAATTCTCCACAAGTAACCACTAATTTCCACAAATCTCCACAAATTTCCACAAATATCCACAAATACCCACAAATATCCACAAATTTCCACAATTCTCCACAAATTTCATCAAATATCCACAAATATCCACAGATATCCACAAGTTCTCCACAAATGTCTACCAATATCCACAGATATCGACAAGTATCCACAAATATACATAAGTATCCACAAATATTCACAAATAACCACAAACATCCACAAGTTCGCCACAATATCCACAAATATCCACAAATCTCCACAAATATACATAGGTATCTACAAATATTTACAAAACATCCACAAATTCTCCACAAATGTCCACAAATTTCCACAAATATCCACAAATCTTCACATATTTCACAAATATTCCCATTTTTCTACAATTTTCTACAAATATCCACAAATTTCCACAAATGTTCACAAATTTCCACAAATCTCCACAAATTTCACTAAATTTCCATAAATATCCATAAATATCCACAAATATCCACGAGTCTCCACGAATTTTCACAAATATCCACAATTTTCTGCAAATATTCTTAAACATCCACAAATCTCCACAAATTTCCACAAATATCCACGATTTTCTACAAATATCCAAAAGTATCCTCAAATATCCACAAATCTCCGCAAATCTCCGCAAATCTTCACAAATTTCCCCAAATTTCCACAAATATCCACAAATGTTCCCAAATTTCACAAATATTCACAATTTTCTACAAATTTCTACAAATATGCACAAATTTCAACAAGTATTCACAATTTTTGTACAAATATCCACAAATATCTACAAATATCGACAGATATCCACTAATATCCACAAATCTATACAAATTTCTACAAATGTCCACAAACTTCCACAATTTTCCACAAATTTCCACAATTTTCTACAAATTTCAACAAATATCCACAATTATCCAAAGCTAACAAGTTCTCGAAAAATGACCACAAATATTCACAAATTTACATAAGTATCCCCAAATATTCACAAATAACCACAAACATCCACAAGTTCTCCACAAATGTCCACAAATATCCACATGACTGTATGACTTTTAAAAATTTTACACGATTTATATTTTAAGGCATTTTTAAAGATATTAAATAAGACAAGATGTACAAAATACAAAATAATTACTTATAAAAAATAAAAGATGACCTAATTATACATTTAAATCATTGTTTCCATTGTCTATGGTGTGGCCCGAGAAAATTCCTTTACTTCTCTCAGCACGTTCCGGGAAAACCAAAATGTTGAACACCCCCGATCCTACAACATCTGTTTGAAAAAAAAACTTTACAAAGCTTCGGGCAACCGTGAAAGGGTTTGTGGAATACGTAATACGTAATACGTAATACGGTGTCTTCGTCGGAGAAAATTAAAGCCGTTAAAAATAATATTAAGGAATAAAATAGCTCTTTAAATTTATATGGGAATTTAAATTAACCGAATATCTTGGAAATATATTCATGCGGATATTTCTCAGAGGTCAAATACTTTATAGTGCACTATGCTGTATACTTGGAATACCGCACAATAGTCCCAACTATCCGGAGTCAGTGGGACAATGGCTTCTTTCAAATGACGTATGTTGTGAGGCCGAAAGGAGTGGGTAAGGGAAGGAAATGGGGAAGAAGATTAATAAGTACCTGGCTATTCGGACATAGTCATAAAACACGATTAAATCCATTTCAAGTAACATTATTAGGAATGTTGGTCTTTCACCAGGGCGATACTGAGAGTATCTAACACCCTGGAACGTTCCAAAAATATACTGTTAGTGTAGAGGACGTTAACTTAATAAATAAATTATTATTATTAAAAATTTTAAGAACAGTTCTTAAATTAAAGTACGATATCGATGAGGTGGCATTACCTGAATCGGTTAGAGCGCTGGTCCCGGATAAACCGAGAAGTTCTCGGTTGGAGTCCCAGAAGCGACTGTTACATTTTATTTTCTGTTTTATGTAAGATTAAGGTTATATTATCTTCAATGATTATAAAAACATTTAAATTGAATTCGATTCCGCGACCTCCGGATTTGTAGTCGGGAATCTTTACAGTTTGACCACCGGACCTGTTCTATTAATAATTCAAACTTTATTGCAATGGAAAGTGATGTCTCATCACATGTTTTTAGTTTTAAAATTTGTTGGCCTAGAAATGTCATGATTTAACTGATTACTGTAAGCAGAACACACCTTGGCCTTTCGTTTAATCAGGCATTTTTATAACCCTAAAAAAAAAATTTGGTATCTCACCAAAAAAAATGTTTATACCGCAAAATCTCCTACTTATGAACCCTTTTTTCCAATGTATCGTTCATTGTGGAAAAATAAGTTTTTTAGAATATGAACGAAAAACATTTTAATAACTATGCCTGAGCTTTACGAAAATTAGATGGAACACGCATTTTGGTAATGTTTTTTGAAGCCGGTGTTTGAATTTCGCTGCGAAAATTTCTTTGGGAAGTGGATCTTTTTAAATATGATGTCCAGCCTTCGGCAAGGGGGAATATAAGAAACACGAAGGTAAATAAAAAAATAAATAGTTCATTACAACGCGGTTCAAGAAAAATTCTAGGCATTGTGTTCATATAACTAACCTCGATGTAATCTTGGTGAGATTGTTCTATTAGATTCTGTGTTCTGTGTTCAACCCTTGACGGTGGAGGGGATGGCCATGCCTCGCCTGAAGATAACGCCATGATGTAGGACAAAACGGAAGGGAGGAGTCATTCATTGTGACCTCTGATTCGCCAGGACCGGAGTAGACCGGTTGAAAAATAAATTATCGGCGATATTATATTATTACCATAATTTAGTTAGATCATATCTGCTACGAAGTGCCTATTATATATAAAATGACCAGTCTGTGAATTTATTTATTAATTTTATTTCTATACTAGCTGATGTGTACCCGGTGAAAGTAACTATCTCCAAATAAAGAAACATTTATTTGAATATTTTATTTCATTCCACACGTTTATTTTTTCAAAACGTATCTAAATCATAAATTTCTTAAGTAGGTACCTACTCGTGTTTTCCGTTTTCAAAATATTCTACCCAAAAAAACCTTCTTCTTTTGAATATGCAATCTGCGGCTAACCAGAGTGTTATATCTATGGGCTAACCTAAATAAAACATGGCGGGTTCAATGTTTTTCACACTAATTTTAAAACGTCATAGCAACAGTTTTACGTTTTGGGTTTCATTAAAACTATTTTCTAAATCTGCCCGGCACTAACAAAAACAAACTATGCTATTTTCAGCGAAAAAAGCCCAGTGATTTTCGAGAACCTCGAGGACAAACAAACAAACAAACTTACATTGATTTTTATATATTCGTATATAGATAATAATAAATACTTAAAAATGTAGATGTTTATTTATATCGCCAATATATTCACTGGATTGATTCAACAATATTCTTGTATTTTAATATTATTTCCCCGAGAAAATCGAGGACAAACAAACAAACAAAATTACATTGATTTTTAATTATTAACGCCCTGATGTGCTTAAATTTTTAATGTTGGCACAGATGGATTTTTCGAAACTTATTAGATGAAACACTTTTGTTAACACTTTTTATGTTTTTTGTGATATAAATACAGTTACGGCCTCCGGTGTCGAGGGGTAAGGTTCTCGACTATGAGTGTGGAGGTCGCGGGTTTGAATCCCGGTGTGCGTAAGCAAATTTTATTTCATTAATTTGTGTTGTTTCACAATCAATTCATTAAAAATTATACACAGTATACTCTCAGTATCGCCCTGGTGAAAGATCACCATTCAGAATTCTAAAGATCTTTGAAATGGATTTAGCCGTTTTTGGTGACCAGATCTGAATAGTGAGGTCCCTATTACCTTCAGCCTCGTAACATACCCCAATAGGGGATGCCTTAATCTCACCGATTCCAGGTGATTGGGAGCAGTTGGGACTCTTGTACGGTATTCAAAAAAAAAATACGCTGCTCCAATGTGGCTTTAACCTCATCTTTAAATTAAATTAGAATTTGTTGTGTTAACGTTATTTATTGAACAGACATTTGCAACCACGGACAGGAATAAAAAACGTGACTTGCAAATAAAGTAAATTGTCTATTGTCGACTGCGTTTACACTGGAGTTAAAACTGGTAATCTTATATAAGGAGATCACATCTAAAACATGTTTTGAATTGATTATAACAAAGAAGGCAGGGAGAAGACAGAGGGAAAAGGTGTGAAAAGGTGTGCACGCTTCACGCTTTCATATCTCATCATACATTTGAAGTCCTCTATTCAGATTCAACTGTGGTTAATCTATTCAGGATCAAATGATGTAATCTATTCAGACTCATATGTGGTAATCTATTCAGACTCTTTGGTGGTAATCTACTCAGACTCATATGTGGTAATCCATTGACTCATATGTGGTAATCTATTCAGACTCATATGTGGTAATCTATTTAGACCCATGTGTGGTAATCTATTGAGACTCGTGTGTGGTAATCTATTCAGACTCATGCGCGATAATCTATTCAGGCCCATATGTGGTAATTTATTCAGGCTCATAGGTGGTAAAATAATCAGATTATTTTGTGGTAATCTATTCAGACTCATGTGTTGTAATTTATTCAGATTAATAAAATTGGGTGGTAGATACTCTCAGTATAACTCTGGTGAAAGACCAGCATTCAGCATCATAATGGCACTTGAAATGGCTTTAACCGTGTTTGGTAACCAGATCTGAATAGTCAGGTACTTCTCCCACCTTCCTATTCTACATCTCCTTCCTCTCCATACTACAATCAGCCTCACAACATACCCCAATCAGGGATGCCATAGTCCCACTGGCTCCAGACTGTTGGGAGCAGTTGGGACTCGTATGCAGTAGATATTCATATAAAACATGTAATACGCACTCTGTTCACGCACTTTAATGGTTGAAACAAAATATTTGAAAGATAAAGTTTCTTGGGCCTAGTCTGAAGAGGTTCCAATCCGCCCCCGAGGATCAGCATGCAGCCTTAATACGGGGCGTGAGAGATTCGTGTTACAAGATAACCTCGATAATTGTCACCATTATCAATCTTCCCCACTCTCTTCCGCCACCTCCATCCCCTCCCCACCTTGACGCCTTCGCCAATTTGTATAGTTGGGGTATTTGGGGTGGGGAAAGGTGGTGAATTGGTCGCTTTGAATAGGCTACCATGTAACGTTACTGCCTCCGTGACATGTCGTAAAAAGTCACCAGGAGTGTGTGATACGGGCATTCTTTACTTCTAGCCCGTAACATTTCAGTAATTCCGTTGCATAAACGGTTAAATCGATTACATAATGAAACTCTTCGTTTGCCTCTACACTAATAGCACAGTTTGTTCTTATTAGTGCCGGGAAAGTTTAGAGTGTAGTTTGAATGAAATCCAATATATACTAACTAACTAACTAACCATCACACCGTTTTTCTCACAGGGTAGGCAGAGAGGACGGACCGCCAAACAACTCGATCTTGGCATACACTTATTGCTTCATTCACATTCATACAACGCCTCATACACTCTCTTCTGTTATTCCGACTTCTGATATGGCCCAACTCAAGTAATTGACTCACTTGATCGTTCCATGTCTTCCTCGGGCGTACCGGCTTCTTTTTCCATTCACGTTCGCGTAATTCGTACATTCTTCTTACACTCCTTTCTTCGTTCATTCGCTCTACATGCCCGAACCATCTAAGCGTCCCTTTCTTACTTTTACTCATTACGCTCACATCAGCCTTGAATTCTTTACGAATCTCAATATTTTTCACACGATCATACATGGTTATACTACACATTCATCTCAAAGATCTCATTTCTACAGCATTCAGTTTAATTCCATCCTCCCTCTGCCAATTCCATGCCTCACTGCCACACATCAGGGTTGGTATCAGCATTCCAAACTGTTAAAATAACGTTTTAGAATTAGTATGAAAAACATTTAACCCGCCATGTTGTATTGAGGTTATCCCATAGATTACGTATTCGAAAAAAGATAGTTTATCTAGGTAAAATATTTTCAAAACGGAAAACACAGGTAGTTACCTACTTAACAACTTCATTATTTAGATACATATTGAAAAAATAAATGGATGGAATAAAACAAACAAAAAAATCAAATTATTGATTCTTTGTTTCATTGTTTAGAGATAGAGTCGTCACGAGGAATTACTTTCGCTGTCAAATCAATTATGGCACCCAAATGACTTGCACGATTTCACAACTTCATAACTTTATTCCAAAAGCCAGTCCATAATAAATGAGAAGTAAATAGAAACTGCAATATTATGCAATGTGCAGTGTTTTTCATAGTGTGTCTTGTACCGTCAAACATCCACAATAAACGTTTTTTAATTTGTATTTATTTATTTTATGAATTAATATCGTAACTTATCGAAAGTATTATATTGCACTACTCCTGCATGCCTTCAGGAACAAAATAATATTATCATTAACGCTTAAAATTAGAAAAAATATCACCCATTCTTCCACGTCCATTTTTTCCGCCATACCGAGAAGTTTAAATAATTAAAAATTGTAAAAATTTATTAACAGAGTAGTAGAAACTATCAGTATCTCCCTGGTGAAAGACCAACATTCATAATCGAAACGTTGCTTGAAATGGCTTTAGCCGTGTTTTGTTGAGCAGATCTGAATACCCAGGTACTTCCCCACCTTCCTTCTGCCCCATCTCCTTCCGCTCCTCAATACTTTCAGCCTCACAACATACCCCAATTGAGGATGCCATTGTATTACTAGCTCCAGACGGTTGGGAACAGTTGAGACTCTTGTGTGGTATCACATTTTAAATAAAATAGACCGTGTCAACTCAGCTGATAGCACCGGAATAGAGAGTCAAGTCATCGATATTTCAAAATCTTGTACACTCCGGTACACTCGGAATATACTTTGGCAGACAGTGGCCTACGGTAATGTGATCGCGGGGTAAAAGCTAACTGGAAAAGTTTGAGCCAAATAGGAAAATCAATAGATCTGATTATAAATAAAAATTGTCCTCCCTAGTCGCTGCACAGGTGGTGGAGAATTGATTCCGTACAAGAACGAATTAAAAGGGTGGTTTTTGGGCCATCACCATTTTATGAAAGTATTACACAGATAGTGCCACATAGTAGCCACCCTTACTTATTGTCACCGGGTTTGGATGTTGAACGAGCGTACACGTTCCAGGGTCTGAGCTGGCGAAATGAGTTCTCTGAGAGGAGTTGCAGGAGTCACAAAATGGAATCGAATAAGAAGCTCGATGATTCGGGATGAGCTAAACATCGAAGTATTCATAGAAAAATCGCAATTGAGGTCGCTTGGGCACGTATTAAAAAGGCCAGAAGGTCGAATTCCGCGGAAAATTCTAAGTGCTATTACAGAGGGAAGACGTCCGTGAGCCGCTCTAGACACAGGTGGGAGTAGCAACTCCAGAGGTTGTGCAACGAGAGGCTGGACCTACTATGGACGGATGACGTTGACGTAGCGCAGGACAGGGACGCCTGGAGGCGTCTTGCCGATGTATACTACAAGGAAAGGTGTTTTTTTTTAAATAAATTTTTAAAATAAATAGTATTGTCTTTCGAAATAACGTTAACGAAACAACCCTTTATCTAGCACCTCCATCGATCAACGCGTGTCTTTTCGAAGAAAGGAAGGAGTCAATATGTCTTACCCTCCATAAAGCGTCCTCCATAATATAAGCGCCCTTGAGGTCACATTTCACAAAAATAGCGTTATAAAAACAGCAAAGTGTTGTTATTATAAGCCCTGGGGAAAAATCGGGACTTGTATAATACACTAGCTGAAGTACCCGGCATTGCCCAGACTTATGAAAGGTTCGGAAGAAAGTTTTGAGGTTGTAATGTTTTACCCCTATCCCTACCCCTACCCTTTCCTCTGCTCCAATTAAATATATCTATCCCTGAAGAAGGCTCGGTGATTCCGAAACCGGTAGGAAAAATACTCAAAATAATGTGGTTGCATTCCAAGTGAATTTATTTTATTTTTTAACAACCACAAATGTTTGGCTGTATACAATAGTATCAAATAAATATATGACAACGTATCGCAGTAATTAAAATAAAATTTTGCAATATTATCAAAATATCAGCGAGTATCACACAAGTTGAGGAATACAAAAATAGTAGTACAGTTTTGTTACAGTGAGAATAAACTCTTAATATGATAGTAGCTCTTAAATAATTAATTATTACAATTCTTATGTTTTTGATTGTTAAAAAAAAAGTGTTTTATTTCTCCTGTTTTTGCCAAAATGGACTTTAATACAGGTGAAACAAGGTTTAAACAGTGGTGTGAACAAAGAATTTCAAATTAATTTTATCATAATAAATCTTTACTGCTCACTAGTTGACCCTCATCTTGAATATGCCAGCGTCATCTGGTTTCCTTTCTATACTGTTCATATTCATCATATTGAATCCGTACAACACTGTGGAATGGCATGGAGATTAGACCGACAGCGGGATGAAATACTCCTATGATGAAATTGTACGAACCGTAAACATATCTTCATTAGAAAAGCGTAGAAAAGATGTTGATGTTACCTTTTTGAATTATTGACTCACCGTCTATAATAATAATAATGATAATTGTGAAAAATCACCTCAAGGCGCTGTACAAATACTACTTGTTAGGGTTTATCTTATTATGTACATATACAGAAAACATACTTACCTGGTGGGTATTATAACGTATTATATTAAAACGTCAAATTATAATGTTTTCGCTTGAGAAGATATGATTTTTCACGCCCAGGACACGGTATTAGAAAACACTGCACATTGCATGATATTGCAGTTACTGTTTAAATCCTATTTGTCATTGATATTATATTAATGAGAAAGTTATTTGCGAAAGAAGAGTAGGTATTTATTTAATTTAGGTGGCGAATAGCTGTATATTATATACTGTAAAGCAAGGTACCCTACACAATACCATATATCCCTAAATAACTAAAATCGTTCGGATAGCAGGAGACACTAAATCACGCTTTGTGTAAATTTTACAAATTTTACAACTTTCTTTGTCGAAACAAAGTGAACTTCATAACGTTATTTTGAAATTAATTTCAATTAAGCGCTTAATGGAGGCTTTACGACCTGTGCGAAATTACGTTACCGAGTCCCAACTATAAGTTATAATACCAATAATAAAAATAATTTATAGACTTCAGGTATTTTAAAGGGAAATAAATAAATAAGGGGTGAATTTTAGATCGGTACCAAACTGTCGGCTCCATTGTAAATGGTGGAAAACATATATAATATAAATTTATCGTTCGTTTCTTTTTTAATTAGTAAATTTGTGGTGGAAATTTAGGAAAAATAAATTGCTGGAACCTTCAAAATATTCCTGTATTTTTATTTCATTTTTGAAACATCATATAAACTGCTATCCATACTAACGACCAAATTCTTGTATGGAAAATTACGATATACCTGTACACGGTGCCTAGAAACTCGTGGTACAAGCGTGCATCACATTGAGAACTCAAAAAAAACTTTTTTATTTCGTTCTGAGAATACCATTTTTTTTCCTTTTTTTTCGGCAACTAAAGGCCGGATCTGCGCTTCAGTGCATCCTAAAAGATAATAAAACGTTGATATTAACCCCCTAGCGACCGAATGTTATGATTTTTCAATGTTAAGAAAATTCAACTTCGGATTCGATTTACTCGGAAACGAAAGCTCAAATAAAAACAAAAAGTTGTACTGCAAAATCGACTAAAAATGTGACTTATATTCACCAGTTTCCCGATTGTACCACGAATATCCGGACACCATGTATATATATTTAATCATGAATAATATTATTTTCACAAGAATAATTTTATCAAATTGCAATAGAGTTTTACAAAAAAATCCTGGAAATAAATTTTTTTGTTACGTAAATATTCCACAACGAGTCTCAACTGTTCCCCAATGTCCAGGGCCAGTGGGACTATGCCATCCCCGATTGGGGTATGTTGTGAGGCTGAAGAGAGTGAATGAGTGATTTATTTATTTGTTTTAATGATATCTCTTTGATTTATTTGTTTTAATGATATCACTTTAATATCATGTTAAGTATGGCGGAATAATAGTCAAAGGGCTGTAATTATCACAACGTATTTTCTGGGGTAGCAAGTGATGAAAAGAGAAATAGGAAATATTTTATTATTCACAGTCCTTTATAATCCTTTCCTCTAGCTTTCTCGTACCGTCCCAGTGAAAAACAAGCACCTTGTTATAGACCCTACTATTAAATTGCCAGGGTTCCTCTATCCCTCGGAAGAAATGGGCCTCATTAAACTGAATCCGGTGCAGTCACAATTGTTGTGCGTATATGATGCATAATTTGGGCTTAAAGGATTCCGAACTTTGTGAATGTAGACATATTCATATAACAGAACACATCGTAAAAGAATATCCCCTTCATCAGTTTCCCCATGGCACATCTGTGCTGAACCAAGTGACTCCGGATGCCGTCGACTGACTAAGTAACCTCAACATTGCACTATGACTTCCACCAACTCTCCTTTACCATACGAAGAAGAGAAGGGAGTTAAAACGCCGATATTCATTATTACCCTAGACACTTAAGGGCGGGAGGGACATCAGAGAGTTTTTATTTATTATATCAAAATAATGATATTATTATTACGCCATACGATAAATACAATGTTTTTAAATTGAAAAATATTTATTAAATATTTTATAAATTTACATATTTATTTATCAAAACCTAATCAGAAATATTACTTTTTCTGACCGTCCTATTGTACGAGTATGGTTTACAAAATATTTAAAATACGAATATGATTTTTACAGTGGAGAAAAGTATTTTTAATCATTTATCGTTGCGTTTTTGTAAATAAACATAACCAAAGATTTATAATCCGCATTACAAAAACAAAAACATTAAATTTACGCAGTGTTCATAAAAAAATTAAACCACACACTGTTATGTTTTTTTGTAATTTATCTTATCGACAAGTTACAGAAAAATCTTCACAGCATTTTTTTAAGGATATTCAACATTTTAAATGTTTTTTTTAAAACATGCGTAGAACGGTCAGAAATGTGTAATATTTCTGATTATATTTTGATAAATGCTAAGCCTATGCAAATTAAAAAAGAATGTAATAAATATTTTTCTCTTTAAAAAATACTATGTTTTTCGTATTGCACAATAATATTATCATTATTTTGAATTAATAAATAATAACTCTCCGACGTCCTTCTCCCCGTTAACCTATGATGAATACGCAATACTAAATACCCTTTCTCTTTTTGCCGCGCACGCCGATAGTCGTGTTGTCACTTGTCAACTCAGTGCTCGCCACGGTCTCTAATAAGGCAAGTAAATTTTTTTTAAGATATTGCGTATAGATTAATAATGAGAATCTTATAATTTTACTTCGCCAAAGAAGAAAAGGCTGTTTTACGTTATTTTTTTAATTATTTTTTTTATAAGTATGCTGTCACTTATGATCTCATAAAATATTTAGTGAAGCATACGTACTACAGTCAGAAAAAGGTCAAATTTTTAATTTTATTTTGATAAATGCTAAGCATATTTATATTTTTAAAGTATATGGTAAATATTTATCTTTAAAAACATAATGTTAATCGTATTGCATGATAATATTATCATTATTTCTAATTAATAAATAACCCCTCAGCGAAGTCCCTCTCACCCTCAAATAAAAAGATGTTTTTTTGGGGTTTCAAAACCTTAAAATGTTTCCCTGTAAAGGTAATGTTTTGTGACCTTATCACTTTGTAAGAAAATATAGATTATATCTATATAATTTTGTAATTCAACTAAAATCTTTTTCCCCTCCAGCAGTAATCGTATTAGTGGAATAGTTTTCAGAAAGAAATCAACGTTCTGACGGGTCAACAAAATAATTCAAGGTCACGAGTCAACTCCATACGGTTATTTTCCCTCGGGGGCGGGAAGCAATCCCGCTAAAACCTTTCCCAAAAGTGACCCCACGATAGGGGTACGGATTATAAAGGGTAACACTGCGGAAGACATATCGAATAGAAAACTTTGCTACATAATAATTTAAATACTGTACGGCTAATTTCAAAAAGATGAGTTTTATGAATTTCAGGTAAGTATGTTTCTGTATCTGTTTGTACATAATAAAATTAAGTTGATATTTCACAAAAAAAATGGCGCTATATAAAACATCCAATTTTTATTATTATTATCGCCCTGAACCGCAGTGGGAGGAATGGATTAATACATCCGTCACTCCTGGACTCACTGACCCCAGATTCCGACCCACTCTTCAAACCCTTTTCCTTCTCTGTACTTCCTCTTTTCCATTCCTTAAAACGACCCTCCACATAGCATCCCCAAAGATGACATAGGCCCCGAGGAAAATTATTTTCCTCGGGACCTCCCGTGTGTTAATATAAAAAAATAATAATTGGAATTTGTTTTTCTTTATTAAATAATTTTTAAGTATTAAAATATTTTACATGGTTGTCGACTATCAAACTAAGCACATGCCCGTATTATGGCAGTCGATACATATATATATATATATATACAGATATACAAACATACATCATACATATATATTAAGATAATAGAGCAATTAATATTCAGAAACCGAGTTCGATATAAATCTTTTTTTTTTTTACGTGAACACCTCACAAGAGTCCCAACTGCTCCTAACCGTCTGGAGCCAGTGAGACTATGGCATCCCCAATTGGAGGATGTTGTGAGGCTGAAGGTATTGGGGAGGGGACGGAGAAGGGAAAGAAGAAGGTACTGGCTATTCAAATTGTCACCAAACACGGCTAAAAGCCATTTCAAGCAAGGTTTCAATTCTGAATGGTGGTCTTTCACTAGGGCGATACTGAGAGTATCTTCCACTCTGGAACGTGCGCAAATATATTACATATTATTTTTAAATTAATCAATTGTGAATCAGCACAAATTAATTAAATAAAATTTACTTGCGCACGCCGGGATTTGAACCTGTGACCTTCGGATTTATAGTCGAAAGCCTTACCCCTCGACCAACACTAAGTACCGAAAAATCTTATTATATACCTTATAGCTTTATGGAAATTACCATAAATATCAATTAAATTAATGTAAGATATCGATAAAAATGACGCAAACCAATTTGGTGACATTAACTCAGTTGGATGGAGCGCTGGTCCCGGATAGACCGAGAGGTCCCGAGTTCTAGTCCCAGATGCAACCGTTACCTTTTTTTAATTTTCTTTTTCCTTTCTCTTTCAAATTTCATTTAGGATTTGTTAATATTTACATCAATAATAAAAATATAACCACGAGGTTTGTTTAAAAGCTTCAATAAGTTATTCCAATTAAAATTGGAGCATAATAATAATTTTCATATAGACTAAACGGAGATGACAGTTCTGTTGTTCAATCATGCCCGAAATGTGTGACTTCCGCAGTGTTCCACCCCATACTATACATTATATGGGTCCATACACAATACACGACATGTACAGACCCTTAAAATCGCTCGGTTCAATAAGGGTGAAATCACCCCAGCGAATCATGAAGCAACTTAAGAATAAATAATAAAAAAAACCTTCAAGGCTATACAATATCGATTTTGTTAGTGACTTGATAGAATTTTGCATACCCTTCTGTCAAACGAGGTCCCATCCAGGTAGCTACGAGTTTATACGAGATATAAAAGCACGAGTCAATTCCGTCTTATTTTAAGTTCACAGAATTTACTTCGCACTTTTCCACGCGTAGTAGAATTTTTCACTAAAACGTATTACCTTGCTTGTGTACTTACCTATATATTTGTGAGGAAAATTTGTTACAAACTTTGATATTTGATTGAGATTTTTTTTTGTATTCTCTAAAAAATAGTTTGAAGCTAATGTATTATAGAGATTGACAAAAGAGAAATTGTAAAGATATGCATAGACGAGTGTTAGAAATAAGTAAGCAAAGCTTGTGTATTAAGGATTTTTCAAATACTGAAGATGATAATATGTATCAAACATTGTGTATTAAGGATTTTAACAAATACTGAAGATGATAATATATATATCAAACTTTGTGTATTAAGAATTTTAACAAATATTGAAGATGATGATATGTATCAAACTTTGTGTAATAAGAATTTTAACAAATACTGAAGATGTATCAAACTTTGTGTATTAAGGATTTTAACAAATGCTGAAGATGATAATATGCATCAAACTTTGTGTAATACGGATTGTAACAAATACTGCAGATGATAATATGTATCAAAATTTGTGTATTAAGGATTTTAACAAATACTGAAGATGATAATATGTATCAAACTTTGTGTATTAAGGATTTTAACAAATTCTGAAGATGATGATATGTATAAAACTTTTGTGTATTAAGGATTTTAACAAATACTGAAGATGATAATATGAATCAAACATGCAAGAAGTAAAAGGTTGATAGGTAAGTATAAAAAGTCGTTGAGGTAATTTTATTACTATTTTGTAACGTGGGTTAAGAGATAGTCGCAAAATTGTCTGTAAGTGATATTAAAAATCACAACGGTCAATGACAGCATCGTTGAGCAGTTGAGTCGCTCTGCTGATTGGCGTATTCTGGTAAACAAAAGCTCTCGCTTTTAGAGCATAAAATAATGCATGGAATCTCCCAACTAGTATACTAATTCAGTATGCGCCCGGTAGGCAATCGCGACAGACGTATCATATGAAGAATAAAACATGACTAATTAATGTTTATATCGACGAAAAAAGACTCAAATGTGCATCAAGCATATTATACAAATAATAATCAATTGAAAAGCTTTTTTTTTTTAAATCATCTAAAGGGTGAAATGCACGTAATCCGATGTCTATTGGGGGCTAGTTGTTATATTTTTTTAGCTTCAAACTGACTAAGGTTTTGCCGCTTCTAAAAAAAAAAGAGCTAACAGAAAACAGGGAAAACAGGCGCAACAGCTATCGGCGAGCGGGGAGGGGTGGGTTATTAAATTAAAATTCGTCATATTTTTTAACATTTTGGAAGACACTAACACGAGAATATCTTGTTCTTCTTTTTATTATGAAGTTCAAGCAACAAAGGATGGGTGATTCTTGTCGGCATTTATTATTTCACAGATCGATTAATAGCTATTACATAATCGGCCAACGTTCCAACTTAAAACCGAGTTCGCAGTTGGGACGTTAGACGATTGTGTGATCGCAGCATTAGGATTCCAGTGAATAATTTTTAAAAATTGGAATAAATTTTTTTCGGTGAACAATACATACTAAAATTTTAGCATAGGCAGTTTTAAAACCAGTAAAATTCCACTGCATATCTCATATTGAATTCAAAAGATTTTAGTTAGTTTACCACAATTATTCACTGGAAATCTTAGATATTTTCTTAACTACCACTTGAACAGAATGTGCAAATTAATCGTTTATAATATTTATTTTATTACTAATTTAAGTGTCGGCACTTAAAATAGTGCTATACGCTACTTTATAAATTCGTAATAAAAACAATTCTTTACGGGTAGTTAGAAAAATGTCTAACGCTTTCTGTGAATAAAATTCTAAACCCGTAATTCTTAATTTCTATTATAATGTCTAAAAGTGGTGCAGTTTTAAAACTATTGAAAGCCTACTTAAATATCTTAACTAAAGTTTCAATTTCCATTATGGATTTTAATACAGAACATAAAACCTTACACTTTAAGGGTCAGCACTCAAAAATGGCCCTAAGCATAACTTTGCATGTTGCTAACTCAGGCAAAACCTCAATTTTTTTTTTTAAAAAGAAAGACAAATATTCCCTTGATACGAATAACCTGATAATATTTGAAAATCTCCTACTACCATCACAGCAAGCGGAAGATGTTGCTTGTGTCGTAATGAAGGACTTAGCCAGCCGAGGAATTGAATTCACGACGCCTGGGTGAGACCCAAACGCGATGCCAACTCAGTCCCTGATTGTTCTATAATGTATCTGCAAATTTTATATGGGTAGTTAGAAAAATAAATAAGATCTGAAAATACAAAAAGCCTCAAATCATAGTCTTTAAATACTGTA
The DNA here is from genome assembly GCA_022606495.2 of Halesus radiatus. Classification (NCBI taxonomy): domain Eukaryota; kingdom Metazoa; phylum Arthropoda; class Insecta; order Trichoptera; family Limnephilidae; genus Halesus; species Halesus radiatus. Next base: position 7,864 of record JAHDVE020009740.1, on the reverse strand, counting down.
AAATACATCCCAATTTTTCTAAAAATCGGTTCAGATTCAATGAAAGCAATTTTGAACGATTTATCTAATATTCCAGTACGTATTTCTCATAGAATTTAAAAGAGTACAATTTTAAGATTTATTGTCTTTTGAAACCTTTACATTTTCCTCATTACCCGTATAGACTTTAAATATAAATCACTCGTAGTATTTCTCGAGTTAGCAACCTGAAAAGTGTTTTTTTGGGTGCCGGCCGTTAAGAGCTTTTGTCAGTTAAACATTTTCCTAACTACACGTATAGAATTTATATATAAATCATTTGTAATAGATATTGAGAGATTTGCTGTACAGTGTCGTGTAATCGGAGCCCGGTAGTGTTGCCAGCATATAGACAACAACGTGGCTAGTGAATCAAATAAATATTTTTAGTAGGTACTCGTTACAAAACTGTTTTTTTTAAATATTGTTAGATTAATCAAACATCGTTGAAATATTAATGGTTTTATTGCACGAAAATAATAAAATAACCATTGCTAAGGATGTAAATATATCAAAACTCAAAACAAAGAGAGAAGTTGTTTTTTAAACTAAAATAAACATATCAATTAGCGATTATCTATCGTTCTAAACGAGACGTTCTTGGATAAACAAAACGGAACGTGAAATCGTGTAGTCAACATGGTTCATTTCACGCACTGGACAGAAAATATCTAGAACAATCTTTATCGAATTAAAAAAAAAACTGAAGTCTCCAAATTACACGATATTATTTCGTTTCCTAGGTTCCAAGCAACCCAATTAATTCACAATCCATTTTTAACCACTAATTTATTTTTAAATTAACAACAACCGATTTCGCCTAACTCAAGCTTCATCGGGGTAAAATATAAAACTATACCAAAATACATAGAGTGAGCATATATATAGCTGAGATATACAAAAGGAAAGAGATAAAATATAGAACGAAGCAATGGAACAATGAGATAAAGATATTCTTACATATGAATGGGACAAAACATAAAAAGAAAGAGACAGAAAGTCAAAGGGGGGATTATGGAGAAGTGGGAAATTTTGAATTATCGGGAAACTGTAAGACAAATTAAGTTGATTATAAATAATACGTATTTATTCAAAGTGTTTGTTTTATTTGATAAATATGTCAAACCACAAAGTAATTGCTTTACGAAATACGATTTATTTTTTATTAATTACTGTACAATTTTGACATTTTAAGAAGACTTTTAAGACTTAAATATAAAATATATATCACAGAATATTTTCTTAGTTCTTATTACTAGGAGATATTGTACTGGAGCGAATTAGGTTTTGGATAGAGAGTTTTCAGCGACTTGTATGTGTCAACTTTTGGATAGGGTATTTTCAGTTCAACTTCTATGACGATGTTTCTAAAACACTAATCAGTTCTTTTTCTGAGAATTTCTTAAGCCAAGTTTCATTGAACTTTACGACGGCCTCCATGGTCGAGGGGTAAGGCTCCCGACTACGAATCCGAAGGTCGCCGGTTCAAATCCTGGGGTGCACAAGTAAATTTTATTTAATGAATTTGTGCTTTTTCACAATTAATTCATTTAAAAATAATATATAGTATATTTGCGCATGTTCCAGAGTGGAAGATACTCTCAGTATCGCACTGGTGAAAGACCACCATCCAGAATTGAAACGTTGCTTGTAATGGCCTTTAGCCGTGTTTGGTAACCAGATCTGAATAGCCAGGTATTTCCCCACCTTCCTCTTCCTCTCCTCCTTCCCCTCCCCAATACCTTCAGCCTCGCAACATTCCCCAATTAGGGATGTCATAGTCTCACTGACTCCAGACGGTTGGGATCAGTTGGGACTCTTGTGCGGTATTGATTTAAAAAAAAAATTAAGTCATTAATTTTCGTGAAACTATGCGGGAGTTTGTTGTATTACTTTACAGCTAAAAATTCAGAGATTCTTGGTCCAACGGTAGTATTACACTTATCTGCTAAAGAAATCATTACTTCAATATTGTAAATTTTTTTATCAATTAAACAAGAAGTAAGGGAACATTGGGCTTGCTTCAGCCATACAGATACGCCCTCAGCGCACTTCTATCGCTTTACCTCTTCAGTGGTCTCACTAATTATTTCCTAAGACGTTCTTCCAGAAATGTTCGACGCAGAACATTGATTTTTCGTCTGACTTTTGTATTCTGAATGTCTACGCTTCTCTTCAGTATTTTCGGCAACCATTTAGACAGGTTGGTAAACTTATTCATTATTTTGATCTATTTGCCAGGCTGCGTAGCGTAATAGTCCGCGTATTTGATGCAGATGAAAGATGTTACGGATTAGATTTCTGTAGATAAATAAAATCAAATTGATTGTGCAGTCGAAATCTGTCAGCGGGTTATTTAATACATATAGCTTGATGCACTTGTATTTTTCAAATTTTTATTGACCAAAAGATAATAAAAACTCCGGAAGATATGGCATGGAAACGTGCGGATTCTTGCCGAACTACGACCAAACTTGCCGTAAAATATTGCCCATTTTATCCCTGACAAATTTACAAGCACGTGCCCAGATCTTTCCTTGTTCCGAGAACCAGAACTAATTTAGTATTAGTAACGCCCCTCGGAAGAATGATCATGCTCCTAAATGAAACAGCACCTGATGTCGACGCGTTCCACACATTTCACATGAATTCGATTCCAAATGCTAATAAGTAGCTAATAATGTAATTTACATTTGTTTTTGAAATAAATTCTTTAATTATACATGTAAAATAAATAAAAGCAAAAATAAAATAATCCTGTAACAATAGTATGTATATAATATATGTATGTTAAAAATATATAACAGAAACACAAAATAAACTGTTTTACGTTTTTTTTTTTTGGAAATTGCAACACATCATTTTTTTTTGTATTTTTGTCGTTGTTCTTAAAAGGAACATCAAGAGAGCAGAGAAAATACGTTATTTTTAGCGTCATTTCCATTCCATGAAAATTTTAATCTTTCCGAATAACAAAAGTTTTCAATATCATATTTCCATTCCGCGCTGCTAACCTTCGTAGTTTCCAATAAAAAGATAACAAGGTAATTTAAAATAAAAAAAATAAATCAGCTAATAAACGTTATTCTACCTTAACCGTTCTGAAAACTTGGTATCATAAAATAACGCCCATTAAATGCCCAGAGATGTCGCCTGGCGACCGTGCGGTATGTACTCGTATATCCTATTTCTTACAATTAACCCGAGAAAAACAAATGAAAATACATAAACACGGTGTCCGGAAACCCGCGGTACAAGCGGGAATGTGGTAAAAAAAATTGTTTTTCCATCTAAGCAATTCGATTTTTTTTAAATAATTTTTCGCTTTCTTATATGTAGATATCAACTTGAAATAATTCTTTCTTGTTATATACCAGTGGCGTGCCGCTCATAAAGTCTAAAAACCTGTGCCTACCTTTTTTTTCACAGATTTCAGAAAAAAATCAGAGTGCAGCTCATAAAGTCTAAAAAGCTGTGCCTACCTTTTTTTCACAGTTTTCAGAAAAAAAATCAGAAAATTCTTAATTCATGAATAGTGTAAGAAACAGTTCCGACTTGCGTGAATAATAGTAATGAACGTCTAAAAAGCTACAGCCTACCCTTGGCCAAGGAGCGGTGCATGCTACTGTTATATACCTACCTATAAGCATTATGTAGGTACCTGATTTTTTATTTTTAGTTAGGTGTAATTTTTTTTCTTTTCTTTTGTCATTCCAATATTGTGTTACATACACAGGATCTCATTTTTGGCTTATTCTCATTTATATCTTTTTTTCTTTTGTATATATTTCTATCCTTTGTTGTTTTTGCACGCCTATGAGAGCTTACTTACACATTTCTCATATTATAACATGTTGCTTTATCTTCGTTATTACCACTTGAAACAATACAAATGATAGTAAAACGAAGTGTACTTTAAAAACCAAATGACTTTCCAACAAACAGTATTTTAAAACACTTTTCAGTCCCACCGCTATCAAAAATATATGACAATATAGCAGTGGCAAACAGTAAAAGTGGTAACCAAAGGTAGGTTGTGTGTACTAATTTTCAAGTTCGGGTAAGAATTGTGCATTGAATATTGGAAAATGGCCATTATAATATTATTTTCCGCTGACTCCCGTGGTCAACTGAATAAATGAGAGTACAAGTTCAGGTAAGCACACCTTTTCAGCATACAAGCATTTTTGTCTAGCACGCCACTACAGTATACCATTATTTCAAACACATAAGAGTATACATAATAATATGTACTCAGCAACAAATACTAGTATTATAAATAACCCATGGGAGGTTTAACGGTTTCACTGTTACGGACAACAGCAGCCCAACATCAATTTGGATATAAAATTATTCAATAACCTACAAATGAACATAAGGACAGAGACAAATTACGAAATATTCAAGAAAAAACCTACTATATTTTTAAACACCCAGTGTTTAAAAATGTTTTTTTTCGCTATATCTGTACAACAGTAATTATTTACTTATTTTTAAAAAATGTTATCCATTTAATATTTCTTTCCTTAGTTGAACCTTTTTTTTGCATTTTCTATTTATATTTTTTTTCACTATGCAGTGTCACTAAATCTGTCAAATACAAATAATTGATATACTTTTGTAAATTTAGATGTTTTTATAATTAACATTCCTTGATTGAAACATTTTATATTTTTCCTTTACACAATACAGTATTTTTTTTTAATATTTTAACGACCACTCCTTTCCTAAGTGCAAGCAACAGCTTACGTTTGGAAAGATATATAGCACATAATTGTTAAGTATGTATCAAACTAATACTACATAATAAAAAAAATAAAAAATATTTTTTGATGTCTTATACTTTAAGTCATACTATTTAAAAGTCAAAAGGCCCCAATGATTCACTTAAAAAAATATTTTATTCTTCGACTTACGGGTTAAGGACTTATCAAAGCCGGGTATACGCTCCGACGAATTTTAAAAGACAATAAACTGTTTGTTTTGCAATAAACAGCTGATAATAATCCCGTAGCCATCAAATATTTTGATGTACCAAGTTCATACTTAGATTACTCTAAAACGAAATCTCAAAAAAAAAAAACCTATATCACAAAATCGACCCCAAATGTAACTTAGATTTACTAGTTTTTCCTTAGTACCACTAGTTTCCTGACACCGTGTATAGGATGTAAACATTGTAATAAAATAGACAGAAGAAAGAAGAACGAAAGAAAATTCTATGTCTAAAGTGTAGTGACATTTGTTCAGAAGGAATGTTTTTAAAGATGTATCTTTCAGTCAATACCGAGTATTTCATAACAACAGAAAGCTAAAAATAATCGTCAAATTCAACGGATATTTGACCTAAAATATTCAAAGCAAGAAAAATACTATTTGGTATCGCTTACCCGTATTTCGGGCAGTCCGCCCACGGATCGTCTCGTCTGGAACTGGTGTATTAATAACTCTATTGCGGAATGAAAATAGTCAGAAATTTTCAGACCTGCTCGCACATCCTTATTTAATGCCGAATTAATGTTTAGGAATTCGATGATCGATGGGGGCAATTAGACAATTCACAAGTGATGAACCTGAAAGGGAAAGAAAACTACGAATTAGTTTAAATTTGAGCAAGGCGCATTATTAAAATGTTTTAAGATTCATCGCATTACATTACATAATCGGAAAATGCCATGCAATTTTGTGTTGTGTAACGCTACCTAATGCAATGTTATAAAATATATTAAATTGTAATGTGGTTTTATGTTTTGTAATATTTGTGAAAGGTTTTATAATGTTTTGTAATATTTTGTGATGTTGGATAATGTGGATTTATGCCGTATTAGGTTGTTTAATATTGTGTAATATTGTGAAATGTTGTGTAATGAAAGGTTTAATAGATTTTATAATATTTTAAGATGTTACGTAATATATTGAGAAATTGTGTGTCATATTGTGTCGTGTTGTGTAATGTTGGATATTGTGATTTTATGTTACTTTTACGTAGTTTAATGTTGTGTAATATTGTGAAATGTTCTGTAATGTCGTAAAATATTGTATAATGTTATAATATATATGTGTACACATTTTTTTATGTCATATACCCAAGAGTCCCAGATGCTCCCAATAGTCTGGAGCTAGTGAGATTATATACCCCAATTGGGGTATGTGTGAGGCTGAAGATTTTGAGGGGGGGGGGGGAGACGGGGAGAGGAAGGTAGGGAAATACCTGGGTATTCAGATCTGGTTACCAAGGGTAAAATGATTTCAAGCAACGTTTTGATTCTGAATGGTGGTCTTTCACCAGGGCGATACTGAAAGTAACTACCACTCTGTATGTGGTGTAATATTGTGTAATCTTTATATACATTTTAAAATGTAACCCTTACATATCAACGTATACATACATCAATAAGGTCCCCGATTACATATCGAATTGATTCGAAAAAATAATTAATTAAAAATTCATAGACGATTTTTAATTGATCGAACTATTCAAAGCGAAATACTCGTACATACTTTTTTTATGTGTTACACAATGATTTTTTCGATTAAACTAGAAATAAAACGCAAACGTAATGTCTTTGCTTCTGTATAATGACCATTTTATATTATGATATTGGGTTGGCGGAATATTAGTCAAGAGACTGTAATTAACACAATATGTTCGGATGAGTGACGTTTAGCGCCTTATTTGGATGCTCTTCCTTTACAACCAGCACCCAAAAATACACACTTAATTTATATACGGGTAGTTAGGAAAATGTATTAGGTTTCAAAATACAAAAACCTTATACTGTAATCTTTAAAATTCTATATGAAATATGTACCTGAATTTTAAGTAAAACGTTCGAAAATGCCTGATTTTCAAACTGTACCTATTTTCAGACAATTTCCTATGTGTATCATAGAATTTAAAAAGTTTGATGATTTTTGTTTTTTTGAAAACTTATACATTTTCCTAACTACTCGTGGAAAATTTACATATAAATCATTTAAAGTATTGCTTGAGTCAGCAAATTTCAAAGTGTTTTTAGAGCCATTTTTGAGAGCTATATGTTCTGTCAAAGTATCGCGATAACGTCCTTAAAAATAAAGGAATCCATATTAATTCCATATCAATAAACTTATGTATAATATTTATGTTACTATTCCAGAACGATAATGACGAGTTAATCACATACATTAACGCGTAGTTAGCATTAACAAAGAAGCTCGGTCTACGTGGACCTATATTCTACAAGGCCGGTGATTGATTGACAAGGGTTCGGGGTAGTAACATACTAACAGTAATGAATTAATTCTATCGGGGTAACTAGGCCCTGGACCATAATCTCACAAACCACTTCCCTTGAATATGTATCCACCCTGAATTGAGCTTTATTGAATCTTAAATAATCAAGCACAATCAATATTTAAATGTAGACATCATATAATAATAGAAACAAAGAGAGATTTGTCATGGAAGAGTGCCGATTGCCGCTGAGCGACTGAGCGACTGAGCGACTGAGTGACTGATTGTAAGTAAAAACACAGTAATTAGCAAAAATGAATTGAATACGTGAAGTTATTAACCTTCCCGTTGCTAAGAGGGTTAGTCAAAATTAGAGACGGTTGATACTTGAAATGGGATGTCACTGCATTTCCAGTTATCGGTTATTTATCCAGTTACTTTTGGAACCGGTTCCTTAAAAACATAAAAACAAAACAAAAATCATGGGGGAGGGGTTGCTACAAAATTTGTGAAATTTCCATAGAGACTTTATAGTTTTGGAATTTTTTATATTCCTGCAAAACCTATAAACACATACCATTAAAAAATAAACTCAAGCACTGAATAAAAACAGAAAAAAAAAGTTTTAGT